>RJWH01002980.1:0-144580 GCA_004363575.1 Solenodon paradoxus
TTATATTGTAAACATATATATCAATTAAAATAAAATGTTTACATGTTTGGTCCCCTCCCCCCAAAAAAGGCCCTGAGGTACAGAGCAGGGAATTGGTTTGAGGTCACAGTGGGTAAAGTGTTAGAGCTTAGACTGGGTGCAGAAATGACTATGTTAATCTACTTGCTGACTTAGTCATTTCTCTAAACAGCTTATCCCATTTCTTCCATAAGGAAGTCTTCCTAACGCCTATCTGTCTACCAGCAGTTGCCATCACACCAAAGTCCTCTTTATCCTCATCCTGCTGCCACCTTTTAGTAACACACCTCTCTCTCTGATGACTTCTTAGATAATAATAAATCCAACAGCATGCACATAAAAGTAGTGTCATTTTAGAGGTGGAGAGTCAGATTCTGTATAGGGAGATTTTAACTCCTGCAAGAAATGAATCAGAAAATTCTAGCAGCATAACACAATAGATGTTTATTCCTCACTCATGTAGGAACTCATTGTAGGTACTTTTTGTCCTGGGCTACATTTCTCCATGAAGTGTTTTAGGAATACTCATTTCCTCCATTTTGTGCCTCGACTATATACCAGGGCCTCAGATTCCATTCCATTGGTGAAAACTAGTCACACGGTCTCGTCTAGATACTAAGGGATAGGAAAATGTAGTCCCTGGCGGTCACTTCCTTATACAATTGAGCTCTAGGGAAGGGGAAATACAAAATTTGGTGGACTACTATCCTCTATCACACAAGCTCAGAAATGTTGCATGGTAACACCGCTAGTAATTGGTGGGGAAGGTACTTGAAAACACGTCTGTTCAAATATACAATCTGTCCTCTAAATTACTGTATCATCTGCCTTTGTATAAGAAAACTACTTTCTTCTTTAAAAAAATGAAAGCTCAAGTAATCTATCTCATGACCTTTAATAAGGTATTTAAGGAAGAAGCACTTGGAGAAAGCATAGCAATGGTCTTGCTTCACGTTTGCCCATGTTGTTCATATTCAAGAATTCTGACACAATGATAATGATGTTCACAATTAATGCTTTCAGTTTTGGTCCCATCCTCTCCCTCCAACTGATTTTTTCCTGATATTATCATATTATTGTCTATTACTTTGAATCCACCATTTCCCTTATCTTTTAGGAAATTAATGTACTCTTTGTTTTCACATATCATTCAAGAGGTGGCAGGGGGAAGGCACAAATGACAGTTTGATTTATTAAAGAGCTAGATATTTTACAAGCAAAAAACTTAATGCAAGCGCCTGATTGCAAAATTATTACCTGACTGTTTTAAACTGCAAACCTATTTATTTGAGTGTCCCCTAGTAGAGTAGTCATTATGTCTGCCACCTCCTGCTGAGCACAGCCCACGCACATCCCATGGGCCTGGGTTTGCATCCAGAGTTTTGGGAGAACAACCATTGTGAACAACTAAATAAAAATAAAATGAAATGCTTCTTCACCCTCTCTTTTCATGCCTGCCTGTCTACTTGCCTTCATTCCTGCCTGTACTTTTCTTAAAAAAAAAAGAAAAATAAAAAAATTCCCACACTATTTGTTTTACTTGACACCAACTTCTTTTGTCTTCAAAAGTGCTTTGGGACTCTGGATCCAACCATAGATGGAGTCAAAAGAAGGATTTATATTGTTGTATATCTATGGTTTCTGTTTGAATGCTTCTTTCTTAACTCACTCCAATTCTTTCCCAGAACCTTTGATTATAAAATTACTTGACTACCTTAAAATAATTGAAATATTTGGTCTTTGCTGATAATGCTTGAATCTACGAAAAACTCTTGGTACTAGTGGAAAGACAGGTGCTGTTTCACTTACACTGGGAATCCAAATGTTAACAAACTTAAGACCTCAACTTCCCTTGTGGCCTTGACTTAAATTTTATTTTCCTTCTGGAGATGAGACTGTTCAACTCATAGTCAAACCTTTAAAAGGGCATATTGAACAATGCAGTATAGCAAGATGCCTCATTCTGCGTTTACACTGTGTCCACAACTGGGATTCAGATGTACATTTGAATACAAGTTTACTTGAATGAAGGACTGAGAATTTTCCTGGGTTAGAATGCAACCCAGCTGGAAAGGAAGCTAGGCCTACAGGCTTGGTCCAATTATATAGCCTTAGTGTGGGAAGGGAAGTCTGATTTGAAGGGCACAGTGGCATCTGTCAGTTGGCTGTGTCCTTAGTTCAGCACTCTTTTAATAGAGTGTAAATAAAATGAGAGAAGCACTACCTCCACTTCATAAAACTCTATCCAACCTGCTGTCCCAGTGGATACAGGAGTAATTCCTGTCATAAGTGCCAGTGATTAGCAGATACAGCAGTATTCAACAAAAGTCTGTTATAAAAGCAACAGAACCAGATCTCAGAAAAGCAAAGTGAGTTGACAATGTCACAAAAGAATGAACCCACACTTTGCAGACTCTGGTTCCTAATTCCTACAGTTTTTTCTGACGGTTTTGGAGAATATGTCACAAGCATGTACAGAGAAGTACAGTCAGAGGTTACTTGGTAACTACTGTTTAAACCTCTTAGCTCTCTAGTAGGCTTTTGCAGACATTGTCCCAAACTCAACTCCTGAAATGAGTACACAGTTAGGAACACTGATAAGAACAGAGGTCATTACCTGGTATGTAAATTAGCATCAGGGACTCTAGAATGTAATTAAAATAGCTACACTCTCATGATCCAAAGAGCAGGCATGTAAGAACCATGAGAGAAAGCCAAATTATTTAAGCTAGAAGACAAATGTGAGATCAAAATCAGTCAAGGAAGAGATGGAATTATAAAGACTTGGAGATGCAATTTTTCAGTGAAGTCAAATGGGCATTATTTAATGCACAAAACTAGTTACTTTGTTGTTAGTTTTTAATAATGTTGTTGTATAAAGTTGGCTTATTGATGTATTAAGCATTTAAGACAGCACAGGGCAATCTTTACCTATGGCACCAGTAGGAGATCATGCAGTCCTGAATGCAGTTCTCCTCTGATGAGGCTCAGTGGCCATTAGACATCAGTCTTGCTACAGTGGTTGCTCTCGCTTGGTCTTGTTACTGAGGGTTCTGCACCTATTCTGGACACTCTAGTCTCTAAATTTTGCTTTTTGCTCAAGTTATGTTGTAGTGAAGGTTTGCACTTGATGTAAGAGTCATTTTTTAAAAAAATTTATACACAGATAAATCAAGATAGAAAAATGTGAAACATTGTTCATTAGTTCATTGCACATTTATTGAGTGATTAGTGTATATCAGACTCTGTCAGAAGTGTTTATTGACTACATATATATATATATATATATATATATTTATACATAAATCATCACCTAAGCATTCATGTGTAACTGTGTTTCTCTTCAGATGCTCCAAAGATAAAATTGATTTGGGTATTTTCCTTTTGGTATAGATTATCCTTTTCCAGCTAGCCCCTACTCTTTCCATAAATAATTATTATAGATTATTCAGGAAAGACTGGTTCTGGGAGGCACATAAATGGTTCCCCACAAATGTCTAGATCTTGCTGTCTGAAAACTGTTAATATGATAAGTTATATAGCAAAGAAAAATGAAGTTTGCAGATGAAATTAAGTTCACTAATTAGCTAACTTGAAATGAGGAGATCATCATGATGAGCCAATGTATTCACAAGAATCCTTATAAGAGGAGGAGGGCAAGAGGGAGAACCAGAGTGATGTAGCATGAGAAAGACTTGGCCTAATGTTGTTGGACTTGAAAATAGAAGAGGTGCTGCCATGAGCCAAGGAATGCAGGAAACCTCTAGAAGTTGGAAAAGACAAGGAAGCAGATTTATTCTAGATCTTCCAGAAGGAATGCGATCCTGTTTGCCCCTTGATTTTAGGCCAATGAGATGCATTTTGGACTTCTGACATTCATAGCTGTAAGATAAGACATTCATGTTATTTTAAAGACCTAAGTTGGTGGCATCTTGTTGCAGTAGCAATAGGAAAACAAATACACCAAGGAATTGTCAAAATCCTTGTGAGTAGTTCTCGCCTTGATTGAATAATACAATCATTTAAAAAATTGTTTTCAAATCTTAATGTTTGATGGGAATGCACAGAACACTTACCTGGGAGCACCCTCTCACCCCCTATACTAGAAAGTTGCAGTGAGTACCATCCACCTAGGAGGCAACAGAGCTCACAGGGGCAGCCTTTGAACTTGCTCCCTGACTGGTGAGTTGCAGATAAATAGAATATGACTCCCATCAGCATAAGACATTTCTCAAACCTGTGCTTATTAGAGCACAGGGAATTTGCCTGAGATTATACCAGCACTGGAAAGTGGTGGGGGTGAGTCCCATCTCCTCACATCCAACAACTGGAAACTGCCTACTACCTCAGGGCTCAACAGAGCTCACTAGGCCTGCATGTGAACAAGGTCCTTGAATTAGAGAGCTTCCTATCAGCAGCCTGCAAGGAGAATTGCCCTCCATCCCTACAGAAGGCAGTAAACAACACTGAAACAGCATCTGTGGCCCACCACAAGAAAGCATTCTAGAGAGGGAAACAGGTCCCACCCCTACAGAAGTCAGATGACTGGTACCAGCCACACCAGGACCCAATATCATCACTCAGGAAGAAACCTAAAGTAAAAGAAAAAGGAAAGTCATAGTGCTAAATCTAAGACAGAGAAGAAAGACATGCCAAAATAAAAGTCATTCTTCAACACACAAATGACCCAAAGAGAGGAAGATGCCAGGACCTCCCCAGCGAAGAAACTCAAAGGACATTGAGTGGGACAACCTAAAAGAGAAAGAGTTTCAATTAATAGTTATAAAAAAGCTGAGTGAAATGCAAGAGGCACACATGATGAGCCAAAGGCAATTAAAAGATCTCAAAAATAACGTGACAAATCAAAGGGAACATGTCATCAAGGAGATTGAAAAGAAACTCCCAGCAGAAATGCTAGAGATAAAAAGACACAGTCAAGGAATTGAAGATAAACATGACAAGTTCCATAAACAGACTCGATATTATAGAAGAATGAATCTTAGAAATTGAAGACGAGATCACTGAGGTAACCCTTATGGAAGCAGAGAGAGAAACAAGATTGAGGAAAAATGAAGGAATTCTATGAGAAATATAAAACACAATGAGAAGAACAAACATAAGGATTGTTGGTATACCACAAAGAGAGAAGAGGGGAAAAGGAACAGAAAACCTACTTAAAGAAATAATAGCAGAGAACTTCCCACATCTGCCACAAAAAGTAGACATGGAGTTCCAAGAATCAGATAGAACACCAAAATTTCTAAATATAAAAAGACATACCTGAGAACATTGCGTTAAAACTAGCAAGTGTCAATGACAAAGAAAAACTACTCAGAGATGCTAGAGAACAGAGAAACATAAATGAAAAATGTATACCCATCAGGCTATTATCAGACATCTCAGCAAAAACCTTACAGGCCAGTAGAGAGTGAGCTGATGTATTCAAAATACTAACAGAAAAAAACTATCTGTCAAGGATACTGTCATTTGACTATGATGGAGAAATAAAGGTCTTCAATGATCAACACAAGTTAATGAATTTTTCTACCACCAAGATTGCTATTTAAGAAATCCTGAAAGGGGTCATACAAGAGGGATAAAGAAAACAAAGATGTACTAAGCCCAGAGAATTGTGATAAACAGGAAAGCAAATGCAGAAACAAAGACAGGACCAACAAGCGAGAATACAAAAACATTAAAGGGGAAAACGAAATCATGGAATCTTTATGAACATATAAATATGATATGGTAACAGCTCATAAAAGACTATCAGAACTATAAAGACAGTGATAATCCATATGACTGCTGCAAAACCTAACACTAAAGAGGCGCATAGCTGGGAAACAATTGATACTGAAAGAACTGACACAGAAAACCATACAGAGGAAAAAGCAAATGTAAATAAAGGGGAAATCAAGAAACAGACATAGAAAACCAACAGATAACAAAGGCTCAAATGATAGCAACAAAGCACTATGTATCAGTTATCACCTGCACCAATAACCATGCTTGTTGATGGACACTATAATAAGTGTTATATCACCGCTACTGATATGGAGACCTCAGAAAAAAGTTTATGGAACATAAATAGCATTTAATTTAAAAAAATGTAAAATTTCTGTTTAGGATACTAAAACAAATATTAATGGCTAATATGATGTCTCCATTTTTGTGATGCAACTATTATTTCATTAGGAACTTTTCTTTAACGTTGTCAAAATGGTTTTGAAATATCTTGCAAACACTGTTGCATATTTTCCTTTTTTATGGAACCTCTTTAAAAATAACCAGATTGTTTCTTTAAAAATATATGATAAATTGAAATTTAAAAAATCTTAATGCTCCAGTAATACTCTAGACCAATCAGAAACCCTGGGGGTGAGATTCAGGCATACAATTTTTAAAGT
The DNA here is from genome assembly GCA_004363575.1 of Solenodon paradoxus. Classification (NCBI taxonomy): domain Eukaryota; kingdom Metazoa; phylum Chordata; class Mammalia; order Eulipotyphla; family Solenodontidae; genus Solenodon; species Solenodon paradoxus. The sequence continues at coordinate 6,426 of RJWH01002980.1, forward strand.
TCTTTAGATGCTTCCATTGTAGAACAAAATTCAGAAACATTAGTCTAAATACATTTCATGAGTCACTCTTTTTAGACTTAAAATATTACTTGGTTGAGAAAAAACTCTTCTTAGTTATTTCTACCACATTGTCTTTCATCAGGAAAAGGAAAAGTCAGTAGAGATTCAATCTCAAGAATTGGGCCATGAAACCAGGTGATAAGCTTAATACAACTTCCCAAGCAGCCAAAATGAAAGGCAAAGCAGATGATTGCCTCTACTATGTTTTGGCAGATTCATATTTTTTTCTGAATGCTTGGATGTGTGTTTATGAAATTCTATTAATTCATTTTAAGTGATACACTTAAAAGTTCTTGGAAGATGGGCAGATGTTGCCAAGTGAGTCTTAAAGGGTGACCTATTCTGATTTCCACATATAAGAATAAAGTCAACTCTTCAGCACCATTCAAAGGGGGGAAAGTTTTATCAGAATATAGTGAGCTGAAAGTGACCAAAACATAGATTAAAAGCACTAGGGAGTTGATTATAGAATAATTTCAAGTATTCAAAACTTAAGTTAACAGTAGTAAAGAGATGATTATGAATAAGTTCACGTATATGGCAATCTGGATTGGACTATATTACTCCTAAGGTATGCAATCTTGAGATATTTTTGACTTGTGGAAAAGTGGTTTATGGGTTTCAAATAATTTAAAGAGGTCTCAGAATTGCTTAGAGTTCAAAATCAATATTTTGTAAGAACTTATGTGAACCAAAGTGACTGATTCTTGGAGGATACCATCTGCTGATTGCCCTCTTCCAGGAATATAGCCAGAATCAGTTCCTGGAACTTTAAACCCACATATCCCTATAATCCCAATATATCTTTAGGAGAACGAGCTCATCTGGGAATATTTCCAGGATATTGGCATCAATGTTCTCACACAAGTCTTTTACTTAGGTGATAAGAAAAATACAAGGCACAGAGGGGTCTTAGACAATTTAGTTTTGAGTTTGGTGTGGCTTTTGTCTTTACTGAAGACTTATTCATCAGCTCCAGTAAAGAAGACCCCAATATGCAGGTTAACATGATAAATTACTGTTGTCTCATGGACATGTCTGCCTCTTTCTTCAGACTCCAATTAACCTCTCAGTTTGAGTGAACTTATTCATTCCCACAATAGAGCAAAACTCAGAGAATACTTCTCACCCTACTCATACTGTCTCCATCCTAATTAGCTGAATTTATTCTTCCCCAAGCAATAACTTGCAGGAACACAGGCAGATTATTAAGATATTTATATCATCAATTTAATCCTTTTTTATAGTACAGATTGATGTTATTAAAGAGGTCTTTCTTATGATCAGTTACCTGGATGTAGCATAGAAGAAACCCTGAAAGATACATTTTGGGGGCCAAGTGCCTCTGAAGGCTCAAATGCTACCTCAGAGTGTTTCCCAAAGTGAATTAAACTAAGCATTCAGTAGAAAAAAAAACGGTCATTGGAAACAATTGTATTTCTTTTTACTATAATGGGAGGAGTAGTCTACATGTTTATATTGCTGAAAACTGTGTTCTACTACAAAGTCATATCAAAGTCATGGTTATGGAGCAAAGAAAGAATTTTATGATATTAAATGTATTTTCCCCAGAATGTAATTATGATTCTCTTTATTTCACTATCTATTTTCACTAAGCCATTTGTGATCTCTTTAAGCCCAGAGGCATATATGCCAGTACTAGTTTCATGCTTTGGCTATTTGTCCACATTCATGGAGTCTTCTGGGTATAATCAGAAAGGAAGTCAGTTGCTTTTTCAGTAAACTCCCTCTTTTGCCTGAATCCAAATCCATTTGGCTATTGATACAATGGAGAGAAAATTCTGCAAGCTCTGTGTACGTGTGTGTGTGTGTGTGTGTGTGTTCACATTCATGCACACAGCTATTAATGTGATATTTGTGACTGTTAGTGACATACATATACATGCATACATATATACACACATACATACTTACATACATACATACATACATGATGGATTTGGTGATACTTTGACCTTATTTGAAATAATGAAACAGCTTATGATTCAAAAAGGCTATAATCATCTGATTTTTGTTTATTCGAAGATTTTTAATTACTGTTTCAATTTCTTTGTGATTGATCTAGTCAGGATATCTATTTCTTCCTGGTTTAATCTTGTAATGTAATATGTTTTTAAAAATGTGTCCATTTCTTCTATGCTATCTAATTTGTTGCCGTACAGTTATACATGGCATAACTCATAATCTGTTGTATTTCCATTGCATCAGTCATGATTTCTCCTCTTTCTTTCTGGTTCTATTTATTTGTGTTTTCACTTTCTTTGTGAGTCTGGATAGTGGCTTGTCTATTTTATTTCTCCTTTCAAAAAACCAGCTCTGGGTTTCATTGATTTTTGAATCTTTTTGATGTCTATTTTATTGATTTCTGCTCTAAATTTTATTATCTGTTCATTTCTATTAGATTTTGGTTTATTTTTTCCTCTTTTTTTTCTAGTTCCTTTAAGTGAAGGTTTAAGTTTTTTGTTTGTAGTTCTTGTTTTCTGAGATGTGATTGTATCTTTTAAAATTTCTTTATTACTGCTCTTGTTGCATCCCACAGATTCTAATAGGTCATGTCTTCATTTTCATTAGATTCCAGGTATTTTTTAATTTCACCTTTGATTTCCTGTTTGGCCAAATAGTTGTTTAGCAACATGTTGTTGATTCTCCATTCCTTTTAAGTTTTGACTCCCTTCTTCCTTTGGTTAATCTATACAGCTCGATGCTTTCGTGATCAACATTATATATTATTTCAATTTTTTTTAAAAATTATTTAGACTTGATTTGTGTCCTACCATATGGCATCCTTGAAATTTTTTAATGGGCACTTGAAAAGAATGTATCATCTATTGTTTTAGGGTGAAATAGAAGATAACACAAGGAAATGGAAAGACATTTCATGCTTATGGATTAGAAGAATTAACATAGTTAAAATGGTCATAATACATAAGGTAATATACAGATTTAATGCCATTCCCATTGAAATTCCAAAGAAATTCTTCATAGAAATAGAACAAAAAAATCATGAAATTTATTTGGAACTACAGGAGACCCACATAGCAAAAACAATTATGAGGAAAAAGAACAAAAATGGAGGTGTCACACTTCATGACTTTAAACTCTACCACAAAGCAACAATATCAATACAGCATGCTACCGGAATAAAGACAGAAATGCTTATCAGTGAGACAGAATTGAGAGCCTGGAAATAAACCCACATATATGTGGAGAATTAATGTTTGACAAAGGAGTCAAAGATTTACAATGGAGAAAAGACAGTCTCTTCGATAAATGGTGCTGAGAAAATTGGATAGCTGCATGCAAAAGGTTGAAGCTAGATCACTACCTAATATCATACACAACAATTAATTCAAAGTGAATCAGAGACCTAGAGGTAAAAACATAGAATAAAAGCAACAGGTAAAACACAGGACATTGACCTAAGAGATGTCTTTGAGAATTAACTCCAATAGCAAGGGAAATAAAAACCAAAATAAACAAATGAGGATTACATCAAACTAAAAAGTTTCTGCACAATGAAAGAAGCACTCATCAAAACAAAAAGACGTCCTACTGAGTGGGAGAAAATATTTGCATATTGCACATCTTACGAGAAGTTAATAATCAGAATATATAAATAACTCATTAAACACAACAAAAACTAACAATTCAATTAAAAATGAGCAGATCTTAATAAACACTTCACTGAAGAAGACATACAGATGGCCAATAGATACAAGCAAAGATGTTCTACCTATTTTATTATTGGAGAAATGCAAATCAAAACAACGAGATACCACCTTGTACCAGTGAGAATGGCTGTTGTCCAAAAGAAAGGAAACAAGTGGTGGAGAGAATGTGGTGAAAAGGGAACGCTTATACACTATTCCTGGAAGTGTTAGATGATGCAATTCTATGGAAAACAGAAAAGTCCTCAAAAAACTGAGAATGGAAATCCGATATGACACAGTTATTACTTACTGGGTATTTACTCTAAAAACACAACAGCACTTATTCACAGAGATATATGCACCCCCATATTTGTTGCACTGTTATTTATAATAGTCAAGATCTGAAAACAACCTAAATGCCAAGCAACAAATGAGTGGATAAAGAAGATGTATATACACACAATGGGATATTGTGCAGCTATCAAAAAAAAGGTGAAATCCAGTCATCTGCTGCAACAGGGATGGACCTGCAGGGAATTATCCTCATCGAGAGAAGTCAAAAGGAGAAAGACAGATATCATATGATATCATTTGTATGTTGTATAAAGATAGCAAGCAAATAAATGAAATAAATTAAACAAAAATAGACTGAAAAAAGCGAATCAAAGGCTGTGTGAAGGGAAGGGTGGGGCAAACAGTGTCGAGGGGATTAATTTTAAGTTGAAGGATAAACTAAAATGGTGGTGAATTTTCTATATTGCATACAGATATTGATCTGCTATGGTGTGTACCTTAAGCCTATTTACTGTCATAATGCAATATTCTTTCAGTAAAATCAATTATTAAAAAATAAAAAACACAATCTATGAGACAGCACTTCTAGATTGGCAAAGTAAGGGCTCCCAAAATATCTACTTCATAAAAGTAACAAAAAAATTGGAAAAGCTGTCAAAATTAAAAATTTTACATCTCTGGAAATTAGGCAAAGTGTTTCAACAATTCAAGAACTATTTATTCAAGAAAATGGCTGAATCTCAATAAGAACAGTGAACTTTGTACTATTTTTGTAATCGAGGTAACTTTGATATCCAAAACAAAAAATGTTTGAGATGTGCAGGCTCACTCTTCATCAAATATATGATAACACACAGCACAGCCACCACTAAATTGCTAATAGTTCACACCACTCTCTCTTGGTTCCCTAATACTTTTTCTTCACATCACTGTCCCCAGTAGCTTTTGTTTGCTTTTGTCTAATATTTTTCTTTGTTACTTTATATTTCACATATGAATGAGATTAACCAGTATTTGTCTTTATTTTCACATGTTTCACTTAGCATAATTCCCTCTAGTTCCAGTTCCGTCCATGTTATCACAAATGACAAGAATGCACCATTTTAAGGCTGTATAGTATTCCATTGTGTATATATACCATTTATCTGATGAACACTTAGATAATTTCAAATTCCTGGGTATTGTAAACAATGCTGCAATAAGCATGGGGTTCATATATCTCTGCGAATTACTGTTTTTGTCATTTTTGGTAAATACTCAGAAGTGAGATAATGGGATTATATTGGATATTCATCCTTAACTTTTTGAGGAATTTCCATACTTCTTTCCGTAACGGTTGCATCATTTTACACTCCCACTAACAGTGTACAATGTTTCCTTTTCTCCACATCCTCATCAACAATTGTTGTTTACAGTCTTTTGGGTAATAGCCATTTTACAGGTGTCAGGTGATATCTCATTGTTGTTTTGTTTTGCATATCCCTAATAACGAGCAAGGAGAAACACCCCTTTATATTCCTGTTGGCTACCTGTATGTTTTCTTTGGAGAAATGTCTATTCAAATCTTCTGCACACTTTTGATTGGGTAATTTGCTTTCTGTTGTTGAGTCTTAGGTGCTTTTTTAAAAAATATATTTTGTTTAGTAACCCCTTGTGGGATATATGATGTGTAAAGGACTTCTTTATTCACGACTTTGAAAATTTGCTGACTATAGCACAAGATGAAGGAAAGAATACAATATGACTTACTCTAAGATTTCAAGTTTGACTGGGGAGACAGAAGAAAAAGCAAACAGCCTGGGGGTCATAATAATGAGTTAAAATTGTAATAAAAATAATTTTGAGATGACGGAAGCCCACTGATATGGGTGATGTGGAGTTTGTAGTTAGCTGAAGTGGACTGCTCCAGGAAGATTTTGCAGAAGACTTATTACCACAAGTATGTCAGAAGAAGAGAAGATCCAAATAGTACAAGGACAAAGATTCGCTCATGCCCCAGGAAGGAAGAAAATGCTAGAAGAGCAGGTCTTTGCTAGTTTTCATTCTAATTGTTTGCTAGTAGAATGTGGTCATTAGGATGTAATCAGACATTCCAGTATATACGGCATTAATGAAGAGCAGCCAAATTGGCCATAACTGGGATTCTGAGATTGCCTAGATTCCTTCTTTAATCTCCTCAACTCTCTTTATTTAAAAACACTCTTGAAATACATTTTAGCACAACTGCAAATATGTAAAAGATTTATGGAAACTTAAGACTCAATACTACTAATTTTGGATCATGTATTTTCTTAGTGTGGAGTGAAAAGTATGTCAGTGTTTCTGTTCTATAGTTCTATATTAATAGTTTTATTATTTGGCAAAATGTAGACTTTAGGGTATAACACAAAATATTAGGTATATAATATGAAACAAATTTGTTTTCACTGAGATTCAAAACAAGTTTATCTATATGTTTAGAATTGACTTTCCCCTCCTAAATCAACCACAAATAATTATTATAAAAGTAGAAAAATATACATTCAAGTAAGCAATTAATCCTGATTGATTCAGAATATTTCTAGCATTGAGTTATAAACCAAGACAGTCCTCACTTGCAGTTTTGCTGAAGGCTTGCCCTTTCATCTAAAGAGAATCTTTATTGACATCAGTAGATAGTCACTGAATTAACCATTTTCAGTTGCAGCAGATTTGTTATTGCTTTTTCCAAGTTAATTGACATGTTCCTCTCTCTCTATTTTTTTGCCAGTGCTATATACACTTGAACATAACAAACTTTCAAAACATCTGCTTTCAACATGAAGCCATGTCTGAATTAATTTTCCTGGTTGCAGATTAAGAAACCGGAAACCATTGTTTTATTTAGGGTCTTTTGAGCACCAATTCATATATACCTTGAGACATAGCTTAATAGCAACAACTACCACACCAGCCCAACTTTTGTGAAACACAATGTAAAATGTATCACATGCCTTTCCCCATCAAATCCCCACAATGGTCCTCTAATATCATGATATGCCTATTTTTCAGAAGAAGCTGATTTGCCTAAAAATTACACAACAAGTAAGTGGCACAGGTGAGACAGGAACATAAGTTTGCCTAACTCCTAGGTCCACATTGTTTTCTTTCCTCTCAAAATGAAGCTGTGCTATACACAGTCCAAATAGTTTTGAAAAGGAGAAATAATGGTAGAAACTGTGATGAGGATGACAAGCTGATTTGAAATTTTAAAATTAGATTTCCCCTGCCTTGTTTGCTACTCAATTAATATCTAGAGATTCTAATATCAGGTTGAACAACTTAAATATTTATTTGAATTGGGTCAAGCATCATGTGAAGAAATTCTGTCTTGACCACTCAATAAAAATTGCAGCACTCCTCTACCCTAAATACTCCCTATTCTTTTTTCTCTGCTTTATTCTTCTTCAGATTAACTGCCATCTAACATTATAACATTGACCTATATATTGTGTTTATTGTCTCCTCAAGCAGGATGTAAACCTTTAAGGATAAGAATTGCTCATCATGGTATCCTCAAAGCCCCAAATTATCTCTCATACATGGCTGACTCTTAATAAATATATGTTTAAGAAACAAACAAAAAGTCCTCCATGGCCTCTAGAAGGGCAGATCATTGAATAATACTACGTACTGGTTACTGACTTATTTGACACTTCAAGTTCCTTCATGGATTTTCTGGATTAAGTAATAGAGCTGGATTTAGTTAGGTAAAACTTCCTACAGGGTGAGTTTGGAAGTATGTTTCAAAAAGTGAAGGACAATGAAGAATAAAAGAAAGACCTCTCTAAACGAATAAACACTATTTTCTAGAATGGGGGAGATTAGTTTGGTTAAAGCAGTAATAAGAAGTTACAATGGGAAGATGATCATAGGTTAGCTAAGGAGTCTGAAAGTCCTATAAAGACATTTGGAGTTTATATCCAAGGGACTGATGACTGTAAGAAGAGTCCACAGATGTCAAGTTTCCTGACACTTATTAACCACATTAACTTTTCCAAGTTACTGTATCTATATGTGCTTCCATTTTCTCATCTGGGAACATAATAGTGCAGTCCTTACCTTGCAGAACTGTAATAAGCTTTGAAAAGCACAGGTGAAGTGCTTGGTGTAGTGCTTGTCATTAAATGAATGTTACCTATTATTACTATGATCATATTGTGAGTCATCTCAAGTTATTTTATTATGAATATTTTGTATTTGTTAGTCAAAATTGCTGTGATTTTAGGGCAATAACGAACCAAGAATTTGGTTGAAAATAATGTGAGGGAAATTTATATGACTGTCCATCCACAGGGCAGTAACCATAAATAATTTTTTTGGGGGGATTGCCCATATAAACGTAGACACCAGAAACTAGAATACAGTGGATTCTCGGGAACTTTCTGATTCTACAAATTTTGGAACAATGAGCAGAGTGGGGTACAGGAAGACAGGTTATTTGAAGTTTTAAAGTTTTCACACTGAAGGTGAGCTATGCATATATGCTACCAATCAAGCAAGACAGAGGGGAGTAAAAGTGATGGACTTAGTATATAAAATCAAGGTCATTATCAGACTTTTGGGCCTTGGTCACAGGCTACAAAGTTTCTTTGTTTCCATGTGTGGCAGACAAGCAAGAAGAGGGAACTCAGGACAAAGTCTGTTCACTTGGATATGCAAGGTAACCAGGGAAGATGAGGGTTAAGATTGAGAGTTAAGTCATTATGGAGTGGGTCTGTCCATATGCAGTGGTGGCCCCAACCACTGGATTACGATTCAATCTTGGGGAGAAATTAGAACAAAAGCAAGAGCGTGATGAGAAAAACAACTGTTTTTTTGAGCTGCTGTCTAGGCATTTTACAGTATGCAACCTTGCTCACACTGAGTCTAAACATTTAGAGTTATAAATTCCCACCAAAATTTCCTGTGTTGTTTTCCTGGGGCACCTTTTATAATAACCACTTGGAGTCGAGCTTGTGATAAGTATCTGCCTCAACCACCTTACAAGCAATAAGTGCTTGCTACCTTGTTCTCGATCTCCTCCTGATTTATGACCAGGGATGGAGGAAATCTCTTTCCCCTGGATCATTGTGTCCCTTTCCCTATTTCTGGGGTCTGCAAGCAATCTTGTGACTTGACTTCCTTTGTGCGAGTGTATTGAAACTACTTCTTTAATCAACTATACCTGGTTTTCACTTTCTCAAAGTGGGCAATCAGATGCTGAGGGAGCTAATTTTCGATCCTCTGTGGTTTGCATAATCTGCATATTCTTAATTAGATATACCGGATTAGGTTTCCTAACTCAAAGAGTGACTGGGAAGACCGCTCTAAGAAGAAGAAAGCATATAAGAAGCCTGTGATTATCCATTTTAGTGCTAGCTGGACATTGAAAACATGATCTGGACATGTGAAATTATTTTCAGGAGAAAGAATTCAAGTCAAAGGGAACAAGGTAGGCAAAACAATTGAGTAGAGAAAGCACAGAGTGGTTGAAATATAGGGGTAGTGTAGGTGAATGTTGTGGGGAAGTCAGGAAAGGTACATTGGGACCATGTTGTAAATGGTCCTAAAGGTCTACCTAAAGAGTTTTAGTATTCATTCACAATAATGGGAAAGTCTTGCAAGTTTTAGAGCAGAAGAGTGACATGTTTAGAGATGTGCTTAGAAAAGAATAGGAGGGTGAATTTTAAAGATATTTACCTGGAGGTGGAGTAATGCATCAAAAGACAATTGCTATAGTCTGGACAAGAGGAAATTTGGGACTAAACTGAGGTTGCGACATTGGGAATGGAAATGAAAGGAAAACCCAAAGCATTTATATGATGAGTCTGGCAGAGAATGACATATGAGCGGCATCAGAATGCAATCTCCAAGGTAGTAGGGAATTTTCTCTGTCTTGTTTACTGATGTATCCCAAATACCTAGAATAGTTCTTGGTATATAGTAGTAGATGTGTATTTCACACCACACCCACAACCAGAGTTCTGTGCCCTTTACCACCACCTCATTCCCTTTCTTTCCTTCCCCCTCTCATCCATCTGATATCCACTGTCTTGTGTCCTGTGAATTTTGTTGGGGTTTTTATGTTCATTTGCATTCTTTCATTATATTCTACATATGAGTGAAACCATTCTGTACTTCTCCTTTTTTCCTAGCTTATTTTGCTTAACATGATCCCTCCAGTTCTATCCAGGTTGTTGCAAAGAGCAATATTTAATAATTTTTTCAGCTGCATAGAATTCCATTGAGTATATATACCACAACTTCTTTATCTAGTCATCTGTTAACAAATGTTTAGTTTGTTTCCATGTCTTGGCTACTGTGAATTGTACTTCTATAAAAATAGGGGTGCAGATATAATTTTTTTCTGATTAAAGTTTTTGTATTCTCTGGGTTGAAGAAGAATCTCTGTATTGTTTTCCAAAGAGACTGAACTAACTTACATTCCCACCAATAGTACAGGAAAGTTCCCTTTTCTTCACACTTCCTCCAATACATTTTATTTCTAGTCTTTGTAATATTGGCTATTCTCACTTAATGTGGGGTGATATCTCACTGTGGATTTTATTTGCATTTCTCTGATGATGACTGATGTAGAACATTTTTCAGGTATCCATAGGCCATCTACATATGGCAGGATCGCTCCTTTCTGATATCTGTGTAGTAGTCATTTGTCTATATCTATCTATCTATCTATCTAACTATCCATCTATCTATCTATTTAACATATATATATATATATATATATATCTCACATCTTCTTTATTCACTCGTGTCAATTTGCATTTAGGTTGTTTCCAGCTCTTGGCTATTGCAAATAACGCTATAATGACCATAGGAATGCATAAATCTCTGCGAATAAGTATTACTGTGTTTTTAGGGTAAATTCCCAGTAGACAAATAATTGGATCATATAGGATATCCATTCTCAATTCCTTGAGGAATCTTCATACTGCTTTCCAAAATGCTTGTACCATTTCATACTCCCACCAACAGTTTATAAGAGTACCCTTTTCTCCATATCTCTCCAGAAATTGCTTCCATTCTCTTTTGAATGATAACTATTGTCACAGGTGTGAGAATTTCATTGTTGTTTTTATCTGCATTTCCCTAACTACAAGAGAAGTAGAACATATTTTCATGTACTTGTTGGCCATATCATATAGAAGTGTCTATTAAGATCATGTGCCCATCTTTAATTGGATTGTTAGGTTTTTTTTGTTGTTGAATATTATGCGTTCTTTATATATTTTGAATATTAAACCCTTGTCAGAAGTGTGATGGGTAAATATCTTCTTCCTTTCAGTAGGTTGTCTTTTTGTTTTGATGCAAGTTTCTTTCACTGTGCAGGAGCTTTTTAGTTCGATGTAATCCCATTTGTTTATTTTGGATTTTACTTCCCTTGTTATTGGAATTGAGTTTCCAAAGACATGTCTTAGGTCAATGTCGTGTAGCTTTTCCTATGCTTTCTTCTATATATTCTGTGGGTTTCTGGCCTTATATATAGGTCTTAAATCCATTTTGAATTAATTTTTGTGTATGGGGTTGGGTAGTGATCTGGTTTCAACCCTTTGCACGTGTATGTCCAGTTTTTCCAACACCATTTATGGAAGAGACTATCCTTGCCCCTATGTAAGCTTTTGGCTCCTTTGTCAAAAATTAAATGTCCATATATGTCTGGGTTTATTTCTGGGTTCTCATTCTGTACCATTTGTCTGTATTTCTGTTTTTATTCAACTACCAGGCTGTCTTGATTACTGTTGCTTTGTAGTAGAGTAGAAATCAGGGGCCATGACACCCTTGTTTTTAATTTTTTTCCTTCAGGGTTGTTTTTTGCTATCCCAGTTCTCTTGCAGTTCAAAATAAATTTCATGGTTTTTTTTGTAATATATCTACGAAGAATATCTTTGGGATTTTAATGGGAATAGCATTAAATCAGTACATTGCTTTAGGCAATATGACCATTTTAACTATGTTAATTCTTTCGATCCATAATCATGGAATATATTAATTTTCAGCATTTTGAATATGTCACTTCACCCTCTACTGGTAAGCAGGGTTTCTGTTGAAGTCTGATGATATCATGATGACTGAATCTTAGCAGGTTATATTTCTCCTTGCTCTAGCAGCCTTGAGGAGTTATTTTTTGTCATTGGCTTCTGCTAGTTATATTATGAAGTGTCTTTAAGTAGGCCTTCTTATGTTTAGGAATTTAAATGTTCTATCAGCTTCTTGGACCTCCACGGTTATTTTTTGTGACATGATACTTTTGTGGGAACTTCTCTGCTATTACTTCTTTAAGTTTTTGCTCCTTTTTCCCTCTCCTCTCCTTCCTTATACCCACTATCTTTATGTTTGCTCTTTCCATGGTGTCTCATATTTCTCATAGGGTTTCTTTATTTTTCCTCCATCATGAGGAGAGAAAACTCTCCTCTTCCAAGATGATCACCTCTGTAATCTTGTCTTCAATTTCTGAGATTCATTCCTCTGTGAGACTGGATCATTTTATGGAGCTTTCCATGTTTATTTTAAATTCCTTGACTGAATTTTTTTTGTCACTATCATTACTGCTAGATATTTTTAAATAACCTCAATATTATTGGTGAATTACTCTCTTTTATTTGTCGCTTGTTTTCTGAGGTCTTCCAACTGTCTTTGGGTGGTTTCATGTACCTCTTGGATCTCATTTAGCTTTTTTTTTTATAACTAGTATTTTTATTTATTTATCTTTTAGATTGTTTCAATCAGTGTCAATGGAGTTTTTTCTCTGGGGAGCTCCTGACATCTTTTTGCCCTTGTGCATTTCAGTTTTGTTTTAGAGGGGTTTAGATTTTGACATGACTATCTTCTTTGCTTTGTACTTAGCAATGTGGCTTTTTATAAAAAATTCTGATTTCTTCCCAAGTGGTTCCTGCAGCACTGGCTCCCTTCCCAGCATACTGAGAGGGGTGGCAGGTTGTTGGAGTTTATTGGAGTAGATGGTGGGACCTATGTTGAGTCTTTTCTCCATTCACCTGGTCACTGGGGCTGGGTTCTGGCACAATTAGAGTGGTCAGCAAGGTTGCTGAGGTCTAGTTGCTGAGGATGGTTCATGGCATGCTAGTCCAGCCTGCTTGTTGCTACATTTGGGTCCCAGTGTGGCAGAGGCAGCCTGCATGCTTTTATGGGAGCAAGTGGGTGGACTGGGGGTGTGTGTCTTGGTCTTTTGTCCTCGTTGCTCATTGGGTTTCTGGGACTGAGTCACAGCATGACTGCGGCAGTCCACCAGGTCACTGAAGTCTGATAACTGAGGTTGACTTATGGTGCAGCTGGGGCAGTCTGCCATGTTGCTGAGGTCTGGTCCTGAGGTCTAGTTGCTGAGGCTGGGTCAGAGTGGGTATTGAGTACTTTCTCCTATTTTCTTTTTCTTTGCTGTATTTCCATTTTTTTTCTTTCACTGTTTTCTTGATTCAGAAAGCATCATTCAAGAAGGGTGGAAGGAGGGAGGGAAGGAGAGAAGGAATAACATGGTGGTAAAGGACACTAAAACTCCGGTGATGGGTGTGGTGTATAATACCCATCGACTGAGAAATGAATTTAACATCTTAAAATGAGCATGACTATGTAAACTAAATAAATAATGATACATTCATAATATTATTAAAAAAGATTTGCTTTAAAATCTTCATTTAATGCTGTTGCATTCAGATCTTTTCTTTATGTTTTGGTCTAATTTTTGTGGTAGATTTCTCTGTGTCTTCATTTTGTTTAGTACTCTGTGTTTATTTCTCTGTCTTAGACTAAATGACTTTCTTACCATGCCTTGATAAAATGGCCTTGTGTTGGAATATCTGTTTGCAGAGTGTAGGTCTAGGGTGATGGCCAAGGATGCTGGACTTTTTATTGCTGTGCAGATTGGAATTTCTAGACGAGTCAGAATAATGTAACTCTAGAGCCAGCACTATGCAATGACCTAAGAGCCCAGTCTTCAGGGTGGGAGTTTGGGCAGGGAATACAAAGTGGTTTACATCAGAGCTTTTCCAGTATCCTGGAAATATGTATCTTGCCTCAGTTGCAGTCTAGCTGTGATCATAACAGATACCTCAAGCAAATTTTCCCCCAAAGGCTCAGACACAAGAAGAAAGTTCCAAAACAGACCACGGGTAAGCAACACCCTCCCCTTGAACATTTCTCAGTCCTTTATCTGGGCTGCAGCACTAGAAGGGAGCCTTATATAACAAACCTTAGGATCCAGGGGATGGGAGATTTAGCTCTTAAGGCCCAGATGCTTAACGGTGCAGATGAATGTGAAAACTCTGTTCAGCAGCAACCCTGGGCAAGGGATGGGCTGCTATTTTATGGACCCCTGGTACCCCTAGTGATCCTGAGAGAGCTTCAGAAATCTTCACAAACAGAGATTTGCACAAAAGTGCTCAGTTACCTGTGCCAGGGATTGTAATTCAGGCTTCCTGTTGCTGCCATGGGCAAGTGCTTCCATATAGTTGCAAGGACCAGATCAGGATAACAAACTATCTGTTGCCACAACCACACTAATGGCAGAAGGGGGATGGTAGAGCCTTTTGCCCTCTAGTCTTGGCTGCAATATGGTGTCTGTCAGTGTCAATATCACACAAGATAAAGAAATACTGGCCAGGACACCCGGCAACATTTCTGTTCATGGGGAGGTTATCTCTCTTTCTTATTTGTCATGCTGAAGTGTTAATGCAAGAAAAGAAAATCCTTCAATTAGATCTTTGTATAGTTCATTTATCATCTTCCCCTGCTTTCTGTCCTATGTTTTCTTTTCCCCAGAGTCCTATTATAATCAAGGGAATGTCTTCTGTTTTCCATAACAGGATGTACACACTCTCCTCAAGGGTACAGTTCTTAGATGCTGGGGCACCTGACATAGAGTGAGCCCTTCAGCCAGGGAAAGAGACTGTATCACTGGTGTCTCTCCCAACCATGGGTTGCAGTTCCCAGGTGGTATTCATGCCCAGACACTACCTCAGTTTTCTTTTACCCTTTCTAATGTCTTCTATGACTGTTGCTTATAGAGACACTGGTCCTCCAATTCTTTGTTCTTTTTTGAAGATCATAGTTTTTAAATAGATGCACTTTTGATGTGTCTCTATGGAGGAAGTGTGCTTGAGATCTTACGAGTTTGCTTTTGGACTCATTTTCAAAAGTGGTCATTCTACTCTTGAGTATTCACTAAATGAATTACAGTTAATCTTGAACATTTAGTAAATGAGGCAATGTAGCACAGTAGTTATAATAGGCAAATATTGCATACTAGGCTTGCTTGTATTTAAGTCTGGTGCTGCTACTTACTATATAGCTTAGAGTCACTCAGTCTCTCTGATGATTATATTATTCATGTGTACAAAATATATAAACTATTAGAACCTACTATCAAAGGGTAGTTGTGATAAGCAAATAGACTAAAAATACTGTGTCACGCTCAATGCCAAACATAGTAAGTGCTCAATGCGTGCTAGAAATTATTTAACTATAATCATGGCTATGATTAGGCTTGGAGGAGAGGTATTGCAGGTGTTCAGGGCAGGTATTGGGTCCAAATAAGGCCAAGGTGTGTAGGGGTCTGCCAAAGTTTCAGAAAATACCCCTATCTGCCAATGACATTTTAAACACCATAAGACCTGCTGTATCCTATGGCCGAAATGGCAGACAAGATGGCATTGCCTCCTGGATCTGTTGAAGAACCTTCTCTTGTTTAGCCCACCACTCAAAACTAGCAGGTTTGGGGCCCAGTCATTAAATTAACCAGAGCAATACACCTCAATGAGAATTACATTGCCTTCAAAATCCAAAGAGTCACACAGGGTGTTGTGATTCTTCTTGGTGATAAGAGGGGCCAGATGTAGTAACTTACCCTTCATCTTAGAAAGAATATTTTAATGTGTCCCAAACCACTGGGACCCTAGAAATTTCACTGAAGTAGAAGGTCCCTGAATTATTGCCAGATATATTTCCTACCCACTTGTATGCAAACGTCTAACCAATAAGGCCTGAGTAGTTTCTCCTTCTTGCTTATTAGGTACTGTCAGCATAATGTCATCAATGTAATGAACCACCAGTGTGCTATATTGTGTGAACTAAACTATGTTACCTATATAAGTACCAACTTCAAGCTGGAAAGTCGATATACCTTTGAGGGAGGAGAGTAAAATTATATTGCTGGTCTTGTCAGCTGATAAAAAACTATTTCTGGTGGTTTCTTGATAGGAATGGAGAAAAAAGCATTTTCTAGGTGATAATTGTATACCAGGTACCAGGAGATGTGTTGATTTACTCAGCAAAGACTGAGTAATCTGGTGCAGCAGGCATAATTGGAGTCACAACCTGGTTAATAACCGTTGTCATTCTCAAAAATCTGTTTTCTGCACAAATCAGAGAGTTAAATGGGGATGTGAGAATCCATACCCCTGCATCTTTCAAGTCCTGGATGGTACCACTAATTTTTGCAATTTATCCAGGAATGCAGTATTGTTTTCGGTTGACTATTTTTCTAAAACTTTCTAAAGTTAGTTCCAGAGGCTTCCCCTTGGCCTTTACCACCATAGTAAGTCTCACTCCAAAGATCAAGGACTCCATAAGGAGATTCTGCCTGCTGCTCAGTTTTTCTCTTCCAGTGATATGCTCAGAAATTGGGGGAATAAACCCAAGATGGGTTTAAGGACATATTGAACTTGCTGTGAGATGACCTGGAGCTAATTATTTATACTTGACTTTGACAAGGTCCTATTCTGATTAATGGACGACAATGATATTTTGGGTCTCCTAGAATTAGTATCTAGTATCTAGGTCTCAAAAAGATCTGATTTTCCCCCTTTTTCACAATGTACAGTTGCCATGGTAAAAGGCCATGGATCTCTTTGGGGAAAGCTGAAAGAACGATTAACAGTATACATTTTGAGTAGAACACTGAGTCCTACCTCAAGGGTACGTAAACTTCCTTTCATTGAAGAAATTCTGGGTGCATAAAATAGCTCAAGTATGGGAAATTATTGAGAGGCCATGGCCATGTTTTTATGATTTAGGTTACACTTTTTGTTCACTTGACTGAGATTTCTGCTTATTAGATCAAGTAAAAATTTAAGAGGCTTCCTGTCTATTTCACTTCTAGGAGCACCATGATCAATTCATCAACACCATAGGTCAGCATGAGTCAAACTATTCTGTTTGCTGCTTTGACTCTGTTGTCCAGATGATAACCGGACTCACTTTATCCTGGGTCCCTGTCACCTGGAATCCAATTAGTACCATTGCATGTAGGTTTTCTCACTTAAATGACTGCAGTTCCAACTGAAAGATCTGGTCTGGAGAGAAGAGTGATCATGAAGTTCTTCAGTGATATTAGAATTCACCTAATAAATGTATCTGTCACAGTATTGCTAAAAGTTTTGCCTTCTGGACCCTCCCAGGGTAATTGACTAGTTCTTAAGTGACAAATCTATTCTAACATTTCAAACTCCCTGAAACTCTGAATCTCTCTCTCTACATTAAACCAGGACAGATTCGGCTTTCTAAAATCCTTACTCTGGGCCACCTTTAGGTCCATGTTTCAGTCAACCATCCAAACTACTATTGCCCTTTCAATATATTAAGTCCTTTCCCCATTTACTTTAAGGTTGTACTAAAGGACTGTAACCAGTTAGCATATTTATGCACAGTGAATTCTATGAGGTGTTTTATTTTAATTCTGTCTGACCAGCATCATATGGATGTAGCAATAGTCTAAGGCTTGTCAGCTACAGTCTTTTCACTTCTCATTAGTATCTCTTAAGGAAAGGCAAATCAAGGGAGGTATAATTTAAAAGAGCTGGTCTTGTGTCTTCTGAGCAGTTTTTGCCTGCTTTTGGTAGATGATGAGGTTGAACACATGACAGACTCATTTTAAGGTTATAAAATAGTTGTGGACTTCAATTATGCAGACTTTTTATGTAGCTTCCTCCATGTCTTTGTTGGTAGGCCAGGCAATAGCTGTTGCTTTACTTATTTAAATCCCATTATGGCCTTTTTCAATCTTAAGGAGGAAGAAAAATTTCACATATTCACATTAGAAGTGTAACTTTCCCTCCCCAGCAAAACATGAGGTTGGCATGTCAGGAATGCAGATGTTTGTCTATATCTGTGGATTTCAGCCTTCCTCACAGTCCCTTTGCTAATTATAATTGTTCTGCCAGGCAGCTTTTGACTTTTACAAAACCAACCCGACCTGTGTGTCATTGCCCTTTTAAATAAAATTCAATCTCAAAGAATAAAAAAACAAAGGTGCCCTTAAGGGACATATGGACTGAAAAAAAAGAAAAAGCTTAAATCAATTGAAATTGAATAAGAGGTTGGAAACTTGAGGCAAGATTTTAGGTAACTAATTGGAATTCTTTTCTTTTCTTGTGATAATACAATTAGGGCCCTTAACAACTGTTTCTTGGGATTGAATGAATGGCCTGAGGACATTGAGGGGGGATAAGAGGACTAGTCTGTAGTGATTAGGGGACCCAGGGCTGTTGCTCAAGTAACAGGCAAAATGCTTGACTGTATTTTCTGAATAAACAAATAGTTTACTGATGGTTTATCATAATGTGTGGACTAATTTCAGTCAGAATGGTTGATTTGAATCTATATGCAAGCATCTACGTGAACACATTAAGTTAAATTAATCATTAATATGTTCAAATTTCCATGGTACCAAGCATGAGAAGTTGGAAAACAGCTGAATAATTGATTCAATTTTAACTATTTACCTGTATGCCTCTGTAAATACTATAAATCTTTTCAAGGTAGTTCCATGCTTGATACTTCCTTTCTCTTCCAGACAGTACATAATATATATATATATATATATATAGTAAATTGCAATATATGCTTGATTCAATCATTAATAGGCTGTTTGTCAGTTTTTATAAAGAATGTAAGTTAATATTAGTCTGCAGTTCTATCTTTGGCAAAGATGTCTCCATGACTCTCAATGATTCCTGTTCTCATTTAACACTGTAGAGTAGCTGTTGGTTAGTGGCTATCTAGCCAGGGACTGCACTTCTAAATCCTCTCACATCTAGATGGAACCATCTCAGTAAATGCATTTTAGAGGAATTTCATTGTATTATTTTCTCGCAGAAATAGTTAGGAAGTAGTGACTTTAGTCTATTTCCCTATCTACTGACTGAATGGAGAGAACTCCAAGGCCTCAGAGGTGGGCAGAAGCACGACATGGAAGGATCTGGTATCCTTGGTGTTCATGTGGCAGCCCTTTACAAGCAGGGACATTCACGTTGCCTTGTAAAATGCTCTTACTGTGCTGTATCATTGAGAATTTGAAGTTTTGTTTGAGAACAACTAGCAATATCTTAATTAATACACTTTGAATATTAGTATCTAAGGGCCAGACTGATCTCTTGGAGGTCACTTATACTGAATCTGCATGGCATCAGCAGAAAGGGGTAACAGAACATTCTGGCCAGTCTCCATTGCCACAGCAGTAGCACAAGGAAACTGTGCTGGATGTCTTCTATTTGTCCTTTCCAAATTCCCTCTCTGCCCTTTCCTCCCCTGCTCTCTGCCCTCTGTAATCTGGACTGTATGAATTACATCAACCAGCTCTGTTGCCCTCTGGCATCTGGCTGAGTTTGGCTAATAAGAAACCCCCATGGGAGGTCAGAGGGAAGGGAGAGAGTAAGGTCAGTGTATTGATTCTTTTGGCTCTCTTGTTGTGAGGTTTCCTTGGAGTGACTGTGTCCCTCAATCAAAGGTCACTGTGTCTTCTCATGGCAGCCCACTCTATACTTTCTCTACACTTTTTCCTTCTAGTAACTATTCTTCACCTAGTGCCTTCAGGCCCGAAGACCTGAAGGCCTAAGGCTGTCAATAGCTTTGTGGCTACTAGCTGTGAGTTATTGCACTATGCATTACACCCTCCCTATATCCTATCCACTTTTATATGAATAGTCCCTTTAATGCATAAATTATATCTCAATAAATCTGGAGAAAATAACTTTAATTCAACATCTCTCGAATTCTCCTAATTTGATTGTGTCATCTGTTTCTTGTTAGGACCCTGACTGATACAGTGAAGCAGAATTAAATGTTGATAAGATAGTATTAATTAGTCAGTATGAACGAGGCCCATTGAATCTTTCAGTCTCATCCAATTGCTGGTGTGTATGCTTTTGTATTTTTTTGGCATTTTTCCCCACAACAGTAGCCACAGTGACTGAGGACAGTGGATTTTTAGTCTATCAGTAGGACCTGAGGTTGCAGCCTAAAGTAGTCACCTACAAGTTTAACATTTCTTTAAAATGTTATGTACGTAATTTTTTCTTTCTGTAGTATATCTATGCTTTAAAAAGGTAGAGCATAGTAGTTAAGAGTACTTGGCATCAGCTAGTCCTAGCTTCTAGTAAACCTTAAAACTAGTCTGTCTTCACTGCTTCTTAGTGATTTATCCTGTATAAGTCACTTAGTCTCTTTAAGTCCCAGTTTCTCAACACTAAAGTGAAACTAATCCAATTTATCTAGTGGTTTTGAGGAGTAAATGCCTGATTATAATATTTAGTGCCCAGTGGTTTTTAGGTCTATATAATGATATATGCTTGATTAAAATTGATGCTCAAGAAGATGGGCCTTGTTTAGGCTCCAATTTTATATATCTTCAGTATATATCTCACTTTAGGAAGCATGACTACACTTGCATGAAGTTGAAAGTTATGTTTAGAAAAAGCAAAGCAGTTGCAAAGGCAAAATTGCTGATTCTTGATTTCTCAAAGAAAGAAGCAAGGAAGGAAGTAATAAAGGAAGGAAGGAAGGAGGGAGGGAGGGAAGGAAGGAAGGGAGACAGGAAGAGAAGGAGACAGAGAGGAGTGTCATCTTGAAAAGGCTGTATAGGACAGTAATTAAGGACATGAACTGGGTTCAAAACAGGGGATAATAAATGGTATCTATCTCTCAGGATTGTTATAAAGATTAATTAAGTTAACAATTGTAAAATGGATATGACAGTGCCAGGAACACAGCAAGCGCAATGCACGTGCGTATTATTTTTCATTATTCCTTGGGGAAATTCAGAATTTAGTTGTACTTCATTACACATAAGCTTTATTTTGAATTACATGTGGAAGGGGCGTGCAATATGTTTTTCTAAATACTTACTGTCATTAAAGATGTAAACAAGGCTTTGTCCAGCTTCCTATTGTTTTTTAATATTTGGAATAGACTCTTTAGATAGCCATCACCCTCTAAGAGTAACCCATTCCACTTTCTCTCTACCTAGCAAAATCAGATACATCATAGCCCTCCTCAAACTTTCACAGACAGTTACTTGTTCTTTCTCGTCTGACCTCCCATAGTGCTCTGTTTATCATATTATATTCTTCATCCATTAACTTAAGAGTGCTTCTCTACATCTTTATAATGGCTGGTTGCATCGAAACACAAAACACGTATTCATTCACAGTCCATGCAACACTCTCATTTTACCTTAATTTTCACCACATTAGGCAAAATAGGCATTACTTCCCCCACCTGAGAACTGAAGAATTCCAGACTCAGAGGTTTAAGTGACTTGCCTGGGTTTACATAAGAAAAGTAATTGAACTGTGGTAGAATTCAGGTCTGGTTACCCAGAATCTAAGCCAACTGCTAACCTATTTTGATGGGTAATCATTGGCAGTACAGGAGTTTTGTTGACAAGATCAAATCTCTCTTGTCACACATTAGGCTTAGTTAGGGTTACCATATGTCCTGGTTTGACCAGTACTGTCCTGTTTAACCAGTGTTGAACCCTCTCCCTGCCTTTCAGTGATTGCCAGTCTGAAATCCTCCCCTACCCCGCTGCCTCTGTCTCCTATACCTGGTGATACTCAATTGGTTATGGTTTCAACTCTAAAAATTATGGTAAATTTAGACTTATTTATTATTCTAGATTCATAATTATAACATCTTATACTTTGTATAGCTATTTGAAATCATTCTTTTGTCTTCTGTGCTCACTGAAGAAAACTGGAAATTCATATATTGGTCATATTTATACATAGAATCAAACATCTATTTTCTCCAAAGGAAAGGTGAAGGCAAGAATGAAGGTGAGCAGGCAGGCAGAGAGAGGAAGAAGGATTCATTATTTACTTTATTTAGTTCATCTTGTCTGATCCCCCCAGCCCCAGGTCTTAAACCCAGGTCTTTGGGATATATGTGGACTAGGTCTGGTGGACTTAACCACTAAGCCACCAGGGCATGCAAAACATTTTTTTTCATACCAAATATCAGAAAACACAAAATTTCACCTACTGAGGATATCAAGGACAAGGCAGAAATCTGTGAGTCAATCTTGGAACCTTGGTTTAAGAATAAAAATTAGGATATCTAATGAAGTTTCCAGGAGAAATCAGTTCAGGGGCTCCACCCAACAAGGAGATAGAGTTGTTTAAGCCATGATCTAAAACTTAGGATGAGAATTTAAGGTTAGTAAAAGGGTCTAAGTGAAGTGGAGGATGCCATAGAATCAGAAACCAGAACAGCCCTGAGCATGATTATTGAAAAGAACATGATGAGCAAATTGCTTCTCATCAGCCAATCTAGAAAATACATATGAATAAATAAAGGGTTCATTCTCTTTGAGGAAGTTAAGAGATCAGCCATGATGGGAGGAGTCACAGCATATATCAACCAAGAGATCAACATTTGTCTGTTTTTCTACCACATGCTACAGACCATGCAACAACTCTGACTTTAAGCCAATCTGACAAAGTAATCACAACAATAACAATTTCCACTAATAAATTAGCCTACTCTCTGATAAAAAACACCAACCTGTCATTGATTATCAAAGTTGTTAATTATGAGCATTAGTGTTTGAAAACTGCTTACCCATTTAAGTTTGTTAGTTTCTTGGCAGGGAAAAGACTATAATGTAGAAGTAAGAAAGGACATATGTTTTGTCTTAAGATGCAGACTCAATGGTAAACTGCTGCTGGTATCATTGATTACTTTTCAATTTAGATACTTTAAATGTGAAAATAGTACTACCAGTCAATTCACAGCTAGCAAGTAGAGGAGATCTAAATTGTTTCTGGTCAATTCAGTCAAAACAATTGACTATTTTTATGGATAAGGTCTTGGTATAAAGGAGGTTCACATTTGGACTAGGGTTCATAACATGTACATGCATGTCTCTGATTGTACAAATAAGTTTGTAATAGTTGGAATCTCTTTAGATTCAGGCCAGATCTACAGACATGTGATTATGCTGAGTGTATCTGAAAAAGCTCAGTGTTTCTAAATTGTCCTAGCTTATTCAGAAGGCCCCATAAACCAAGAGAGTAGAATTTCTAGTTCTCTGCCATTAAGAGGTCATGGTTCTGGGTTAATAAATTGGAGTCACTGATTTTCCATCATGTCTGATTCATGGGCTTTGTCTAGATTCTGTTTAAAGCCTTCCTTATTCACCAAGGAGACTGTCTTATGCTCACAAAACAAAAGAGAGAAAACCTAATGAGAGCTAAGTGGAAAACAAAGAGTTGTTTCTTCTGCAGATTCATTTTGGCTCTGTACTGAATGCACATGCTTGAGGGTGTGTTTTTGTAAATGTCCCTTCCTCCCTCCCCCTAAGTTACTTAGTTGGCTTACCCCATGGTTGTGACTAAGTTGGAACAGTCCTCCTGGGTGTGCCTTTCTCTTTCTGGAGAGAGTTCAGAGGAAGCAGGATCAGCTCGTTTTGACCTGGACCAGACTAAGGTTAAGGTTGTTATCCCATTATAACCCCTTGTCCTTGGGATAATAATCTTTTGTCATCTATGTGCCCTCACCTTTTGGTGTCTGCTAGGATATCTGAAGACGCAGTGAGAACAGAAGTTTTTGTTCCCATGAGGATTATTGTTGGATTTGACAAAATTTGGCTATGTGTCTAGGATCTAGTTGTTATTTGCAGGGCACAGTTGAGAACAGTGTCCCAGTAGACTTCCTCTATGCATATGTACATATTGCTTCACCCGCATGAATCTATTTTGTATTGTAAGTGTAGTTCAGAGTTGGTCTTCACACTTGTTAGTCCCTGAGAGCCCTGAAGGACAAAGTGTAACATTATACATTCAAAACAGTTTTAAAAAACCTCAACAGTCCAATTCAGATCTCAGGAAGAGTCCTTTTAATCATGGCTCACTACTCCTTTACCTGCTATGATTATCTCTTGTATTTTCTTTTTCAAATCTTCCTACTGGTCTCCAGACCCTATGTCAGAGTCTGAGCCATTCTCAGACTTTTTCTTGACAAAATTATTTCAATAAGGAGAGTTAGACTTCTTTATTTCTAAGCTCTATTCAGCTCACTTTCCTTTCGCCTACATTTTTGCCTTTCCAGATATGGCTACATGGATACATAGAGGTGGTAGTTATGTGCTGTGATTTGAGCGGCACCACCAAAGAGCACCGCAAAAGGATTTCCACTGCTAAACTTGTTTCTCTTCTAAGAACCAGACTTGCTTACTTGCTTTCTGAGATCCTTTGCTTTTTGTAAAAGCAATACCTGAGTTCTATGTTGTTTCCTTCCCTTCCATAGCTACCCCACTTGAACTCCTTCCCCCTGAACCTGGTTGAAGAGCTGATTGCAATCTCCCTGACCTCTCACCCTCAATGATGAGTCTAACAATAAATCCACAGGCCATCTGTGGGTCTAGATAAGATACTGGAACACTCTGGTCCATTTTCGAAATCTGGGGCCCTGACTATTTTTGAAATAAAGTTTTATTGACACATAGTCACATGCTGTCTATCACTGCTGAATGATTGAGGTGAGTAGTCATGATACTCTATATGGCCTATAATGTCTGATATATGTAATATCTAGTACTTTACAGAAAAAGTTTGCTGATACCTGCTCTAGAAGGTTGAAAGCTAGTTACTAGAAGGTTGAAAGCTAGTTACTACAGGAGAGCCAGTCCAAATAGAAAGCATGAGTCAAATTGTAAAATATATAGTTTCCTCTGTAATGTTTTCTGATTAACTGTTTCTGACTCCTGAAATGGGACACCCAAATCCACATGGGTTTCAGGTGGTTGATTTCACTTCTATGGATGGGTCTTACCCTTTGCTCCATGTTACCTTTTTCTCTCAGATGTTGGGATGGGCAAGTGGATTCAAGTCTATGAAGACCCATCTTCCCAGTATATAGTTTCAAGATGCAATTCCAAGCAAAATATTCACGTCTTTCTTATATAAAGTAAGCAGTTTATATCTCTGGTACCTGCAGACTGGGTGACATTTAGATATAGTCTTCTTGCTCATTGCACTCTTCTCACCTCCATTTAGAAATATATTTATATTGGCACTCTACTTATTTCTTATCTTGCATTAAAATATAAATGTGCTCTTGAAAAGGTTGGTACAGTTAACCAATAATACTTTAGGTTTTTTTAAAAATTAATTTTCTATCAGGGTACAAGGTTTTAAGCACAAATTCTGCTTCAGAGCCTCTGTGTTCTCCATTTCCCTTGACTCGTTTATGCAGGCTTCAACTGTATCTATTATTTAGGACCTAACCCAGCTTCGTTAAGGAAAGATTAACTGCCTTCCAATTTGGTACTTTGGGAAAGTACATTAGGTTAAACTTGTTTTAGGTAAACTCTGACTTTGTGTTCCAGACCTAACTGCCCTGTCTGCCTTATTTCTCAGTTGTTCATTTTGTCTTATTTAACTATTTAGTATCTCTGGTTGTACTTTGTCCAGGTCCCCAAATCCTAATTCAGTGGCTGGGGTTTGGCTATCAGTAAACATATTTCTGGGATATTGACTTCCTGCTTGCATTTACAAGTGTCACTCACCTCTGGATATCTAGTTGTTATATTCTGTGTAGCTTTGGTACTAATGATTTCATTTCAGCCTCCCAAATACCTACAGAGGAGCCATTAGGCAAATGATTACTGAGTCCCTGGAGATTTCCTTTCTTGTTCATAGAGACTTAAACGTTGCCCTGGGCCTCCCACAATAGATCAGAGCCTTGGAGGTCCAAGAACACTATCCTTGGCTAAGGAATGAAGTATCATATAGTCCATGAAAACTCAAGGGAAATTTGACTCATTTGACCTTTTTCAGGCTGACTAATATGATTTTCGTGGCAATTTTTTGTTCTCCATTGTTTGCATTCTTAGTATTGTTTTGCCTACTTTTCTCACTTTGTTTTTGTCTCTATTTTATATTTGTGCACTTTGTTTCTCATGGTTAAGAAATAGGGTGACAACTGAAGCCTAAGGGTTTACCCTCTAGAATGGGCTACCCCTAGGATGAATTGTGAGGTTTTGGCTTAGAGGTAAACTATAGCTTTAGTATCCTATACTAGCTGCATAATGAGAATACTACTTCATCTGAAACAGCGCCTAGGACAATTGCTGAAAGGATATGTTTTAATGAAAGCATTAGCGTAAATATTAAAAATGTAGGTACAACCCATTCAGCTAGTTAACATCTGTAGGTTATTAGCAGTTTTTTCCTCAAGAATTTCCAAAGTAATTAATATTCATCCCTCTGTTCCTCTAGTACATAGTGATAAAACACAGTCTGTGCAATTGAAGAGCATTTGAATTTCTCCATGAAAGATAAGTATTTTAAGTAACACCATACCTGAAAACACTGAGGTACAGTGACAGCTTATATTTATGGCATTAAATAAAATTCTTTGCTTGAAAAGAACATTCTCTTCCATGAGAGACATGGATAACATGAGGAGCGTGAACTGAGATAGTGATAAGTTAAACACTGACATGAGTTTCAACACAGCTTGGGTTCAAAAGGTATAGAGTGCCGAGCCTTGTCAGATAGATGAACCTTACAGCAGTGAGCTATTCCTTATGCCTATCAGCTTTACTTAGTGGACTGGAGCTATGATGCATTCCCAAACGGGGAGAAAATGTTCTGCTATCTGTTCAGACCTTGCTTTAGCCAGTTTTATACAGTAATTATTTATCATCTTATAGTCTTTTTGAGTTATTAATCATCGTTTTATAGATGAGGAAATTACCATTCGATCAATCAGCTAAATTTTGCACTAAATGTACACTTGACTTTTCTGATTCCCTAGTTCACTTTAAAAATATTCACGGTGTTATTCTGACTGTAGCAATTCTGCTACTTCTAAGTGAGTTAGCTTGACTCTATTTCACTACTAAGGCTATATCTGTCTGATATTAAAACAACTGGTTGATAGGTAGAAAATAATAACCTATAACCTCAGTCACTAAACCGAATGATTATTCTACCAAAATGACTACATGTACATGAGGAGAAATGAAATAGAAATCATGACTCTCCTTCGAAGTATACACCTCCTAATAAATTCCTCAAGTACGGTGAATCAATTTATCTAGTTGTGCTGGTATCATTTTTATCAGCTAGGGAAGTAATCTGATATATTTTTTGTTATCCTAAGTTTGCCTCAGAACAATTCTAAGAATTTTGCTCTCATTAACAACCTACCCATTTACTTAAGAGTCTTCAATGATCTCCTACTGACACATAATTAACATCGTTTGCTGTGTACAAGACATTCTTAGGCACTATGTGTGTGTAAATGGAGCGTTTTTTATGAACAACATAGAATGCATGATTCCTGCTTTTGAGGATCTTAGACCAATTAAGGAGGAAAATACTTATGAAACATGCATATACTTATACAAGAAATAGACAACCAAGCACTAGTGTGGTTTTTACTGATTATAAACGTATATCCTTAGTCTGGGGTCAGTTAAAGAAGACTTTTCAGAATATTTGGGACTTGATCTAGAATTCAAAGCTTTTTAGAATTTTGATAGACAAAGACAAGAGAGGCCAGTATTTCAGGAAAAGAAACAACAAGGAAATATAGGAGTGAGAAACACAGGAGTTAGGGAGACAATGAGATAATCAGTATAATTGGAGCAAAGAGTCTGTCTGAGGAGGATAATTTCAGCTCAAACTCCTCTGCCTAGTATTCAAACTCTACCTTATGTGCCATCATGTAATCATGAGGTAATCTAATTAATTTCTTCTTTCTAATGAAAAGATAAAAGACCATTATTCTGATGAAGTCTAATGACTTAGTTGGTGTCAGCTCCCTCCAGATCTGTGGGAAGTGACCAAAACTAACTAATTCAAAAATTGAGAGGTAAATAAATTCTACCAGAGCCTATTAAGTCAATGTGAGCATTCAAAGAGCAGATGTAAAGTATCGTTCCTTAAATAAATGTTTTGTCCTAGAATGAGCAATGTTAAGGATCATATAAAAGGTCATGGAAACAGTTTTGGAAACTTTGAATGATGGAATTAATAGTTTTTAACTTTAAAAGAACCTATTTTTCTTTCTCATTTATAGTAAAGATTTAGTGAAAGGGAAAAGTCACTCCTAAATGATGATAGGAAAATGCCCAATATATTAGAGAATGAGCTGACTTTTGTGGAATTGATCCACCTCTTGAGCAAGGTCTGAGTGGAGTAATATGAGGCATTCTTTTCCCTGATGCTTCCATTATTTCTTCAGATACATCTCAAGCCATCGGTTTGGGTGTTTTCTTCAAATAAGTTTCCAATGCTTAATCACAAAGAAGTCCTACCTCTACTTTGATTGCATGGTCTTTCATCTGGATGATCCATCTCACATGTGTGAACATATTTTCCATAATTACCCCCAAGCAGCTGCATTTCATTTATGTGTTTGTTGAGTAACAGTCAATGGATAAAATTTTCAGTTCATCTCACCAGTGAGTAACGTGATCTTTGGTAAAACTGAGGCTTTCAGATAACTTGTGTCTGGAATGATTTCCAGAGAAGAATGAATGACTGAGACTGCTGAAACACACTTTAGAACAAACCTAGATGCCTTTGACAATTGCTCTAGCTGACTTGTTTTGGAATAAATATACCATGTATATCATGTAATGTGGCTAATTCCACAATCATCCCTGTATTCCTTTGCCCACCTCTTTGCACATATCAGTGATGTTTGTGTTTGAAAGCTCCTAGTAAGGAGCTGCATTTCAGAGCTCTGCTTTTCTGAGTTCTCAAGATAGGAACAAATCATCTCTCCTCATTATCAAAGTTGTCATAGATTTGCTTGGAGATAAGCTTGAGGCAATGTGGTTGGCCATATCAGGCTCTACATTATATATAGATATTGGGATGGGTATGTTAAATAGGAGATGAGGTTGGAAGGAGTAGTAAAAGTTCAGATATTTCTTTTATTGCTTTATTTGCCAAATTCTACTTGAAACCAGTTAGGAAAATGGTGACTTTTCCTTCTTTATACGACTGAATGAAATTTTAAAAATTATTAAACTAACTGATTTACAAAACAGTAAAAGCCCATATGTGCAGGTTCGCTGTTTATGAAATGCACAACACACAACACAACAGGCCTAACATCAAATTACCAAAAATCCTCAATCACTGACCAGTGGACCTCAACCCCCACTTGCTCCCTTTTTCTCTGGTAACTTCAGTTCTATTGCCAATGTGCAAGGGTTGGATTTTGTTTTGTCTGTTTTTTCACTTTGTTTCTTTACATTTCACATGAATGCTTTGAAGGCATTTATGTTGTAGTTGATTTCCTTTTTATTTTCTTTGTTTTTTTCCTGTGGATTTATGTTTTCAGGCTATTGTCGGGTTTTCATAAAAGTTACTATGCTTATAACATGTTTTAACTTGAAAGAAAGTTAGTCTTAAACTCATTCTAAGTATCTACATTTGTGCTCTCCTCCCCACATTTTACATTTTTGATGTCTTGCAGCTTCTAAATGGGGGTTCTTTACATTTTAATATTTCTTGAAATGCTGGTTTCAAGTTGTTTGTAAAGCTTTTTACCATTCCTTCAATTATAAGTAATAATATAGCAGGGTAGAATATCCTTGATTGTAAATACTTTGCTTTCAATATTTTAATATATCATACCATCCCCTTTTGGCTTGCAAAGTTTCTGCTAAGAAATTTGCCTATAGTGTTATGAGGGCTCCTTTGCATGTAACTTTTATTTTTCTAGATGTTTTTGAGTCTCTATTTTTCTTGTATTTAAAAAAATTATTTTAGTGATAATGTGTCTTGGTATAGGTCTGTTTGGATTTCTTTTGTGTGGAACTCTTTGAACTTCCTGGGTCTGGAGGTTTGTCTTTTTCCTGTCAATTTAGGGAAATTCTCAGCTATTATTTCTTCAGATACGGTTTCTTCCCCTTTATCTTCTCCATCTGGGTCCCCTATGATGTGAATGTTTTTCCTCTTGATGTAATTCCATAAGTTTTGCATGCTGTCTTTGTTTCTTTTAATTATTTCTTCTTTTTGCTGGCCTGCTTGGGTACACCTAACTGCCCTGTCTTCTATCTCACTGATTCCATTAAAGGTTTGTTCAGCCTACTGTTGAGTGACTCTATTATGTTCCTTTGTTTAGCTATTGTGTTCTAGTTCCATGAATTTTGTTTGAAACTATCTCATTTTTCTCAATCATTTTTATAGTTCTCCTTTTATTCCTCCATTGTTTTCCTGATTTCAACAAATACCATTAAAATTGCTCTTTAAAATCTTCAGGTTGCTAATCAATTCTGTTTCATTCATATTTTCCCCTGGAGTTTTGTTTTGGTCCATCATTTTATGAATATTTCTCCATCTCTTCATCTTGTTCAACATTCTGTGTTCATTTCTAAGGGTTAGGCTTCCCTGATAAGGGACTTGTATTAGGGTATCAAATTGTGCAATATAGGCCTGAGTGTTTGTCTGGGCTCCCTTTAGTTGTATGATATCAGCAGTTGTCAGAATTGTTAAAGCTCTAGAGTCAGCCCTGTGTTGAGGTCCAAGGGTCCACCCTACAAAGTTAGAGTTGGTGTAGGGAATACAGTGGTTTACCCCAGAGTCACTGGCATGAACAACAAAGTCTACAGGAGTTTTGGGCCCAGTTCAAATATATCCAATGGAAAAATAGTATTTGTATATTTAGGGGTAGTAATTAAGGTAACTTTTCCTCTAATATAAGCATTCTCAACATCTCACAGAGGAGGAATTGCTGTGGATATAATTCCTTCATTCTCCTGTGGTGTATGCCTAGTACAAATGCTGGAGATGTCTTTCTTAGAATCTCAACCAGGTAGACATTTAAGAAACAAACCATACATGGAACAGATCCTTGAAAATTCTATGTTTGAAGCTACAAAGGATGCATAAGATACATAAATCCAATCTCATTTCTTTCATGAGGATATTCCTTTCTGAGTAGCTGATATAGTCTGGGAAGAACATTTCTCTTGTCCTCTCCTAATTACAAATTAGTTATTCAGTTGATGCATTCATCACAGTCATTCTCTTCCATTTCTATAATTCACCTTAGGGCATTATGGTATAGTAATAGCCTCCAATTTGGTCATACATCCCTATCCCAGTCTTTTGTGTAATCTCCTTCTATACTGACTCTGGGGTTGGCTGTGTGACTTCTTTTGACTATTGCAGTAGTAGCCCAGGTAATACAGTGAGACACTTGAAAATTGCTCACACAGTGGGGCTTGGTATCTTTTACTGCTTATAGGAATTCTGTAAAGGATACTAGGTGAAGATGCTTGTGCTAACTTGGCTGAGTAAAGAGACCTATGAGGCCAGGTCATCCTTATTGATCCAGTGTAATATCAATGAAAAACATGTGAGTATAGCTAACTGAGTTCATCTAACTGCTAGCCAATTCACAAGCTGACCATCATAGCATAAAAGAATGTAACAGAGTCCATTCATGTTACCACAAATGGCATGAGTTTCCCTTTTTGATAATTGCATAGTATTCCATTGTGCATATTTACCGCATCTTCTTTTTTTGCTAACGTGTTGATGGGCATTTAGGCAGTTTTCAGCTCTTGGTTATTGTGAATAATGTTGTAATGAACATGTGGGTGCATGAATCTCTGTGAATAAGTGTTTTTAGGGAAATAATCAGTAGAGGAATAACTAGATCATACGTAATTTCCATTTTCAGTTCTTTGAGGAATCTCTATACTGCTTTCCAAATGGTTACGCCATTTTACACTCCTACCAAAAGTGAATAAGAATTCCCTTTTCTCCATGTCCTCTCCAGTACTTGTTGTTTCCTCCTTTTTTTAAAAAAATTATGCTTAACGAGATAAATCAGGAGAAAGACAGACATCATATGATATCACTCATATGAGGTGTATAGAGATAGGAAGAAACAGATGATTTAAATTAAACAATAATAAACTTAAAAAATATAGAGCACTAATCCAAACAACAAAAGACTTTTGGTGAAAAAAAAAGGCAAATCAGATGGTGCAGGAATAGATAGGGGGAGAGGAGGAAAAACAAGGTAAAGGGGGTTAAGTCTAAAGTGAAGGGAAAAAAAGGAAAATAGTGGTAAATCTACTGTACTGTATACAGATGTAAATTTTCTATAATGTATACCTCAAAGTGAATTGATGTTAAAATGCACTATTTATCAATAAAATAGTAAAAAAAAAAAAAGAACTCAGGAGAGGTGACCTCTGCTGGTTAAGATTAGAAGAATCCTCAGAACAGGCAATAGGGTGAGTCAAGCAAGTGCCTAAAGCACAACATTTAAGGAGACACAATACAGGCTGGACTATTGCATAACCCTATGTGTGAGTCCTTAAACGTCATGCCCTAAAATCTTGTTTGCTTCATTCTAATTCCAGTTCTGCCAGTCACCTGGAGGACTTTCAGACTTGTGAGCCACATATCTAACCATTGCTTTAAATTGCTATATTTTAGATTCATTTGTTACACAGCTATAGATATTAGGTAAAATAGAAAATACATGTGCTATTTTCTCCATTCTCTTATTTTTTCACAATTGAAAAATGAGCCCTGAAGAAACTGAGCTGCAAACAAACAAGTTATTAGGAACTTGAGAGTAGATCTCTTGCCACAGTGGATGAATGAAAAGTTTGCATATAAGCTATGTACTCCAAGTTAACACTTGTTCTTAATTTGTCTTATTCTGGGGTTAGTGATATACCATTCTTCACAAGTTGGTATCCACTGACTTACTGCTGGTAGGCTATAACTGGCTCCTTTTTCTTCTTTTATTTTTTTTAACACTTGGCTCAATCTAATGTATTCACACTTATACCCTTGGTCTCCTCATCAGCACTCATTAACCTTCTTAGCAAACTTGACCCATTTTTCTGCTTAGACATGATAATGAGAAGGGTCTTGACTTCGGTGAACATTTGGGTCTTGTTTGCCCTCTCCACGGTCTTCTTCTTGTGTGAAATTAAGAGAAGCTAGATGTGTTTTGGTACATCATTTTATGTCTATTTTTCTGTCTTTTCATCTTGTTTGACATTCTGGTTGATTTCTAAGGGTGAGGCTTCCATGATATAAGGGATTTGTATTAGGGTATTAAATTGTACAACACAGGCCTGGGTGTTTGTTTGGGCTCCCTTTAGTTGTATGATATCAGCACTTGTCAGAATTGTTAAAGCTCTTGAGTCAGCACTGTGTTGAGTTGGAGTTGGGTTAGGGAAGTTAAATTACAATAACCTAATTTCTCTTTCTTCTCTGGCAGAAAGCACTTTATTTAAAAACAGCATCAATTGCTATCTCTAAATAGTGTGCATTTTTTTAAAAAGTTAATTAACAAAAATATTTGAAGAAATGTAAACCCTGAGATACACTTAGTTGCCTTTCTTACATAAACTAAAAATAATCTACCCTAAATAATATCACTATGTTTGATAGAGAATCTTTCTTACACACATCAGGTGTCAAAAAAGCTAACCCACAGTTCCCTGGGTGTGTATTTCGTAATTCAAGCATCTTTCATGCTCTGATGACTTTGCTCTACTTTCAGTTCTCACCATGTCCCTTGTTTTTATTTCTAATTGCATTAGTGAAGCTATATATGGAGTGACCTCCCCATACTAATTTTAGGGACTTAACAGTTTCTCACCTTTTAATATATATGTAAAAGGAATATTGTGCTCTTTTTACATGACTCATCCTGGTTCTCCCCCCTTTTTTTAGAGGATATCTTATATTTACACTTACTAGGTCTTAACAAAAATAATAAAGAAAAATCAGAATCCATGACTTCACCTTTAAGCATTGTTGAAATGATCTCTTTTTCAATCAGCCCTTTTTGTTGCTTGTTTCATAACCAGTCTGTTCTATTTTGTTCAATTATGGAACTTTTAAAGATTGAAGTACTTTGCTTTATAACATGAAGTTTTCAGGTGCACTTCTTTTAAAATTTGTTTAAATGGTAGTTATACTATCACATTTTAAAATGTATTTATTTTTACTCTTTCAACCCCATATTCCCTATTCGCTCTCTACTCCCTTCTCTCTGGTAAATGGTTTTGCATCCTGTGAGAATTGTTGTATCTTGTCAGTTTATTTGTTTTGTTTATTTATATTCCACACATGAGTGAAACCATCTGTACTTTTCTTTTTCTTTATGACTTCTTTTGCTTTATAAAATCATCTCTGGTTCCATCTATGTTGTTGCAAAAGGCAAAATTTCATGTTTTTTAATAGCTGGGTAGAATTCCATTGAGCATATATACTACAACTTCTTTATTCAGTCATCTGTCAAGGAGTATTTGGGCTGTTTCCATGTCTTTGCTATTGTAAATTGTGCTGCTATGAACATAGGGGTGAGGTCAAACCTTCTCTTGACCTAGAACATCTGTCTTTCCCTTGCTGCCAGATAGGACTGGGAGTTCTTCATTCATATTCTTATGCCAAGTTTTTGTATATATTACATTGTCATACCACATTACACTTATGGTTTTTTTTTTATATCTTATACCAGAGATTCTCAAGAGTAAAAATGGTATCTTTTTTTTTCTCTGTATCTCCAGCACATGCCTCACACATAGTAGGCATTCAGTAAATTCGGTTGATTTTTTTATGAATGAATGAATCTGAAAGCTGAAGCTGGGGAACTATTGTGGCATTTGGGGGCCTACAACAGAGAGGGTAGGAACAGAAGAATTTACAATCTTACTAATTTCAGTCTCTATGTCCAAATCATAGCTGTGTGGTCTTAGGTAAATTGTTTAAACCTTCTGATAACTTAATTTCCTTGTCACAATGCCTAACACATAAGAAATGGCTACTCAAAAATGACAACCTCTCTTGTAGTGGGAGTAGTAGATGCAACTACGGCACACATCAGGCTTTTCGTGTGAAGTCAGTTTTTACTATGCAATATTAAGGACCCTAAGAATGCAGTGACAACAGAATAGTTCCATAATAAGCAACTTGAAACAATTGAAGTAATTCCTTTAAAGGCTGAATTAACAGTACAAATATTCAGGGTTAGATAGTTATTGCTCTTAGCAGGATTGGGGTAGTCATAAAATGAGACTGCTCTTTGGTGTGTTTTTTTTTTATATCAACAGGCCAGAACATTTTTATACCAACAGACCAGAACCACTTTGAAGTGGTTGAATGTTGTCCTTCCAAATAACAACCTTGGGGGAACATACTTACACCAAAGCGGCTGCTACTGCCCAAACATTTTGGACTTCTTTTTTGGAAAATGCCCTCAGAACTGGTTTACAAGACTCATAGGAAACCAGTTTTTTCATATTTTAGTTTTAGTCACACACCCTGTGCAATGATCATATACTCAGTTGTTCGACCCTGGGCGTCAGCATTGGCCCTTTGGCCCTGATTCAACAACATAGTTTCCCAAGAGCCCAGCTTTCACTGTGACAGACTTTCTAATCAGTGGGGAGAAATGATTCTTTCTCTTGGATTTGCACAAAGTGTTTCTAGGAGTGAGAAAGTGCCATCTGTTATTTCTTAATAGAGTTTGGGGTATTCAAAATATGAAATAAAGCATTTTTAAAGTGGAAAATGCCCATAAGTATTTCAATTTTAGTTTTTGCTAAATAAAAATGTTTTCTCTATATAATAAAAATGACAATATTTTCTACTTCAAAAGATGTAACATTCCATTGTAACAAAAAGTAAAATAGCATATGAAAATAATTCTTTTTCTTTCTTCTTCCTATTTCAGTTCTATCTTCCTAGCATAATAAATATGATCATCTTGATTTGTCATTTCCATATATTCCTATATGTACAAACACATAAACACAAAGTTATCCATTCTTTTTTGGTTTGCAAAAATGAGACCACGCCATATACATTATTCTACAACCTATTTTTTATCTGCCAATATGTCATCAGTACTCCATTAGGTTAGTACTATAAATCCAATTCATTAAAAATATCTACAGAGTATTTTGTGAAATGACTGTAGCAAAATTTACTCTACCATATACTTATTTATGAATATTTTGTTTTTGCCATTTTCCTGTGGATCCTTATACACTTGTACTTTAATTCTACAGAATTTATTCCCCACACAGAAAAAACTGGGCCAAAGGGTATGTCTACTTAAGACATTTATGACTACTGCCAAAATAGAGTCTTCAAAATTATTAACAATATCAACTTATTCTTCTCTAAGTGTTGCAAGTATTTTCTCCCAGTTTGTTTCTAATTTAGTTGTTCATCTTGGTTTTTCATCTCTGTCTCCAGGATGCAAACCTGAGTCCTTGGGACGTATGCGGACTGCAATGGCCAGAGAACCGTGGGCTTAACCACTAAACCAACAATGACTGAGTTTGGTTACTAAAATTTTTTATTGCTTTTTGCTTGTGACATTCCTTTTAAAGAAATCATTTGGACATTTCTTTGTTGTAAAAAAATGCTTTCCCTTACATACCTAAATTCTTTTTGCAGCAATCACTTATTTTTCCGGGGTTTATGTGTTGCATTGTTGCCCTCCATATCCCCTTTTCTCTTGACTGAATGACTCAATTGAACTAATAGACCAGTTTAGTCAAGCAGCTCCTTTCCTTTTCATAAAATTTTCATTGATTAGTTGGTTGAATACATTGACCTCATTAGCTAGTCTTCTTGGCACTAGTGCATGTTTGCCTTTATTTTTTTAAAAGAAAGGTGCAAGGAGAAGAATGAAGACAAGTAGGAAGGCAAGCAGGAAGAGAGAAAGAAATATTTCATTTATTGTTGTTCATCTTAGTTGTTACCCCCAGCCCCAGCTCGTGAACCTTAGTCCTTGGAAAGTAAGTGATGTACACTCAGCCAGAGAAGGCAGGCTTATCCACTAGGTCACCACGGCATGTCTACATTTTGATTTCAATTGCTATGTTTAATTGAACTAACCCATCTTGTTTTATTAACTTGGCATGGCAATCAGCAGCTGCTCTACAAGGAATATAGATCACTCTAGTTGCACCACTGGGTAGAGAGAAAAATTGATTGATTCAACTGAGAATTCTGTTATGCTCCTGCTGTTGAGCATGTAGAACAAAACTGTAAAACAGATCAGTTTGGCTTGTGATGTCTTCCTGTCTTATCTTTCAGTCTCTGGCTGCCCTTTTGGCACAGTGCTCATGCTTCCAATACATTTCTCTCTCCCTCTGTAGTTAAATGTCTCCATTTTTCCCCAGCAGGTGAATGTGTTGCTCAGTGATTGAAAGCAACATCTTTTCTGGGTGACCCTGTGTACTGAGAGATGGAGCAATAAGAACACGTCAAGGTTGTTGCTTAAGGTTGATGAATGGTAGAATAACACATCCTAGAATTTCTTCTGCAAAAAGCTAGTTCAGTTGGATATAAAGAGGGTTAAGGGCAGAGAATATCTATGGACAAATATTACATAAAATCAGATGTGTTTAGAACCTTCTTGGTCATCCTTGTAGTGTGCAAATGTGGGCAAATCATCTTATCTCTCTGAGATTCAGTTTCATCACTGGTAAATAGGGAAAAACACAAAAAGACCATAAGAATGTTTGACAGAATAATCTACTGCATGTAAAATACTTAGCACAAGTCCTGACACAGTAAGTACTCAATTAATATCAGTTCTTCTTATTCATAAATATCTTTCAAAATGCTGGCTTTTACAGATTACTTTTCAGTGTCTCTAATAATGATCATATGCATAGTGTATTATCATAAGGGGAGTAGAAAAAAAAGTAAATGCTCATTAGATCATGGAACTCCTCTTTCTAAGAACTTAATTCTCAATGAAATTCAGTGAGGAGAACATTTTGGGAAATACCAACCAGAAGGCAGGATTTGAAGACAGAATACTTGAGTTCCAATATGACTTGACAATTTCCTCTGAAGCTTTTGTGACTTTATATAAATCACTTAATTTCTCTGGGTCACAGGCTTCCCATTTGTAAAACGAGGAACATAATACAATCCATCTTATCTGCCTTACAAGGTACAGGGAGAGAACTTTGAAAGCTCTTACCTACCATATTAATTTCAGGGATCAGAAGCAGGAGCAATTGTCATGAATCCAGGTGTATAAGTTGATGAAGAGCAGTGTGAAGAGTTCAAGCATATAATAGTCATTAGGATTGAAGCACAAACACAACAGAGCCCCCTAGGGCTTGAAGTATAAGACAACCTGGATTTCTAAGCCCCGTCCAGTTCTCTGTGCCATTTTCTTACTGCAATTAATATCCAAAACAGGAGTGATTTAGATAGTGAAGAGAATTCTGAGGCAATCTAAGTACTCTGCATTCTGTTGATTAGGTTGCTGGCTTATATCATTGCCGCTTTCCTCAATGTGAACTGATAGAACCTCTGGAAATCAAACGCTTCCCTAATTCATAGTAGGATTTTAGTGGCTCCTCTATTTAGTGTTGGCTTTCCAAGGTTTTTTAAAAGATAACCTCTCGTAAAAGGCAATATTTACCTAAAATAGTAGACTGAAAGGAAAGATCATCTAGGTTAAGAAATCTTCAGAATTACTCAAATAAGATCACAAAGGGTGACTGTCTTATTCCTCTACAAAGTGAACTAGGCACAGACTAAAACTCAACTTTCCTCTGCTTGCTGTTTTCAGACAATATGCAACCCAATGAAAAGACTGTAAAAGGTAACTATGCGACTCACTCTTCTCTTTAAATTTTAGCTGGATCATAAGCTTTTCTGACTTGGAACCTCCCATTATTTCCTTTATCAATAACTTTCAGCATGTTTCTTCCAATT
The DNA here is from genome assembly GCA_004363575.1 of Solenodon paradoxus. Classification (NCBI taxonomy): domain Eukaryota; kingdom Metazoa; phylum Chordata; class Mammalia; order Eulipotyphla; family Solenodontidae; genus Solenodon; species Solenodon paradoxus. The sequence goes on from RJWH01002980.1 coordinate 45,460, forward strand.
GGTCTAGTTGCTTGATGAGTATAGTGGAAAGAGCACTGGGCACAGAACTGAGAACTGGTGGTCCTATATATGTAAATGAGTTACTCTGTGATGTAAGACAATCTATGACCCCTCTTTGAACCTCAGTTTTATCATGCTACACAAGGCATTTGAACAGGGATGAGCTCAAAGATCCTTTCCAGTTTATTCCTTGTCTTGCTTATCTACACCTTCAGGTAAGGGTCAGCCTTATTCCATCTTCCTGCATGGAACACATTCATTTAATTGCAGGATGCTGGAGAGCTGTCCAGGAACGTATAAAGCATTGGAATATCCATTTGAAATTAATCAGATACAAGAAAACATGCAGGTGGTTGCTTTTTCCCTTTGACCCTTGGCTCCTGGGATCTTGCCTCCTGGAAGGTGTTCACAGGCTGCAGCTGCAAGTACAGCCTGTGGATTATTGCCCAGATTAACTTCTGTGGATGGGAGGGTGAGGACAAGACCACTCACTGGCTTTGTTTTCCAGTGAATAGTGAGAATGTTGAGGGATGGGATGCAGGATAGGAGTCAGAGAAGCCAGACTTACCAACAGTAAGAACTGAGGTCACAACCTTTATTTCTTGACCCCTTGTCTTTTTGTCTGGGAATTTGGCTTCAACTGACGTCATGATGGAGATTGTCTCATACTGACTTACCCTGAATTTCCACATGTTTTCAAATAAACAGATGACTGGGATCGCATAGTCACATCTCCACATAATATTTTTAACATAGTATTTTTAACATAGTATTTTTAACATAGTATTTTTAAATTTCTTTTCAGTTCTTGAACCCTCATGGAGCTCCTCCAACACCACTGCCTTCTGCTCTTCAATCATACTCTCCTTGAACTCTTTCATTTGGGAACCATTGCATATGTTACCCTCAACTTGACTCACTATATCTTCTGGGAAATTTTTGCCCTTTCAAGCCTCATCTTAAATGTTCTTGCATGCAAAATTTTCTGTTTTCACTTTAGATCAAGTTGGTCACTCCTCCTCTGTTTCTGTAAGAATCTGGACAACTCTTCTACAATATACATATTGACTATGAATTCTATGAAGGCAAAGATCACTGATTTTGGTGTTGATATAATGCTAGGAAGAGATACACGCCCAAGTCCTAATCTCAATAGTTTAATAAAGTAGAAGTTCATTTTTTACTTCCATAAAGTCCAATTGGTGATGATAAAGCAGATGCTAATGTCATGTATTCTTTCCCAAGAGATCATTCAGGACCCAGGCTGATAGAAGTGTTAGCAAGATTAGCATGTGAATTCTAATGTCCTCTTGATAATACACATCTATCTCATTAATGGGGAAAGAGAGAAGATCATATACCTTAGGTGGATTTTATGGAACTTTATTAAGAGGTAATCAATACTTTTGTTTGCATAACCACATTTAATTGTAAATGAAACTGGTAAACATAGTCTAGTTACACGTGTGGGGAGGAAAGGGAATAATTATGATAAACACTTAACTGTCTCTAGAGGCCGCATTTTCTGTATTCACTGATGAATCTTCAGCATTGAGCACAGCGACTGGGAGGCAGTGACTAATAAAAATTGTGATTAAAATTGCACCACTGCATTGTGCCCTTATATTATAGTATCTTAGCACTCCAATCAAGCATGAACACATAGTTTGAGCTCCAAAAATTTTGGCTGGTCATTGAAATTGTGGTATTCAGGGGGTATTTGTGTCCCAGAAGAACGTTTGGCATAGTTCATCTTCTAAGGACAAACATTTTTCTAAGAGATAACTTCTAATCAAGGTGGCCATTTCGCCCTTTGTCTTTGATCCAACTTTCTTCAATTATCAGATTTATTTGCTCCTGAGTGTTCTTGAAATACAGATGTCAATTCCTTCCTAGCCTGAACTCCTTCTATATAGAGCCTGTCTAAGTTCCTCTAGTTTTCCTCTTTTCCCACAACCATGTACTCCATTTCTGAAATCTTAGCTTTTCTTTGCTAACTCCAAGTGTGTTTAGCCACATTCTGTGCAATTATTTTAATGATTTCAAAATAAAATGAATTTATTTTAATGATTTTAATAAATGATTTTATTTTATGATTTATAATGATTCAGGTGAATAGGATGGAGAAAATAATGATATAGAAGCCAAGGTTAATGTCATGAATAGCTCATAAAACTTGTCTTCTAGCTTAATCTAGTCTAGTCTAGTCTATCTCAGTCCAGCCTAGTGCAAATTAGTCATTGTGGTTCAGTCAATGGTAAATTTTCTTATTTGGAGAGACATTTATGAAACCATAAAGAGATCACTTACTAATAATAACCAGGTTGTGTTCTTGTATTACAGAATGTCCCACCAGCTAAAGATTCTCTCAATAACACACTGTTGATACTTAGGGACGTCTTCTCTGTGAGAAAAATGAGTTGTAGGGTATAGGATAGCCAGGACACACCAATGCTTCTCTTTTTATTTTTTTTGAATTTTTATTGAAGGAACATTGCACTATAACATTATATAGGTTTAAGATGTACATCGTCATAAATAAACAATTGCATATAATAAATTACATTTGCCACCAATAGTCTAGTTCTCTCCTTCACTGATTTACATGTTTTACCTGATTTATCACTTTCTTCATTTCTGGTAACAACTAATTTGGTACTATAGACTTAAAATTTGTTTATTTTTGCTGCACCACATTTATTTAAGTATCAAGACCAGCTAGGGTGTATTATCTAGAAAACATTTCACCCACTGCTCTGTTTGACTGCAAGCCTTTTGTCTCTCTCTTCGGCAATGGTTAGATGGATACCCTTCCCTTGGAGAAGAGAAATAAAAAAAATGTTGGAGAGTCGGGTGGCAAAGCTGTTGTCATTGGCATCTTTCATGTGGACCACATCAAAAGAACCAGTGCGTCTCTCCCTATTGATGATCACATCAATTCTTCCCAGGTTAGCACCTCTGGTCACCATGCACAAGTTACCTGTGTCAAACTTGATGAAACTGGTCATCTTGCTAGTCTCCAGATCAATCCAGATGGTGTCATTCACGTTGATGAGGGAATCAGGATAGTGGATGGTGCAAGCATCATGGGTCACCAGATAAGGGATTCCTTTGGTGCCCACAAAGATCTTTCTCACTTTGCACAACTTGTACTTGGCCTCCTCAGGTGTAATGTGATGAACAGCAAAGTGTCCCTTGGTATCATATATCAGATGAAAATTTTCTCCAGTCTTGTCAATACTGATGACATCCATGAAACCAGTAGGGTACGTTGTTGCATCAGTTTGGACCTTGCCATCAATCTTAATGAAACTTTGTATGCAGATTTTTTCTTTACTTAATCTCCAGTTAGAGCATACTTAAATCTATTTCTCAGGAAAATGTTGAGAGGGAAACATTCTCTCAGCTTGTGGGGACCAGTTGTGGACAAGGAGCAAACACTCCGGTCAGCTTATCCAACATCCAAAGCTTTGGAGCTGCTATACACGTCAGATGCTTCTTGGGACCCTGAGCCATGGTGGCACTGGACAAGAAAAGACTGAAATCTATTTTATTTGTTTGGTTCACTTTTTGTTTTCTCTCAGTACCATATATGAGTAAAATCCTATGATGTCTGCCCCTTCTGTCTTTTCCTTCTGACTTATTTCACTAAGCATATTTCCTTGAGTTCTATACATATTGTTGTAAATGGCACTGTATCATCTTTTTTTAATAACTGAGTAGTATTCCATTGTGCACATATCACATTTTCTTTATCCATTCATCTACTGATGAAAACTTAGGCTGTTTTCAGTTCTTGACTATTGTAAATAATGGTACAATAAAAATGAGGGTGTACATATCCCTTCAAATAAGTGTTTTAGTGTCTTTTTTGTCTTTGGGTAAATACCCAGAAGTAGGATAATGAAATCATATAGAATTTCTCTTTATAATTTTTTGAGGAATCTCCATATTGCTTTACATAATGGTTATACCAATTCACACTCCCACCAACAGTATATATGAATTTCTTTTTTTCTGCATCCCCATCAACGTTTGTTTCCAGTCTTTTGGGTAATAACCAGTCTCACAAATGTGACATGATATCTTATTGTTGTTTTGCTTACAACTAATTTTAAATTGAAAGCAAGTTAATTTCAAGCTCATTTTAATAGTTCCTCATTTTTACTCTCCTCCTCCCCTCATTTTATATATTTGGCATCTTACTGATTCTAAGGTTTCTTTTCACTTTATAGAAATGACTTTAATATTTCTTGCAAGGGTAGTTTAGTGGCAACGAATTCCTTTAAGTTTTGTTTGTCTGTAAAGCTCTTTATCACTCCTTCAATTCTAATTGATAATCTAGCAAGGTAGAGCATTCTTGGTTGGAAGTATTTTTCTTTCAGCATGTTGAATATATCATTCCATTCTTTTCTGACTTATAAAGTTTCTGCTGAGAAATCTCCAGACAATCTTATGGGGTCTCCCTTGTATGTGACTTGTTTTTCTCTAGATAAATTTAAGATTCTCTCTTTATTTTTACTTTTCATAATTTTAGTTATGATGTGTATTGCTATGTGTGTGTTTGACTTTATTTTGTTTGTAACTCTTTGAGCTTCCTGGATCTGGATATTTGTTTCATTCTTGATGTTAGAAAAGTTCTTAGCTATTAAGTCTTCAAATAAGGTTTCTGTTCTTTTATTCGTCTTCTTTTTCTGGAATACCTATAATGTTTCTCTTGATGCTGTCCCCAACATTTGTTATGTTATCTTCATATATTTTACTATTTTTTTCTCTTTGTTGATCTGCTTGGGTACTTTCCATTGCGCTATTTTCTAGCCCACTGATTCAATTGGATGTTTCTTCAAGTTTACTGTTGAATCTTTCTATTGTGTTTTTAGTTCAACTATTGTGTTCTTTAGCTTTATGATTTCCGTTTGGAACTGTTACATGCTTTAAATCTTATTTTGTTCTCTAATTTCAGTGAGCATCATCCAGACTATTTTTTGAAATCTTCTTCATGTTGTTTACTTAATTCAGATCTTTTCCTGGGAAATTTTTTGCTCCATGATTTGAGGTAAACTACTTCATGTCTTAATTTTGTTTGATACTCTATTTCTTTGGATCAGGCTAAAGATATTTCTTTCCCTGTCTTGATGTAATGGCCTTATGTTAGGATTTCAGGTTGCCAATTATAGGTCTGTTGGCAAGATATGGGGCCTGGGGGCTTTAGACTGCAGACAGGCAAATGAGTTCAGTAGTAGCTTCAGGTGGAGAAGCTTTGCAAATTGCTAGAGCTTTTCTGATCTTCACTGAGAGAGCTGAGACAGCAAAAATGTTTCACAAACAGCTTTGCGTGAAATATCTCAGGTACTTTTTACAGGGTTTCCAGTTTTGGCTGCCCATAGCTACTCAAGGTAAATACTGTGAGAATAAACTCTTGATCAACTGTTGGTGGTGAAGGGGTGGGGTATTTAGCCCTATAATTGTATTCAAATGTTGTGTTCTATCAGTACAGAAAAAAAGAGCTTAGGAATGACACCCATCAGGGTATCAGTACAGGAAGTCTATCCTTTCCTATTTCTCCTGCTGGAGTTTTTGGTTCAATCCTTCAGCGGGATCTGTGTTCATCTCATCTTTCAACTCACTCAGATCTCTGACATATGTTGTCTGCTCCCCAGAGTCCTGTTGTTCAACAGGGAAAGCCCTATGTTTTCTATACCGGTATGTAAGCCCTACCCTCTTGGTTCTAGCTCCCAGGTGCCAGGGTAATCAATGTGGAAGCAAACCCTTTAGTCTCTGGACAATGTTCTATATCACTGTGTCTTTCTTGACCTTGGGTCCCAGTTTCTGAGCATTGTTCCTTCAAAGCCATGTACAAGCTTGTCCTACCCTTTCTGATGTTTTCTATGACTTTTCCTTGTGGAGATGCCAGCCTCCCAATCCTCATTTCTTTTTCAAAGGCTATAACATGTCTACATATGGTTTTGTTGTGTCTATGATGGACAGTTAAGATCAAGATATTTCTAGTCTATCAATACTCTGAACTTGTCTGGAGAATCACCTGGACATGTGCCAGGGAGCAGAGTATGGTCAAGGAGGCTTGTATTTGGGGTTAGGCAATGCTAGGGTGAGTATGGGACAACTTTGTAATACGTCAAAGTAGTTTTAGAAAGACATCAGCATTCCTGTCCTAAAGACTTTGCCTTGATTCAAGGCGATTTTTTACTGAGCTTTTGCAGGCCCCACCGCTCATTTACCCTTAGGCTCTCTTCCACACTTTCTTGACCATGCCTTCTCAGGTTATCTCTATCCCTAAGAAAATTGCAGTCAATGTATTTCTCCAATTCAACATACCTCTCTTTCAGACCCTTATGACTGAGAAAAAAAGGGTTATAAAGTTCCGACTCAGTGAATAAGTAGGGGAGGTAGTTATTTGCCAATGTTGAATGGCAGCTCTTGTCTGACCCAGTTATGTTTTCCAGAAAGAGATCTTTTCACCTCCACAGAATCTGGATCACAGACAACTGGACACAGGAGCCTGATTTATTTATTTTTCTTACTTTTGCTTTAGATGAACATATGAAAGCTTGTTTAAGTGACTGAGGCTCTCAGATACACTGTTGAAAATTAAGGAGATAGTTCAAGGGAGCCCAAGTTTCTCAGGCTTTGGACTTGCTGAAGGAAAATGGTAAGACCCCATTCTCTGATATATTTAGGGTGAAATGGCCAAATTTTGTTCTCAATATGGTAGGAGTCATAGCTTTGAGGGAAGGGATGTTAAGCATAGAACTTGAGTCTACTGAGAAAGAAAGCATAAGACATAGTCAGTGGAGTCATTTTTGGAGATAAAATACTAGAGTAACTGGAACATGTGCCTTTCTCTGAAATTTTTATTGAAAAGCAACAAACAAAATGCTGAGTTAGAGGAGCAGAGCTTGTGAAGAAAGAGATACCATGAAATGTGAGAGAGAATTTTGAAAAGTTGGCCTCAGATACTTTTTTCCTTTAAAAGAGAAGGGAAATATTTGGATTAACCAAGAAAACAAAAGAAAATCTAATAAACCTCGTAAATTCTGCTCTCAAAGTGTTTGTGTCAAATGTCTCCCTTGTCTGTGGTATAGTAATAAGGAGACCAGAGGAAAAACAGTTGTGTGGTTGTTTACTTGAAAATAATGAAAAATAAAAGCTAGCACGGGAAAAGTGTTTTGTTTAATCATCTGAGGGAAACAATTACAAGAGGTAGCTTTTCTCACTCTGCACTGAAAGTCCCTTCTGAGTCACCAGAGTATCAATAAATTCTAGTGTGTCATTAAAGGAGAATGTCAGATGGATTCTGCACACAAATGAGTTCTTTCAAGGGTAGCTTGATGGACAGTAACTATAGAGTGCAAGGTTTTGACCATCACCCTTAAAATGCTGATCTTAGAGCATCAAATAATTGAGCTTTATTATTATAGCTTCAGCTACCCTCCACCCACCCCACAGTTCCAAGAAATCATTTCCAAGAGCTTTGGCCCTAATTCAGCACCAGTTTTGATGACTTCCAGGAAAAGGACTGTTGATGAAGTTTAAGAACAAGAAAGGAGAGAGAGGATCCTTATTTTTGCTAAAAGCCTACTTAGTATTACCAAGTTCGTCTGTTTATGTATGCAAAGTAGGCACTCATACACTAAGGAATTTCTGATCAGCACCTGAAGGGAGTCTAGTGGACTGGGAAAACATGAGAAATAATGTGAATGAGTCCTAGGTTCGATTTCCAGATTTGTCCTATATTCACTCTGTGACTTTAAGCAAGTTATTTAACCTCTTTGAATTTGTTGTTTCATTTGTATGTATGGATAATAATAGAACACATTTCACCCAACTGCTGCAAGGTTTAAATGAGGTAAATATATAAGTATTAAGTTTCGATTAATCTAATAATTATAATATAACTGTGTTTGAAAATCAATGTATATAATCCATCTTGTCAAGAAGCGAAAATAAGAAAAATCATATCAATTGAGTCAGAAATTGAAGATGCATCTGACAAAATACAATATTAATTCATGATAAGAGCTCTCAATGAGTTAGGAATAAAGGTGAATTGCTTCAACATGATAAGGAGCATCTACAAAGAAAAGATGAAGAAAGATCCTACAGCCAATATCATAGTTAATGATGAAAGGTTAAATGTTTTGCTCCTAAGATTGGTAACAAAGCAAGGGATTTCTAATTTTTACCACTCTTATTGATCATCATACTGGAAGTTCTAGCCGTTGCAATCAAACAAGATAAAGAAATTAAAGTCATACATATCAGAAAGGAAGAAATAAAATTGTCCTTTAAAAGTTTTGTATCGAGGTATAATTGACCCTATACGTTTCCAATTGTGCTTTTGGGGATATTATTGTCCTATTTCTGAGGATCAGAAACATCTGTCTCGCTAGCATGTAATAGGTGCTCAATGAATATTATGAATTAATGGACTTTGTTTTCTTGAGTACAACTTGGAACTATCTAAGTAGCATTGACTTCTCTGCAGGTTTATTTCTTACACCCACCCTAGCACCCAGTGAACATGTGTGGACACTATTTCATTGTTATCTTAGCTGTGGTAGTGAATGAGTAATTTTCTATTGGTTTGACACAAACTTCACTACTCTGGGAAATGTAACAAGAGGGAGAAGGGAACACTTTCACTCCTATTCATTTTAGAGATGACATGAATTAGTCTCAGAGGGTTACAGGTGCCCTTAAAATATTATTGAACTAATGTATTCATTGCAGGTATAAACAACTCTCAGTTATACTCAAATGAAATATCTGGATCAGAGGAAAACAATTATCAAAGTAGGCAATGAAGCACTTCATGAGCTCTGCTTATTGGTTTTTAACTCTTTCATTCTCATGAGACCTGCAATCCAGTCAAAATGCTTATTTTCCTTTTTCAGCCAAATGAAGATATAAACTAGTAATTAAATAGGTTGAGAGAAAGAAATAGGGTTTTTTTTTGAGAGGTGCTACTTCAGTAAACTTAATCTATCCCCGTAGCCCTAGATGCTACCTTAGTTGTCTAGATGCAAAAGTATCCTTCCAAAATTACTCTCAGATCCTTCCCTTTTTTTCTTTTTTTCACTCCATGTGTACTGTGTGCATCCTAACTCAAACTATCAATCTGACTGTTGCCTGGACCATTACAGTAGCTGCTGAGCAGGTAAACAAATGCTTTATTCAGTGCCTGTTGTTGTTTAGCATTCTAATAGCAACTTTATTACTGTTGTCTAATATTTGTAATTTTCAAATTAAAGAGTTCACTATAGTAATAGTAAGAAGCAGTTAAGATTAGGGGAAACTATAGGGAATATACTGGGTAGTTAAATGCAATAGTTATTTGTATACAGTTGTCACTAAGTGCTTTGTTTTGTTAATAGCTGAAACTCTCCCTTACATCTTCTATATACTATTTATTGACACAGAAGTATCTGTGGATCTTAGTTGGGTAAAGGGCAACCTACATTTTTTCAAAAGGCTAGTGTATCATTTCTTTTTTTTTTGTGACAAAGTGTCTTTTAAGGATGTAAACATACACCAAATTACTCTCATTCTACTTGTTTTCCAGATCATCACACCTGCTTTGCTTTCTAACTGTTCAACGGATTGAATACTTGTGCACCTCCCTAAATTTAAATGTTTGAATCCAACGTCAAAAGTGATGGTATTAGGAAATTGGGTCTTTGGGAATTGCCTAGGTTATGAGAGTGGAAACCTCATGAATGATATTAGTGCCCTCAGACTCCACAGAGTTCCCTCACCCCTTCTACCATGTGAGTACACAGCTCAAAGTGGGAGTTCAGGGAGCAGATCCTCACCAGACACTTGATCTGCCAACACCTTGATCTTGGTCTTCCTGATTCTCCAGAACTGTGATAATGTTGGTTTTCTGTAAGCCACTCATCTGTGCTATTTTCGCCACTGCAGGCCAAAAAGACTAATATAGCCTGCAATTCACTGTGTTGGGTGTTGGAGATGCAGTGGTTGTCCAGTATGATGGAGGCCCTTATGAAGCTTACAGTCTTGATGAAAGTTGACAAAAATAACCAATCACGACAATAAACCTCTAATTATACATTATAAGTGCCCCAAAGGAAAAGGAAGAATGCTATATGGAAAAAGGCTTTCAATCCCACACATCACATGGTTGGCATCTTCTCTATTTTTAGTTTTTTATTTTAAAATAATTTCAAGTGTTTTAAACATTATACCTTTTATCAAGATTTACTTTATATTGCCATTTTGCCCCCCATTTGCTTTATCATTTGCTTTCTTTATATATAGCAGCATACAGCTATCAATCAATAAATCAGCTTTGATTCAATTCTGTAACTAAACTTTTGATTGTACTAAAAATTGTCAGTTGATCCCAAAATGTCGTTTATAGTTTTTCCCCACCCTTTAGTATGGGATCCACTTTACAAATTCGTACTGTCTTCATTGTTTTCTTTTCAGCCCTTTTTTTCTCTGCAATGATTCCTCAGTCTTTTTTTTTTTCTTTTACGATATTAACAATTTTGAATACTGTTATGGACTGAATTATGTCTCCCCTCCCCAATTCATACATTGAAATTCTAACTCCCATTTGGAGCTAGGGCTTTTAAAGAGGTAATTGAAATTGAATAAAGCAATAAGGTTGGGACCTTAATTCTATAGAACTGGTGTACTTATAAAAAAATTAAAAGATACCACAGTTCTTGATAAATTTTTTTTCTCTCTCTCTTTCTCATCTCTGTCTCCCCAAGTACAGAAGAAAGCCTATGTGAAGACATAACTAGCTATGAGATAAGAAGAAAGGCATCACTGGAAATCAAACCCAATGGTACCTTAATCTTGGACTCTAGCTGAGAAACTGTGAGAAGACAGTCTGCTGTTTAAGCCACCTAGTCTGTGGTATTTTGTTATAGAAACCTCCCCCAGACTAATATACTATATTTTAAAAATAAAATGTTCCAGGGAGAGGAGAAGAGAAGAGAAGAGGAGGGAAAGAGAGGAGGAAGAGGAGGAAGTAGAGGAGGAGAAGGAGGAGGAGGTGGAGGAGGAGTAAGTTCAAATGGTCAAGTGTACTTTCTTCACCTAGAAAGTTAATGCATACTTTCTTTTTCTTGATGTTTGATATTGTTTCAGTTGATTTAAACGTATACATTATTTTCATTCCACATGCTCAGTAGGTATAGATTTCAAAGTCACTGAACCATTTGAGTATTTAAGTACCACTATTTAATGAAATATGTATACTCAGGTCTGTAAACCTAAAAAAGTGACTAGAGTGTTTCCTAGAGATGATTCTGACTGTTGAATATCTACATAAACCATGGTGATATAAAATGCTTATATATATATATATATATATATATATATATATAAATTGAAAAGTCCAAATTAGGGGCTTGTTTGAAATTCTTCACTATTGAATTCATATTTTATCAGAGTACTAGATAAGTGATAATGCGTTGTTCTTGGGATATCACATATGGAAGCGCACAATGTTGATCTGCTTCTCATGAGTGATAATTGTGATTACCAGGTCAAAATTGTGTCTGCTTTCTCCATTGTAAAGTTATTACTTTTTCCTTTGTAACTAATATTCAGTCTATGGAGAGACACTTTAAGACTATGTAAATATCTTGCTGCTTATCATGTTGGTTCCTTTATTACATCCTTCAAATCTCAACCTAAATATTACTCCCTCAAAGATACCTTCCTTGGCCATCCCTATCTAAAGTTGGCCTCCCTCTTTTGCTCTCATTGCCTCTCTGTTATATTTAAGGCACTTACCCTAATTTGTGATCATGTTTTAGTTTTTGTGTTGGTTAATGTCTGTCTTCCACTAGACTGTAAGTACTATGAAGGTGTGGATCAACTTACTTTTTGTCTATAGTCTTGTTTCCAGCGTCTAGCAAAGGGTTGGGAATATTATAGGCATTATATCTCTATCTATATATCTATATCTCTAGATCTATATGCATATCTGGATCTAGATAAATACATATATGTATAAATATAGATCTCTATATCTCTCTGTCTGTATATCTATATTTATCATATTGAATGAGTGGTTAAATGAAGAAATGAATGCATGTATGGTGTGGAATATATTTGTTAAACACCTGAATAAGCCTCACCTTTTGGTGAGTGCTATCTTTTGGAAACAATTTCTCCTGTTGGTCTTTATTAACTTTGCATCCCATGTTTCTGTTTTTTTAAAGAGGGAAACAACATCGGATGTGTACAGTCTTTTATGGGTTTTAAACATTTTTCTACTGAGTTATCTATTATCGAACATACAGGGTTAAAAATCAGCCATTATAATACACCTCGGCAGATTTTATAGTTCAACAAATTCTTAGTCAAGCAAGGATGCCAGCAATCATTGGCAGGTGACTGAATGATTGTCAAGTCAGATTCCACTGACAGGTGTTTTCTGAAAGAAACTTCTGTAGCACCCTGGAGATGACTCTGGGGAATCAAATTGTTTCTCCCCCTCATCTGAAAGAAGACAATCCCAGCTGCAGATTAAGAAAGAGTTGGTTCTGGGCAGAACTGTGAAATAGGCTAAACCTGTTGTTGGAATGTTGTTTTGGGGGCAGATTTCTCCTAATGGGCTGCAAATCATCTCATTCCAAGCACCCCAAGGTGTTCTGCTGATGTTCCCTTAATTGCCCACTCCAGGAAGCACACGAAGTGCTGAAAATTTTCCTGCCACTCATTATGGCTTCCCAGACGAGTTGTGTGACCACAGGCTACTCATGATTGTCTTCATTATATTTAAACTTCATTGGCACAGGAAGAAAGTAATACATAGTAGTGAAAGAGTCTAGCATAGTGCATGGTATATTGCAGGTATTAAATAAAATATCTCAGGTATCTGCTACTTGCTTCTGATGATAACAGCCTGCTGTAATGCAACTGTATTAATTTGTTTCAGGTCAATGTGCTGTCCCATTGCAGGCATTTTTTCTTTGACAGTAAATGATTTCTATAGTTCAATGCTTCATATCATATTGTTCACTACTTACTTACAGTGTCTCTCTGCATTGTCTCCATTTACAGACAGATTGTATATCACCACTCTTTTTGAAATAGAATATATGATTTACTTTCCTAAATGAAATATGAACAGAAGTGGCATGTATCACTTTTACGTGGAAGTTTGAAGAACCAGAGCCTGCTTTGGCACTTTCTTTTTTTGTTATGATGTTTTAACTGGAAACATTCCACATGACTTCTTTATCAGCAGAGACTCCAGAGTGGAGACAGCTAAGGTCTACTTATGATAAAACCCTACATGTTGCCTTCCCTCAACTTATTTTGGACATGCAGTAGGAGCAAGAAATATGCACTTATCATAAACCACTAAAATTTTGTTATTGCTTCTCACTGCAGCACAGCCTTGCTTATTCTATCTTGTATAGATTCCAAAGACATCAGAAGGGAGACTATAAACCATTATCTTCAGTTGATATTTGACAACTGTTACTTGAGCTTTGGCTGAGGGGCCTACTTACTTATTACTTTGATTCTGTTATAAATATTGAGAAAACCCAAGTAACAGAGCTCAAGAAGTTGAGGTATGAGAGGTAGCTCTAAGACAAAACCTGTTCTGTGACTCAGCACTCTGCCCCCTCTCCCTAGATAATAAGGTAGGACCTCTGGGTTGGCCCCTAAAGATCCCAGTTCAGTGGCTGTCAGGATTTATGGAAAGCATATTATAAATCTTCACTTTTCTGTCATCATAAACCCATGGAGAGTGGGTATCTGTATTTCAAGTGGAATTGTCTGCTTTCAGGGACTTGACAAGTTAGCCTGTTACAAACCTAGTTTTAATTTTCTTAACATAGTCCAGGTATAACACATAAACCTCTACACCCTGGGGAAGCCTGTATGGTCAGTCACATTAAGGACTAAGCTTTTGATTTATTTTTAACTTTGCTTGAATTGATTACAAGTGTTCCAACAAGTAGTCAAGCAATTTCTTTGGGTAGCTTAGGGGCAAGGGGGAAACCAAGTTGTTAGAGCACACACAGTAATTGATAGACTTGAATCAAGTGTATTTGTGATCAGGTGAGTGAAAAACAAGAGGCTGACTATCAGTGTTTTTTCTAGGTTTTTGATGTGATCTTTTCAGGGTCCTTTGTGTCAAGACTTGCAATAAATAGTCAGTGGGCACATGTCAGTCTTATATTACTTGATCTCTCAGTCTTCAGCATTTCACTCAGCTGACTACTCTTTCCTTGAAATCTTCTCAACTTCTATGACACCCGTCCCTCCTGATTCTTGTCATATTCTCTAGTTCCTCCTTGATCATTTTTTCTTGGATCTTCCTTTGTCTAGTCATTACATGTTGGCATTTACCATGGATCAATTTTAGCACCTATTATTCTATACCCTATCCCTGGTCAATTTCACATATTTCCATTACTTTAGTTACCTTCTTTATAGATCAACCAGAATCTCTTTCTAGAATGTCATAACTATACACTCAAATGCATACTGAACATCTTCTTTTTGATGTCCCATGTGTTTCTGAAAATCAGCATGTCCAAAGGACCATATGATTTCTTATTCCTTTTGCTCCTCCTCCTTATCTTCATGAAGGCACCATCATCTACTGAGTTGTCTGAAAAAGAAACAAAATATTATTCAAGATCACTACCTTTCCTTCATTATATCTAAATGATGCTTATATACTGTTAACTCCGAAATCTCTCCGTATCTACGTGCCATCAGTTTGTAATATCCTAAGAAATATTCCACAGGCATCTTAAAGTCAATATTTTCTAAATAAAATACACTAATCCCCCTTACTACTCTTTTTATTTGATGTATCTTCTACGATACCTAAATATTATTCTTACCATGTATACCATGTACTTTTATGCCTCATTAAATTTACATATACTTCTCCCTTTGTCTAAAATGTTCTTTTTTTCCTCTATCTGGAAATTTCCTTTTCATCTTTCAATGTCCAGCACTAATGTCCCTTCTCTGAAGCCTTTCGGACTTCTAAATCTCCTGATCATATGTGTTACCATAGCATATTTATATCTGTCCCAAAACACTTAGCACATCATAACAAATGTATTTTTTATGTTTATTTCTCTATTAGACTTTAAACTTTTTTGAGAGCCTGGCCATGTTTTAATCTTTGTTCTTCTAGGACACAATAGTGTGCTTGACATAAGGTCCTCAGTTTATGTTTTTGAAATGAACAAATGAATGAAGTACTGTTTTACTGATCTACATTTTTTAGAGGATTATGGGGAGATATAGAGACTAACTAAACTTGAATGGAGAAGGCTAAGAGATAATTTAATGCTTTTCGTCAATTATTTGTTAATCCCTTACATTTGTAGAATCCTTTAAACCATCAGACAATAATAAAGCACATTTATTTATGCAATCCTCACAACAAACTTGGTACATGGGTAGAGTAAGTTAGAGATTATTATCCTTCTATAAGGGGCACAAAGTAACTACTAAGGGCATCCCATTAGGATGAATGGAATAGAGCTTTGACTAGAACCCAGGTTTCCTGATTCTCAACTCAATGCCCTTGAAATGTTAAAATGGGCATGATAAACCTATTCTTGAATTCAACAATTGTCCAAACTAGAGTAAATAGGCATCACTATTGTAAAGAGAAAGCATTTAATTGGATGAGAAACGAGATACTAGATTAAACAGGAAAGGTTTTAGTTCTAAATCCAGAAAATTTCACGGCCCATGAGTCTCTGATAATAACTATAGTAACTATTATATAATATGCTAGGCACCATGCAAGTTTTATGTTATTTCATTCTCACAGTAACCCTTTGAGATAACTTCATTTAAAATTAAACAGACTGGGGCTCAAATAGGCTAAGGCAAGTTGTCTAAAGTTACACTAGTTTTCAGCAGAAGTGGAATTCTATGTCTCTCTCATTCTAAAGTTTAAAATAATTTTTTCTGTATTTGAAACACAAGCTTCATTTTTTAAGAGCAGTTTTAGGTTCATAGAAAAATTGAATGTTAATTACAGAGTTCCCATATACCCCTTACTCCATATGGACATAGCTTCCTCTACTATCAACATCCTCTAACATAGTGGATCATTTGTTATAACTGACGACCCTCCATTGGCATAGCATTATCACCTAAAGTCCTTAGATTGCATTAGGGTTATTTCTATGCTGTTCATTCTATGGGTTTCGACAAATGTATAATTATATGTACCTACTAGTATATTATTGCTCTAAATACTTTGTACTTCATTGATTCATCTCCCCACCTCCTTCCACTTCAATGACTGGCAGTCACTGATCCTTTTACTGTCTCCATATTTTTATTTTTCAGAAAATTATATATTTAAAATCATATAATATGTAGTTGCCTCAGACTGGCTTTTTTCACTTAATAAAATGCATTCAATGTTCCACTGTTTCCTTTCATAGTCTGATAATTTATTTTTAGTGTTGAATAATATTCTATTGTCTAGAATTATCACAGTGTATTCATCCATTCACCTACAGAAGAACATCTTGGTAACTTTTAAATTTTGGCAATTATGAATAAAGCTATTATAAATAGTTGTGCTCAGCCATTTGTGTTTATATACATTTTCAATTCACTTGGGCAAATAGCAAGAAGAAGAATTGCTGGATCATATGGTAACAGTATGTTTACTTTTTTAAGAAACTGCTTCTAATGTGACTGCACCATTTTGCATTCCCAACAGCAATTAATGAGAGTTCTTGTTCCTCCACTTTGTTACTGGTATTTATTTTTATCTGTGTTTTTTATTTTGTTCATTCTAGTGGTATGTCATTGTTGTTTTATCTTGCATTTCCCTAATTATATAAAAAGTGTAGCATTCTTTCATAAGCTTATTTGACATTTCTGTATCTTCTTTGTTGAGATACTTGTTTAGACCTTTTGTTTATTTTTAATTGAGTTGTTGTTTCCTTATAGGTGAGCTTTTTGAGCTGTTTTTATACTTTGTATAAT
The DNA here is from genome assembly GCA_004363575.1 of Solenodon paradoxus. NCBI lineage: Eukaryota > Metazoa > Chordata > Mammalia > Eulipotyphla > Solenodontidae > Solenodon > Solenodon paradoxus. Next base: position 62,461 of record RJWH01002980.1, read on the forward strand.
AGTCCTTTATCAGATAAGTGTTTTGCAAATTTTTCTCCAATCCGTGGTTTATCTTCTCATTGTCTTGAGCCTGTAATTTTTTAGAGGCAGGCAAAAAATAGAAAGCTTCACAAAAGTACACAGAGTAATATAATATCTACGGACAATGCAGAATTTATAAATTATAATATTTTGTGCCATAATAATTTCATTTCTTTTATAGATTCATGTGTGTAAACAAATACTACTTTAAAAGATAAGGTTTCTTTTTTTCTCCTCCCATTCTAATCCTCTCCCTTCCTAAAAGTAAGTACTATCATAAATTTTGTTATATATTATTATAGTCTGATTTCATACTTTTACTACTATGCAATTGCAACCACAAATAATATGTAATCTTTACTAATATGTAGTTGTAAGTACAAATAAAATTTAATTTTGTTTTGTGGGTTTAAAAATTTTGAGTAGGTCAAATCCCCAAAAGTTACAGAAGGGGAACTTCAGGGCTCTAAAATAATAACTGGCGACTTCAGTGCTGAGAACTAGACAGAAAATGAATAAACCAGTAGAATCTATGAAAAGTGCTATAGTTTTGGATATACATATACACACATACATATGTGTGTATACCCACACACACATATGTATGCACACATACATACATACATACATATATATATATATATATATAAATTTCAGGCCCCTGAACCCCCTAAACTAAAATAAGTATATTATAGGTAGAGTTGACCTAATGAACACATAGGAACAAATAGAGAACACTCCACCCAACAACAGCAGAATATATATTTTTCTGAAGTGCACATTAGTATTCTCCAGAATAGATCATATGCTAACCCACAAAGCAAGTCTTAATAAATTTCAATTTTAAACCATAAAAAGCATCTACTCTGAGAGTAATGAAATGAAATTAGAAAAGAAAAACAGGAGTAAAACCAGAAAAAATTACAAATATGTAGAAACTTGACAAGTTACATTTATTTTTTCTTATTTTTTCTTATTAGAAGAAGCATGGAGATAGACAAGATCCCTCTCTGGGTAGGAAAGCTACCAACAAGTGAATTTAGAAAGTATTTTGAGATGAATTAAAGTGAAAATATACCATATTAATATGATGCCATAAATGCAAAGCAAAATTGATAAACCTTTGGTTAGAATGATCAAGAGACTAAACCCTTCAGATTATTAATATCAGATAGGAATCTGGGGACATTAATGGAGACTTTGCAAGATAAAGAGAAAACAATGAGCAAATATACAGCAGCAAATAAGATAGCAGAGATGAAATAGACAAATTCCTAAAAACACAAAACTAACAAAACTGATTCAAGAAGAAATAGAAAATCTGAATATATATGGAAATATTTAATCAATAATACAGAACCTACTTTAACAGAAAATTTAGAAACATATTATTTCCCTGGTGAATCCTGTCAAACTTTTAAAGAAGAATTAACACCATCGTTTTCAAATTAAAAAAAAAAAAAGATAGAAAATACTAAATAATTCATTATATAAGCTCAATATACCTTGACACCAAAACCAGATGAATATAGCACAAGAAAATATATTTTGGATGAATATCCTTTATGAATATAGATGCAAAATATTCAACAAAATATGAGCAAGCCATGTTAAGAGGACTATTCAACATGAACAAGTGGTATTTACCTCAGAAAAGTTAGAGTGGTTCAATATATAAAAGTCAATTCACATAATATACCATATTAAATAATAGGATAAAGGGGGAAAAGCACAGGTGATTATCTCAAATGATGCACAGAAACATTTGAGACAATACAAAACTATTTTCATGATATAAAGGATTTAAAAGTAAGAATACAAGGAAACTTACTCAACCTGATGGAGGACATTTATGAAAATCACACAGCTAACTTGATAGGCAGTAGTAAAATAATTAAAGTTTTCCCTTAAGATCAGGAACAAGAGAAGGATGATTATTTTAACTAGTTCCATTCAGCATTACTCAGTAACTAGAAAAGAAAAAGAAATAAAAGGTATTTGGACTGTAAGAAAGACATAATATTCTGTTTGAGATAATATGATCTTATATATAGAATAATTCACAAAAAACCACCTAGAGTTAATGTATCAGAAATGCTCAAGGACACGAGCTTAACAAAAATCTGTTTCTATACTAACAATAAAAATTGAAAATTAAACTGAAGAACGCGATTTCTTTTACAGTAGTATCAAAAAGAATAATATACCTAAGAATAAGTTTAACCAACAAAGTGGAAGACATTTACATTGAAATTTGCAAAATATTGCTGAATTAAATTATAGGTGTAAATAAATGGAAAGACATCTCATGATCATGAGTAGAAAGATAATATTGTTAAGATGCCAGTACTTAACTACTCCAGTTGCTTAAAGCCAAGGTTTGGGTTCAAATGCTGTACACTATCTTCCTGAAGTAGTCAACATAACTTCTGAATAAATGTAGAGAGCAACTTGTAATGGCTTTTTTGAAAGTTTGTTTGTATGTCATTTTTAATAGGAGGTTACCATCCAAAATATCTAAAGAATACATACAATTCAATAGCAGAAAAATTCATTTAAAATGTGTGAGAGATTTGAATATGCATGGTTTTAGAAAAGTCATACAGCTAGCCAATGTGCACATGAAAAAGATGCTCCTCATCACTAATCATCAAGGTAATGCAAATTAAAACCGCAGTGTAATATCACCTCACACCTGTAGAATGGCTGTTATCAAAAGACAAGAAATAGCAAACATTGGCGAGGATGGGGAGAAAAGGGAACAGCTGTGTATTGTTGATGGAAATGCAAATTGGTGCAACCACTATGAAAACTGCATGGATGTTCCTTAAGAGGTTAAAGATAGAGCTACCAACTTGTTCTTATGTCATAAAATACCTAGAAGACAATGTGGGAAAAGCACTCTATGACCTCAACCTCAAAGAGATCTTTGAGGATGGAACAGTTACGGCAAAAGAAGGCAAAGTAAAACTAAGCAATTGGGACTATATCAAACAGAAGAGCTTCTGTTCAGCACAAGAAACCACCACCAAAACAAGAAGACAAATCATGGAATTGGAGAAAATATTCACACAACATACATAAGCTAAGAGCTTAATCTCAAAAACATATAAATAGCTCACACACTTCAACAATAAAAAAGCAAATGGCCCACTCAAAAATGAGCAAAAGAACTGATTGGACACCTATCTAAAGAAGAAACAGTTGATATATAGACACCTGAAAAAATGTTGCAAATCACTCATCATCAGAGAAATCCAAATAAAAACTGCAATGATATACCACCGCACACCAAAGAGAATGGCCTAGGTAAAAAACCTTGGAAATAGCTGGTGTTGGAGTGGGTGTGGAGAAAAAGGTAGCCTCCTACACTGTTGATGGGGATGTAAATTAGTGCAACCTCTTTGGAAAACAGTATGGAGATTTCCTCAAATAAATAAAGATGAATCTACCATTTCATCCAGAAATCCCACACTTGGCATTAAGGGTGTTAAGTTTATGTTTGGGATATACACAGAGGATACAAAATCTCTAATTAGAAAAATATCTGTAGCCCAATGTTCATAGCAGCATAAGTCACAATAGCCAAAACATGGAAACTACCTAAATGCCCCACAACAAATGACTGAATAAAGAAGCTGTGATATATAGACACAATGTAATTCTATGTAGCTATTAAAAAAAATGAAACTGTGCCTTTACAACAATCTGGATGGAATTGGAAGGGATCATGTTAAGTAAAATAAGTCAGAAAGAAAAAGGGAAATATTGGACGATTTCACTCATATGTGGAATATAATAAAATGAAACAAATAGATAAACCCCAGCAAAAACTCTCAGGACATAAGAAGATAACTGCCAGAGTAGCAGTGAGGGGAGGGGAGGCATGGAAAGAGTTGTAAAGGTGATGGCAAAGGGCACTGGAACTATGGTGGAGGGTGTGGTGTGAAATATAGATTGAGATACAATATCAATACTGAAAAATGAATTGTGAACAAAAGATTTAATATCAATAACTGAAAAAAGAAATGTGGGTCTTAGTTTTGGTGATGAACTTAACGCATTATATATAGATGTTGATTTATAATGATGCACACCTTAAACCTATATCATGTTATGAAGCAATGTACTTTCAATAGATTTGTTTTAAAAAGTGAAAAAAATAGAACTACTATATGACCCAGCATTTTCACTTCTGGGTATTTATCTGGAGAAAATTACTTCTAATAATTGGCATATAAAGTATTCTCTAGTGATATAAAATTCTCTATAAGCCTAAAAAATCTGCAGAGTTAATGTATAATTCTTAGAAAAACTCCAATGACATTTTAGAGAAACAGAAAAATTGTAAAATTTGTATAAGACCACAAAAGACCCCAAATACCCAAAACAATCGAGAAAGAAGAACAAAGCTGTAAGTATCACACTCCCAGGTTTCAAAATAAATTGCAAAACTAAAGTAATCAAAACAATACAGTATTGGCATAAAACAGACTCATCTATCAATGGAACAGAATGGAAACCCCATAAATAAACCCACACATTATGGTGAATTATTTTATGACAAAGGATCCAACAATATACAGTGGAAAAAGAAAAATCTAATCAATAGATGGTGTTAGGAAAACTGGATAGTCAAATGTAAAAGAATGAAACTAGGCTACTATATTACACCATAAAGAATAGCTAATTGGGTTATTAGCTAATTAGAATTGGAATAGCTAAAATGGATTACAGATGTAACTATAAAATTCCAAGAAAACACAAGCAGTAAACTCTTTGACATTGGTCTGGATGATGGCTTCTTGTATATAATTCTAAAAATAAAGGCAAAAAAGTGAAAATAAACAAATCGAACTATATCAAATTTAAAAGTCTCTGCACAGTAACATAAATAATCAACAAATGAAAAGACAGTCTATTTTGAATTGGAAACAATATTTGCAAACTGTGAATGCTCATTACAACTTCATTTGCAATAGTCAAGATACAGAAAAATCTTAAATGTCCATTGATGGATAAATGGATAAAGAAAATATGTTATATATACAATGGAAAATCATTCAGCCCAAAACAAGAATGATATTTTAGCATTTATGGGAGCATGGATGAACCTTAAGGGTATTATGCTAAAGTGAAATAATTTGTACAGAGAATGACAAATATATAGGATCTCAATATATATGAAATCTTTTAAAAATAGTTCACAGATACAGAGAACAGATTGTTGGCCATCAGAAGTGGGCAGAATGGGTAAAGGAGGTCATAAGGTACAAACTTCCAGTAATAGAATAAAGGTCATGGGGATGACATAGTTCACTATGGTTAATAATACCGTATTGCATATTTGAAAATTGCTAAGAGATTCAATCTTAAAATATGTCATCACAAGAAAAAATGTAATTATCTATGGCAGCTGGTACTAACTAGATTTATTGTGGCGATTATATCACAATACATATAAATAACAAATCATTATGCTGTACATCTATAACTAATACAATGCTATTTGTCAATTATACCTCAACTAAAAAGCAAAAGTATGCATGTATACACTTGTTTCATTTCATATTTCTAATATTGGTTTTTGTACCTTTTATTTTTTGTCATTGATTTTGCCATATATTTGACCATCATTGCATTAACTTTTTCAAAGAAACACTTTTTAGTTTGCTAATATTCACCTCTAGAGTTTTTCTGCTCAATATTTTGTTAATTTGTTTTCACTTTATTTTTTTCTTTTCTTCTACATTCTTTGGATTTACCAGTTGTGTGCTGGAGCCAGTTCTTATTGGCTTAATACAAGCCAATTGCTATAATTTTAGGAAATATTCTATCTGGTTGTTAAACATAGCTATCGTTAAAAATTCAATTATTTTAAATTATATTTAAATAAATTATATTAAAAAGTTAATAACCATTTAAAATTTGTCACTTCTTAATTATCTTAATGCACTTGACTACAATTTGTACTCGAGGTTATTTACTTCTATTGTATATGAATGGAGAAAATGCTACATAATGATGTGCTAACTGTGCAATTTTTTCTGGTGATGTCATTTTGACAACTTGAAATTTTGAAATTGGCCACAGTTAATGAGTATGTCAATCACACAAATCCATACATGCTATAAAATCAAGATTTGATTTGCTCTTTCAGTTATTGTTTAGACTTAAGTGAGGAAAATATTAATAATTCATGTTGACCTTAAAGCCGTGCTGTATCCTTAGCTATTGCATTTTTGAAAGCCACAAAAAATCAAGGAGAAATTCTCCTGTATTCAAAAAAGATCGTCTTGAGTCAGCAGATAAGTCACTCATATCATTGACAAGTGAAGTTCCTACATAAGTCTTTATTATTTCACATTCATACTCATTAACATAAATTAAAATATCCACCAATATTAATAGTTTAATTACACTGAAAGAGCTAGTTATTAAACATTTGCCATCATATCACTTATTTTCTGTCTTCTTGACTTGAACATCTTGTTTATTGATTTTCAGTGTTTCTTATTTGGTAGTAAATGCCTTTACATTTTTATACTTCCTACTAGTTACCAGTTTATCCATTGGTGTTCTGGCAAGCATAGTCTGAAAAAGAAAAAAGGAAAGAAAAGAAGTTGTGATTTGTAGTATTTGCTGATTTCCATAGTAGACATGCTTCTGATTTCAAGCTATTTAATAACTGATTGGCAAAATTCCGGATTATTTAAAAGGACATTTCAGGAAATGTGTAAGTGACTCTAACCTATCACTAATAAGCTATAATTTTCAATATGCAGTACTTTTATAATCACTTAGTTATAAATGTTTGATAAATTTTATTCGTATTGATTCTCTAACAAATGTATACTGAGAAGTGGATTTTTATGACTTCAAAGTCAATGGCTTTTTATGGAACTTCTCTTGGTTATTGATTTCTCGTTTGCATTATGGTTGAAGAATGAGGTAAAATCTTCATATTTTTGTATTTGTTTGACATTTTTGTGGACTAGAATGTGTTCGATTTTTGAAAGTTTTCCATATGTGCTTAAAAAGAATTCTTATTTTTCATTTAGTGGACGCTGGCGTTTTTAAAATTCAGTTTATTTTTTGCAGAAGTTTTAGGTTCACAGTGAAATTGAACAGAACATACAGAGATTTCTCATTTACTATCTTTTTCCAACATGCGCAGACTCCCCCACCATTGACATCCTGGACCAAAGAGATACATTTCTTAAAATTGATGAACCAATACTGATACTTTATTATCCCCCACAAAGTTCACAGTTTTCATTAGGATTCATTCTGGTATTATAGGTTCTATGACTTTTGATACATATATAATGGCATGTATCCGTTCTATATATTGAACAGAATAGTTTCCTTGTCTTCAAAATTCCCTGTGTTCCACCTATTGATTCTTCTTTCTCTCAATCCTCTGGCAACCACTGATCTTTTTACTGAGTCCACCATTTTGTCTTTTGGTGATGTTATATTGTTGGAATCAAACAGTATGCAACCTTATCATATTCTCCAGTGGTTATATATATTCACTAGTTCAGTTTCATTGTTTCATGAAAATCTTATATATCCCTACTAACTTTTGCCTACTTTATCAGTTCCTGAAAGAGATGTGTTAAAATCTCTCACTATGATTATGAATTTGATTATTTCTCATTGTAATTAGGTCAGTTTTCACTTTATGCATTTTGGATATATATACAAATATATATATATATATATTTGTATATTTATGTATATTTAAATTATTTCCAGTACACATCTCTAACCTGAGTCCATGACTTTCATAGCCTATGTCTTAGCCATCTGAGCTACAGGGAGGTATAAAGTTATTTTATATATATATATATATAAATTGTTTATTAGTGCATGTCTCTGTCAATAAATAAATGATATAAATGATGTGTCTCTTTGTCTTTAATACTTCTCATCTGAAGTTCCATTTTGCCTGTTATGTCTTTTTTTCAGCTTTCAATTTTCTTTTAACTTATTCGATATATCATGCTTTAACTATGTTTCTTATAAAGAGAATATAGTTGGATTTTAAATACCTAATCTGAATGTATCTGTCTTCAGATAAGTAATTCTAATCCAATTATATTTATTGAGACTATTGATGTATTATCTTATATTATCTGGTTACCATGGTTTTTCTTTGTTTCTTTCTTCTCTTTCATATTATGCCGGGATTCTCTCCTGGGAACAGGGGAGAAGAGGAAGTGCCACAGGTGATTAAGAAGCTCAGAGAGAATGAAAGAAAGGTGGGGTCAGGGGGCTAACAGTCTCTTGGACTGAGAGCCCTAGGTACCCTGCTTTCCACCTATTTATTCAGTTCATGCACAGCATTGCTTCAAGCAGCTTATGCAAACAATTTTATCTTTACATTGGATTTGCTTATGCAGCCTTTTGTTTTCTAACTATATAACTGTATCTGTCTTGTTTTTGGGAGTGAACACTGCCCCAGTGCTTTCCCATGGTGGCTCAGGCCCAGTGCTCCAGGCCTGAGAACATCTTTGATGTCCTGCCAACTTCCACTTCATCCTTGCTCTACACTCTGCCCATTCTGCCAACTCCCACCTCGTCCTTGCTCTACTTTCTGTCCCCAACAAAACTACATTGTCTAGGGACATCAATTATTTTTCAGGTTGACTTTGTTTCCTTTCTACCTATTACTTGTAGTGGGGACCACATAATTGCTGTCCTCAGGCCAGTATTAGATTTCTTCAAAGAGCGATCCCTTTCCTTTTCTCTACTTTACCCTTCCCCCAGGTATGCCAGCTTTAATTCTCTGCCATAACAAAACTTGCAACCCTGACTCCTAACCCCTTTAAAGGACTAAAATTCTAGACCTTAGGCTCTGTATCTTGTTCAGTTATCCCTTTGAGCTATAAGTCTTCAAATCCTACTCACCACCTGGGGTATTTTCTTGGTTTCTTGTACCTGGAGATTTCCTTTCTTCCTCTTAAAATCAACTATACTTTTACACTTTAAAATCTAACATGTCTACATATCTAGATTGTGTGTGTGTGTGTGTGTATGTGTGTGCGTGTGTTAGTGGAATGGGATGAAGGACTACTTCCTATATCAACCTAAATTTTGATTTTCAGTGAAAAATAAAAAAACTTGAGCTCTTAACCCCTAGGCTCTACTGCCTCCCAGTGTTGTTTTTCCTCAGGCTTCCAATATTACCCTTGATGCTTCTGTTCACATTATAATTGAAGAGACAGAATCTGTGATATGTTGCTTCTCCATACAAAATGGATATACTTGTCTCATTCGAAGTTATAAAGTATGGCAAATGAATTAGCAAATTAATTATCTTTTGTTTGATTTCCAAATGAGCCAATTATTTCATTAATTAGCTAACAGTATGGCTTGTGATTCAGGTCTTTAATATATGAAGACATTATTTGCCTATTTTAGTTGTCTACCACTTTTTCCTGGACACCAGGGAGTCAAATTCAGATAGCTCCTTCATATGAAAGCATTGCCTACAGTTTGATGAAGAAACTAAAATTTGGTCCTTAAAATTGAAGAGTAAGCAGGTTCCTATATAGATATGCTGACTATTTTTCCTCCTGCAGACATTCTGCTTTGACTAATATATTTAGAAGATTGAAGATCAACACCTGTTCCTCTAGTGGTTCTCTCTCGTACAGTGACCTTTGCCTCACCCTGTATAAATACACACATAGTGATTAAGCTGTTAGATATCATAGGAAACTTTTTCTGGGGTGAGGACAATGAATCACTCCTGGAATTTCTCACTGATGATCCCCCAATGTCTTCCAACCACCTTGCCTGCTATTTTTTGCCCACTCTTTTAAAAATTATGCCAGGGACTCCAAATTGGCCACTAATGTGGCATTTGGGGACTTTCTATCAAGCACAGAACTTGGACTAGATGATCTCTTACAAAGAGCCCTCCCAATTCTGGCATTTTACGGACTCAAATTTCACTGCCAGCTTCCATGATTGAAGATAGATATCACATTGCATTATATTTGTGCTTAGGAAAGTGTCAGTGCTGATGTTTATTGTGATCACAGGACTTAACACAAAGCTATTTGTTAGTAGAGAACTCTGCAGTGCCACCTTTTTCAACTGGTAGAAGGAAACAAATATTTATTCCGTTGCCACAAAGCATGTATTATCTTGCCTATGAAAGAGGTTCCATTTTTCCCATTTGACAAGAAACTGAGTTTGAGAGAATTTAAGAAAGCTACCTGATAATGCATATCTAATAAGTAATGGAGATGAGATTTGAATCCAAGTCCTAATTTCAACATCTTTCCAAGCTATCTTTCCTGTCTATCCATCCACCAATTTACTCATTCATCATGTAATTATTGAGCACCTACTGTGTGCCAGTTAAGCATTGTGGATATGATGGGAAATAAGACAAGGTTTTTGCTCTTTATCATGGCTCATTTACAGCATGAAATTCTCCTGAATATACCATGGACCATAAGATAATGAATATCCTCATGCTCATTGCAGTAAGAATCAAAACAAATGATCTTATTACAAAGATTTTAGAGAACCATAGTGAGAGCTGGTCAACATTGATTAGGAGAGGGACCAACCTTTGATCTAATCCTCCTCTTGTTTGAATACCCAAAAAAGTCCTTCATAGCTGACCAAAACAGATGTCAAGGTGATATGAGAGAATTTATCCCTTCTCATGTACATACCCATTAAAACCCCAACTTTTTTGAGGTACTATATACATACCATAAAATTCACCCATTTTGAGTGTACAATCCAATGATTTTATTATATTTACAGAGTTGCACAATCATCGACACAATCTAATTCTAGAACACTTTCACCATCTCAAAAAGAAACCACAGTAACACGAACAGTCATTCCTCATTCCTGCTGTCCCTCCCTCTCTGCTCCTGTCCCAGGAAACCATTAATCTACTTTTTGTCTCTATGAATTTGAGTATTACAGATGTTTCATATAAATGGAATCATGTAATATATGATGCTTTGTATCTGACTTTTTTACTTTGCATAATGCTTTCAAGGTTTATCCATGTTGTGACATGCATCATTGCTTCATTTAATTTTATGGACAAATACAATTGCATTGTTTGGGTTTACTACATTTTATTTATTCGTTCATCAGTTGATGGACATTTGGGTTGCTTATACCTATTGTGAAAATGCTGTTGTAAACATTTGTGTACAAGTTTTTGTTTGGACACCCACTGTCAGTGCTTTTGAGTACACACCTAGAAGAGGGTTGTATGGTAATTTAATGCTTAACTTATTGAGGGACTAACATGTTGTTTTTCCATAGAGTTGCACAAAATCACATGCTCAATAATAATGTATGAAGGTTCATCCACATCCTCACCAACCTTTTATAAATCTTTTAAAATAGAATTTGCACTGCTTTAGTAATAATAAACAACTACAACATTAATAGCTGACACTTTATATCAGGTACTAGTCTAAGAAATTTACATAAATCAACTCATTGAATCTTCATAGGAACCCTATGATGTAAGTACTATTATTTAGATGGGGTAATTGAGGCAGACAGAACATAAATAAATTGCTCAAGTTCACTAAGTTAAAAAATGTCAAGGCTAAAAATGAATTTAAGAAACTTGACTCCAAATTGTGCTCTTGACAAATAGGTAATGCTGCCTCTCTAATGATAATAGCTCAAATTCTCAGCGTTTTCTATGCATTTTTTCATTAAACCTCACAAAATTCCTATGTAATAATTAGATGCTATTTTATCACCTCCCTCATATTACAGATGAAATGAGTAAGGCATAGTGAGATTAAACCATTTACTCAAGGTTACATGGTTTGTATTTGTGAAACCAAAATTAAATCCAATTCAAGTGTGCTTACCCTTTCTGTTCTTTGAAACAGAGCTAGAGCTCAGTAGCTTCAATAGCACAAGTGGAAGGGAAAGCAATGTCCCACACTTAGGAATAAAAACTACAGGAAACAGGATCACCTCAACTCTACAGGATTCTCTGTGACATTTGATTGTACACATTTGCAATTAAAAAGTAAATGCAAAAGTAGTCGAGAGGTTCAGGTGAGACTTGATGACATGGAGACCTTTTTGGTGAAATAAATGGAATATTGTCCAAATAAGAATACATTCCTACCGAACTATCACCTGCAGTTGTCACTAGTGCCAAAGAAGAAGCACCAGTTTTCTTTTAGAATGGTTTACAATAGTACTTTTGCTTAAAATATAGTAATGCTTCATATTTGATATTTTGTCTTTTCACCTAAGAAATAAGTGGTAGGTAGATTCCCCTGGAAAATGTACTTGCTCTGAGATATGAAATATGAGGGATGTTCGGTAGAGGACAAATTTGGGAAAGAAACACAGTGAAATATTTCTAATTCCAGTTGAGGGCTAAAACTTAAAAGATTAAGGTTGATTGTTTGCTTTATCTATTGAATAAAGCTTTGAGGTAGTTAAGATTATAGGCTACTATCTTTCTGAGTTCTAGTCTGGACTCTGCCACTCACTAGGTATGCAACTAATCAAATTGCTTAACATTTCTCTATCTCAATTTCTCCCTCTGTAAAATGGCCATCATGGTATTTAACATAGTAGTGTAGTGAGGATTTAATGAGTTAATATTTATGAAATGCTTGAAAATGTTTCTGGCATGTAGTAAGCTGTCAATAAGTGTTTGAATAATAATAATAATTATTATTATTATTATTACAAGATAATGCCAAATGTTATCAGAAAGAAGCAATATCATAAATCTTAAAATGTATGCATCCTGCAATCTTACTTTCAGATAATTATCCTAAATCATCAAATATTTGATTGCCAGTATAGTCATTGCAACTATGTCTATATACTGAAAAACTGGAAATTATCCATTAATAATAATGTAGATCTACCTGTCTAGACAAGGAAGTGTCTTTACAATAAATTGCCAAGTGCAAAAACTCAGACAATAAAACAGTACATTGCAATTCCTTGTTTTGAAAGATATGTGTATATTTTTTGAGAAAGTTCTGGAATATCAATATCAACATATGAATAGTAGCGGTCCCTGAGTTATCAATCATTTTTATGCCCTCCCAGGTATGTATATGCTATTGATTTTTTTCTTAATGAGCAGGTATTATTTGTGTAACTCTCAAGAGTCATTTAAAAAGCCAATCCTCCTCACTGGGCAGGTGGCAGATTTGGACACTAATGAATGCAGCCTGAATTGCATATGAAGTACTTTCCATTCTCCACAGTCATCAAGGTCTTCCTTCCGCTCCCTCCCTCTGTCAGTACCACCTCAGTGCTCCTGTGAATTTGTGCCCATTAAACATCCACTGGAGAGCTGCCATTGTCTTGAGAAATGGAATGTGATCTACTAGAGGAGGGAAGGAAAAGGAAAATTTGCCTTTGCTTCATGGAACCCTCTTCTTGTTAATGCTCATTCAAGACTGCTTTGACCGCAGCTCAGTTGTGGTTTGGTAATTTCCATGGCTTTTATTCTTTTCCCTTTTTTTCTTTCTCTTTTTTTTTTTACAACATAGAAAACAATTTAAGCAGCATTTTCTTTCGTGAGAGGCACTCCTTAGGAAAGAGATGTTGGACAGCCGGAACACATGCCATGGGATGTGTGCGGGCTTAGAGAGGTGCCCTACAGACTGTCAGCCCAGTATTGCCTGAAACCATTATAAGTCCATGCTGACTTTTTCAAACAATAAGTTCTTGTCCTTAATGCATTTTGTATCATGAAGATAACCTTTTTTGTTCAAAATTTGTTATTAAATAATTATAAATGATTTTTAAGCTTGAACTCTATACCAGTAATATTGAAAGTACTTTTTAAAAGATTCTGATTTTGGTATTTTATGCTGAGCAGGGGTATTCTCCATAATGCCCTCACACATAGCAAGAATCATTTATCTAAACAAAGCCTCCCTTTCCATTGCCATCTTTCTCATTCAGTTCATTATTGAGTTACTACCGTGTTCCAGGGAATGTGCAAGATCATGTTATATGCCCTTCTGTGAAAAGTGAAGCTCCATAGATCTAATGAATGAATCTGTCATTCAGTGCAAATTGAATTAATTCATTCATCTATCCATGCATTAATTGAGCAAATATTTACTGAGTATTCATTATGTCTAAAGCAATGTTCTAGGTTCTGAAGACAGTGATAATGAGCTGGAGCTTACATCCTAGGAGAGAGGCATGAAGTCAGGTATTGATACATACTTTGAATAAAATAAAGCAGGGTAAGGGAATGCTTTCTTACATGGGGTGGTCAGGGAAGTCTTCTCTGAGTAGGTGATGATGTTTGTACAGATAGCTAAATGGAAGAAACTAGGGTGTGATCAGAGACAATTCTAGGGTTGAAATATATGAAGAATTGTCTAATGTCCATTTCCAGAATTTGTTGAGATTCAGGGCAGAAGGCTTCTCTTGACTTCAGAAGAAAAGATGACCAGGTTCAGGTAAACAGTAGGAAACATTCCACAGCCCATATCAGAATCTAAAAGTCATAGCATGAGTCAGCCCAGGGTTAGCAGATGACTCATAGTGAAATATCAGAGACCTGTATCAGGAGCAAAAATCAGAAGTTGGGACTCTTTAAGCTCTCAGACTCTCTGCTTCTGTGATGAATAAATCACTTGCCCTTGATAATCTCCACTATTCCTGTATACTCTAACCCCATTCACCCAGAAAGATGACTAAAGGGATGTGGGGAACCCCAGGTTCCAAAAAGCAGAGTTTTAAAATGATGAGACTATTATTTTCCTTGACATTGAAGTAGAGTAAGCTTCTGCACAGTGAAAGAAACATCAAATCAAAAAGACATCCTACTGACTGGGAGGAGATATCTGAATATCATATATCGACAAGGGTTAATATCCAAGCTATATAAAGAGTTCCTAAAATTCAACAACATAAAAACAAAGCAATTTAGTTAAAGAACAGGCGGAGATCTGGATAGATGCTTCTCCAAAGAAGATAGTGATGACCAACAGGCACATGAAAAGATACTCCTCATCTCTTATGAAATGTGAATCAAAATAACAATGATATATAATCTAACATCTGTGAGCTGAGTATTATCCCAAAGACTGGAAAGAAGTGCTGGAGATGATGCAGAGAAAATGAAACCCTTATGTACTGCTGTTGGGAATGTAAACTGGTGCAACCATTGTGGAAAGCAGTATGGAGATACTCAAAAAGTTGAAAATAAAAATTCCCTAAGGTCATGTTATCCCACTTCTGGATATTACCCAAAATACACAACACTAATTCAAATTGCTATATACACCCCCATGTTCACTGCAGTGTTATTCACAATAGACAAGAAATGGAAACAACCTAAGTGCCCATCAACAGATGAGTGAATAAAGAAGATGTGGTATTTATGCACAATGGAATACTATTCAGATATTAAAAAGGATGAAATCCTGCCATTTCCAATGACATAGATGGACCTAGAGGGAATTATCCTTAGTGAGATAGGTCTTGACATTATATGACTTCACTCATAGGCAGTTTATAAAGAAAACAAATTAACTCAATCAAAATGGATTTTTAGTCCATAGATTCAAATTAGTAGTGACTAGACAGGAACAGGAAGGGGGTGAACGGGTAAATAAGTCAATTCTATGGTGAAGGAAGAACTGGATTAGTGATGATGATAAACCTATTGTACTGTAGCCAGATGTTGATTTACAATGATGCACACTTTAAATGCATATAGTGTTATGATGCAATGTCCCTTCAATAAAATTTAAAAATTTAAAAGAAAAAAAAGAAGACTGTGGTACTAGGTGCTCCAAAATATTGCCCCAGGAAAGCGCAAACCAGTTGTCAGGGCATCGAGGCACCATTTAGCTTAGAGCTTGAGAGAATCAAACCAGACGGCCGTTTCTGCTCTTGGAAACTGGAGCGTAAACCAATGGTGGAGAGAAAAGGAGAGAAAGCAGGTAAACTCAGACAGACTCAGGGAAGACAGATCAAAATAGAATTGAGTGAATAGTGGCTACATTTGTATCCTAACTCTTTCTTTTGGAGACTCTTCTCTATTTCTATTAGTTCTAATTTAGCCTCCAGCCAAGTGCTGAATTGAGTCTCCATGAACTGATGATTAATCTCCCCAGAAAGGGTAGCTTTTGTAAGATCTCTGAGTGCTAGGTTACAAACTAAGTATCCCAGAGTCTGTGGGATCTGAGGTAGTGCTTTGGGGTCCACTGTGAGAGGTGAGTGGGGTTGACTGATTAAGCAGACTTAGGGTTCCCAGCTCTGCTAAACATATTAATTATATTTGTATCTGCTATAGGTGCTGATAGCTGTACAAATATCCAGTTTATTAAACACACACACTCACACACACAAACTAAAGCTACCATCTGCCATCTGAAGGTATTATCCTTCTGGGGGAAGCAGAGTTTAATAGCTAAGAGTTGGGGTCCAATATGACAGGTTGCATTCAGTCCTAACTTCATCACAGCAGTGGTCTTGGGCAAATTACTGAAAATACTCTGAGTGTGAGATTTCAGTAATTCCCCAATTACTGAAAATTCTTAATTCCCTCATAAGGCTGTCATGAAGATCAAATTCAGTGATAGTGTATGAAGGGCTTTGAAAAATGACTAACACGTAACATAAGGACTTGGTAAATGTTAGCTATTGTTTCCTACATTTATTAAGGTATTCTAGAGTCTTGATACTCAAGTACAGTCCTTGAACCAGGCAGAACCAGCTCCTCTGGGGTGAGTGTTTCAGATCACCAGTATCTCCAGGGCGATAAATGCAGAATCTCAGGCCCCATGATAGGCCTACAACAACAGGACCTGCAACTTAACAAGAAACACAGGTGATTCATATGCACACTACAGTTTGAGAAACACTGGTCTATAAGACATTTAAGACCAAAAGAATTAGAGCTTTAATGATGGTGTTCTGGGTGCTATTGGGGTGGTGTACATTAGAGGTCTTTCCTTGTGCCATTCAAATCACATGGTGTAGACTTACTTTTTCAATCAAGAAGATTGATTTTGCAAGTGAAGTCCTTGATTGCCTATGGAAAACTTACTCACCTTTCAAGACACAGCTCAAGTATCCTTCCTCAGCACAGCCTTTGCTGACCCATCTGTTCCATTACTCACACCCTCAGAGAATTGGACACTTCTCCTTTGGTCTTCCTCTTGACTCTGAACTGAGTTATATACCATATCACCCAAACATCCAGCAGGGTTGGAATGTATGCCCAGTAAATCAAATGTGTGAAAATGTTGTCTACATTTGAACTAAACTATCTCAGAATTTTCCCATCTTGCTGGGCAAGGGGAGGAGGTGCAGGCACTCATTTCACTGTGCCATTGGAAAGAATCTACATCCTTGGATAAATGCTGAGTCTTGTTTGTTTTAGCATCATTTCTCCTCCTCTTACAAAAGATGATGTCTGGGGACAGTGGGCTTGGGGTGAATGGAGCCTTGGATTCATGCTCATTATTCCAATTGCTCACTGTTCTCTACTGTGGGGTAGTTGGTCAAGAAAGTTACTTACGCTCCCATGATGATACCTGCTCAAGTTCAGTGGGTCTCTTCTGTTCTTTTAGGGACTTTACTGATTATACCTGCTGTTGAAATAGTCCAAGTGATTTGTTCTGCTTGCATAGCTCCCTGATTTTGTAAACTCTTCATTTCAAACACAGACTTCTAGTGGCCCACTGGTCCTCTCTACTCATTCAAAGTTAAATTTTCTGTCTGTCAAATGCAGGCTATAGCTTGCATATGTTTCTCCATCAAGAAACAGGTGTGTTACATCAGGCTCATGTACTCAGTGGCCTCTGCTCTTATTGGTCTCCTACCATTTGGATGTCATATTGCTCTGTACCAATGTGAATATGGTTTCTCCAGGGGGTTTCACATCTTCCCAGTCTGTTCCAGGTGAGGAAAATCCTTCACTGCTTTGGTTTAGTACCAGGTCCTTCTAGTGTCTGTTCACTTGCTCTTTTCTTTTCTTTCTTCTAAAGTTCTATATCTCCAAAATCAGGGTGCTTTTCACTCCTTAGGCAGGCGGGAACTTCCTTTACATCTCAGACTGAGATTGCCTTACTCTTGGCTTATAATAAAACCCTGTGCTTTATTCTAACTATATAAAGGAAACTTTTGATATTTGAACATTCTCTTCATTCTTGATAAAACATTACTCTAAAGATTATTGTCTAACAGGTGCTCTTAACCATTTTGTGACATGGTGGCCTTCCTTAGAAATATGACAATGCCTCTGGACCCCTTCAAGAAAATGTTTCTAACTATTCAGAATAAAAAATATCTGCACCCCAATGTTCATAGTAACACAGTTCAAATGGCCAAGACATGGAAAAAGACCTAAATGTCCATGAATGATGAATGGATAAAGAAACTGTGGTATATATACTCAATGGACTTCTATGCAGCTATTAGAAAGCGTGAAATTGTAACAATCTGGATGGAAATGGAGGGGACCATGCTTTGTAAAATAATACAGAAAGAAAAAGGAAAGTACAGGATGGTTTCCTCATGTGGAATATAAAGAAATAAAACAAGTGAACAGATAAATCTCAACAAAATTAATAGGCTCTAAGTCTGTGGTTACCAGGGGTGTGGGAGGATGCAGGGAAGGATGAAGTTACCAAGATGGTAGTAAAGGGCACTGGAATTTTGGTGGTGAGTGTTGTGTGAAATACACACAGACTGAGGTGAAAATTCAATATCCAAATACAAATATAACAATGAAATAATAAAATTAATAAAAATTTAAAAAGAGGCACATCCTGGTAGAGCAGTGATTATATGCAGTACACATAAATCCCAAGGACTCGAGTTTGCATCTCAGGGCCAGGGAGAGCAGCCAAAATGAACAGCTAAATAAATAAGTGCTTATTCCCCTTCTTTCTTCCAACCTGCCTGTCTCTCTTCACTCCATTCCTTCCTGTACCTTTCCTTTAAAAATTTAAAAAAGAATAATATTTTAAAATAAAGTACTAGGATTAAAGAAAGTTGATTATATTGAAACACAGAAAAATATAAATATGCTAAAATAGAATAAAATCTGTGGTTCTTTGTTAATGTATCACTGATAAGATCTAATGGCAGTTCTAATACCCACTAGGATTTCAAAGTAATAATAAAAGGAAATAATATTTTGAGATAGTTATACCAATATTAATGACATGTGAATGTCTGTGATTTCTATCAATAACAGTCACAAGTATGGTTAATAACTGTGACTTGTTGCCGACATTCATAATCAAAGTAAATGTTAACTTTTGGTAAAACACGAGTGGAAGTTGAGATGTGCTTTTCTCTTTGTATACTTGGTTTAATTGTGGATTCCATGTCCTTTAAAAAAATATCTCACCCATTAGCTTAAAAAAACCAAAATCTGACAATCACAGCTAAGCAATGACTTGCTGTTCTATCTGATATCCACTTGGCCTTGAAGAGTGAAAATCTACAAATTTAATGAACCCCAGGACATCAAGATTTACAGGAAATGAAAGTTACCTAAGTGTAAGAGTTTTAAAATGATAATAATAATCATTACATTATATATTGGCACTGATTTGTTGTCAAATTTGTCTCCTCCAATAGACCATAAGCCCCTTGAGAACAGGGACTATGTTTTAGTCGTCTCTGTATCATATAAGTTAGTCTGACTCATGGTGGAAGACAAATAACCAGCCAACACATAAAGGAACAAACCAATCAACTTTGCCAGCATATCTAAAGGAACTAGTAACCTTCTGGGCCATTCGCCCTTCACCATTCAGCTCCTCTTGATATTCCAATCATGAAAAGTTCACCATCAAGGACATGTTCACTCATCTCAATTCCAATGTACTCCAACCTTCAGTTTTCAGTCCCTCTTCCATTCAACATACGCAAGCACACATATCACAAGAGGATTAGTAATTTATCTTAAAGTAAGTACCATAAAACATGGCACTTCATAGTAATTCAATATATGATTATGATGATCCTACTATTACAAAGTTAGTGATACAGAAGTGAGTAATTCAGACATAGTCCATCTTGGCACTTATAGTCAAGGACAGTGTCACTGTCTATACCTATTTCGGTTCATGGAGAGGGCTTAGAGACTGATATAAACACACGAAACTGTCAGAAGTCTATATTTCTTCCCTTACTTTATCCAGAGTAGATACACTTTAGTTCTATTTCATATATTGAGTTTTATTTTTATAAAGAGTTTCATAACAGAAATATTTGAAAACCACTGCCCTAGTTGACAACCCTGGCAATGTCAGTGGTTCTAGGCTCAACCTCTCAAAAGCCATCTTTTTGAAATGGCAAAGGAAGAGGTTGTATGTTCAGGATTTAGTCCAAACAAAGAAAAGTTCTTGTCATTAAAGTCTTAAGGATCATTCTAGAAGAAAAAGTCCTTATTCCCTTGAATAGCTAGGCATCAACAACTTTCTGCCTTCAATCAGGAGTTAAAGGGAGACCAGATATGTGGCCTTTGCCCCTAGTTGTGGGCCTCAGCTACAGGGCCTACAGGATGTGGATTTTTTCAGAGAACGGAATTTCCCGAGTGGTCATGCCACAGACGCCAAGCTGATGCCTTCTTCCTGGCATCCCACTTCCCTCCTCTGCCTTTATAAGTGAGATGGCAGAGAGAATCAGGAATGCAACCTCTCCAAGGCCAAAATGTGGTTCATTCCACTGATGGCTGGAAATCAAGATGAAAAATTTTAATAGAGAATGATGACCTTTTCAGACTGCCTTGTTTAGGGGAGTGCAAATTGCGTTTGAAAAAAAATGGGGCTGGTGGAGACTGTTTGGAAACAAATGAGGCACGTGGTGGGAAAGCATTTTCCCAAGAGCTTCCTTCTACAGGATTGGATTACCTTGTTTGCTCTTAAAGGCAAATGTGGGAAAAAAGAATTTGAATTCGATTGGCTAAACAACCATGTCCTTCCACTGCTATCCCACCCTAAGTCTTGGAAAAGGTCAAACAGTGATGGTGGCCCATTCTGACTGCTGAGGAATGAGATGGGTGAGGATATAATGAGTGAGTCACATGGCTTACACATGGACATTACCATTGCTCTGTGAGATTTAGTTTACTCAGTGATGAATTTGAGTGAATCTGAGCAATTCCCTCTTGGGGTTGTTATGAGGACAAGATGAGTTAAAGCATATTCAACTAAAATATTTTATGGATTTTATATTCAAAGCAGATTTTTCTTTACTCAGTTACCTGCTTGAAAGTTTATAAATGTTCCTGGAAAAGACATGAATATTATGAAATGAGGCAGGAGGAGTCCAGATATTGTAACTATGTGTACGGAATCTATTCACAGGAATTTGCCTCTAGACATTAAGCTGCGAATTTGATCAAACTGTGGCCAGGGATTTATTGCCCTGGTTTATTTGAGGGCCTCGATTTTACCACTCAGAGCTGCCTCTGCTCTGGTGGAATTCTAGCCCAGTTAGTTGTTTGCTTCCTGATTGAATTTGGTCCTCAGGGGCATCATGTATGTAAGAAAAACTCAGATCCTTCCACCCAGAAGCAGCAATATTAGCGGTAATGTTCCCAAGATTAGCATTTCTTTGACCCTAAGGCCTATGAGTCTGCCCAATGAGTGTCCTTGTTTCTGGGTCCCTTTTTCTAAATTAAGATACACCCTGAAGCAGGCTCAGATCATTATATGCCTTTGGTAACTTTTTGTATGCCAGACAAGAGGAAAATTAGATTATGTGCAGTCCTTAGTTCTAAGACTGGTCATGATGTTAATAAATACATAGAGATATCTTTCTGGCAAACTACCACTACCACCGTGAGTTGCAATAAACTGTCACTATTTTGAATGCATTTTATTTTTCTTTTTGTAGTTGACTATTGTCTTTGTGGAACTTATAAATATATTATAAAAATATTAAATAGACTGTGGAATTATACTCAAGGCTCCTCAGGATTCCTAGCATTTGGAATAACTTTATAAGCTACTTTATTTTATTTTAAAGGAAAGGTTGAAATATGAATGAAGTTGAGCAGGCAGGCAGGCAGGCAGAAAGAGAGGTGGAAGAGATATTTTTATTTATTTTTATTTAGTTGTTCATCATAGTTCCTTCCAGCCCTGGGACACAAACCTGGGTCCTAGGGATATATGTGGACTACTCTTTGCTGGAGGCAGCTGACCAAACCACCACTCTACCTGGGTGTGCCTATAAACTAATTTTTTGCCAGCAGGGGTAGGGGCTCTACAAAACAACTTTCTTTTTTTTTCACTGAAAGTTTAGGCAGGAATGAAAGTGAGCAGACTAAGGCAGGCAGAAAGAGAGAGGAGAAAGGAACACATTATTTTTTTAAATTTTGTTCTTCACCTTAGTTGTTCTCTCCTACCCAGGACAAAAACCCAAGACCTTGGAATATATGTGGACTGTGTCCTACCCCTACTCCACCAGGGTGTGCCAAAATACATTTCTTGAGTTCTCAGTTTGTGCCTGAGATTATGCTAGATGATGTAGGCATAAAGATTCTAACTTAAAGTGTCAGAAATCATTGAGGGATCACAAAATCCAAAACTTGCAGTGCCAAATAGAAAGTGATGAACACCAAAGTCAAAAGCAATCTGATGTTGAGAGGATGTCAAGACTTAATGTTGGCAGGACAATAAAAATGTTTAATTCTAGCTACTATTTTTCATATGTGTTTCTTCATGGGATAAATTCTTTATATAAATGGTTCCACTTAATATACTTAGATATCCTTTTATAGCAATATTTGTTATTTCTTTTGTTCACAATGCTATATTCATTTTATGATATTGAATTTCCATCTCAGTCTGTATATCACACCATATCCACCACTAGAGTTCTAGTGTCCTTTACCACTACCTTGTTTCCTCTTTCCTTCCCTCCCCGTCTCCCACCCTCCTAGTAACCACGGTCCTGTGTCCTGTTAATTTTGTTGTAATGTGTATGCACATTTGTTTGATTTCATTATATCCCACATGTGAGTGAAACTGTTCTGTGTTTCTGTTTTTCTTTCTGATTTATTTTGCTTAACATGATCTCCTCCAGTTCCATTCAGATTGTTGAAAAGGGCAAGGTTTCACTTTTTAATAGCTGTATAGAATTAATTTGAGTATATAGACCACAGCTTCTATAAGTGATTTTAAATAACTTCTCTGAGGCTAGGGCTGAAGATCATGGGTTTGATGGGAAGCCCAATCTAAGCACTACAGCATAATGGTTAAGAGTACAGGCTCTGGAATCAGACTGGGTTATAAATCCCAATTTGGATACTTGCTACTCAACTCTATAAATTTTGGCAAGTCATTAAACTCTCTTAGCCTCCATTTCTTCACCTGTAGGATGGGATAAATTCCCTAACCCAAAAGGTCGTTGTAAGGCATACATGAAGAAGTCTTGACACACAGCATGTATCGTAGAATGGAACACCATTTACCTGTAGTCTGTGCTCTTTCTTGCAGTGCCCTTCCCTGTGGAAAGATGACACATTTCTGCCCTGTTGCACTGAGACCTGGCTATGTGACTTGATTTGGCTAATGATATATGAGCAAAGTTGCATGCATAGAAATTCAGGTAGAGGCCTTAAAAGCCAATGTATGGTTTGCCATATTCCCGTTCCTTCTGAAAGTAAATTGAAATGTTCCAGATAGAGGCTGATGTATTAACCCTCATCCTGGAGCAAAGACAATATGAAACAAATGCTCAACCAAGCCCTGATGGATACATAGCATTAGTGGGAAATAAACCATTGTGGTTCACAACTGAGATTTTGAAATTTTTACTGCAACATAGCCTTACCTATTCTTACTAATACAAGAAGTGCTGAATAAGTGTTAACTATAGCAATTAAGGAGAATCTCACTCTTTCATTTTACATGATATCTGAGTGCATCTTGATATTTAGTATTTCAGCTGGCTGCTTATTCTCATCAATGGCTCCCCTTTCAAGTAAAGTTCTATATAGGACTTCAATATGCAACAGATAAAAGTTGTTTGTGATTCAGTTGTATCAATTCATTTCTGTAATTTGTTTTGGCTGCACAGTAGGAAGAATATTCTGACCCATAAAGACAAAAATTGAAAACGATAATAGTGTTTTTCTCTCATCCAACAGCATGCTGTGGAATTATGGGATTTTCTTTGATTAAATTGGAAGGCAAATGAAATTTAATTTGAGCTCTGCACAAGAATGAATCTACAGAGCAGTGCACTGCTGGTCTTCAACATGTTAAAATTTTTACGTATTTTTTAATATATGCATTGTTCTTAATTTTAGTTTATTTACAAATTTGAACCTCTTACATTATTTTAAGTGATATTCAAATCTGTTTTAGAACACGGGGCCATTTCTTCTGAATCCTTGGGGAATAAACAAAAACATTTATCTATATCAGTGTTTTCCAAACATCACTCATTTACCTACGCCTTCATTATTTTTGATATATTCATAAAAACCATGTCTTATAATTAACTTTATTTTCATCAAACTGACTCACTTTTTAAAAAATGCCACCTCATCCTGAGCAATATTTCTGAACTAATGGGTTTGATACAATAGTTGCATTTTTTTCACACATGTTAAAATAAATACACAAACACTGAATATTTTTAAATGACTCTGCTTACCAGCTGTGACTTTGCATGTACTGGTTATAATAAATGACACTCTTATAGAAATTCTTGACAACAATCCAAAGCAATGTATTAGACTGTGTCTGTTTCATATGATTATATGATAATTAAAAATACTGAATTATTCCAATTTATATCCTGAAGTAGCATCAATAGAAATCATCTA
The DNA here is from genome assembly GCA_004363575.1 of Solenodon paradoxus. Classification (NCBI taxonomy): domain Eukaryota; kingdom Metazoa; phylum Chordata; class Mammalia; order Eulipotyphla; family Solenodontidae; genus Solenodon; species Solenodon paradoxus. The sequence goes on from RJWH01002980.1 coordinate 87,302, forward strand.
ACATTGCTATATTTCATTCAAACTTTTCTCAGAAAAGAACTAAAGTATAATGCAGGAAAATAGATGAGATTTTGTGTGTGGACTGAGGCATGAGAGAGTAACTGAGGGATGCTTGCTGGGATTAGAGTAGATAACTAAAAGGAATTCACAGAGAAAATGTGTCAAAGCAGTAAAGGATTTAATGTAAGAAAGCAAACAACTCTGTATGAATTTTAGCTAGTTATTTTAGACCAACCACAATTCAATGCAGAGATGTCATCTGCAGATAAAAGAGTTGCAACAGTTTCTTGGGCTTTTTGTTCTTTAAAATTAAGATGAACTTTAGTACAGCATAGGAAATGAAATGAACATAGGTTTAAAAATCCACAAACTTGACTTAGAGCACTTAGTTCAACTGACTTTTAAAAAAATAACATTTATTAAATCTTTTGTTCACTATGCTACATTAATATTAGGATATGAAAATTGCCTCTCAATCTATATTTTACCACTCCCGCCACCAGAGTTCCAGTGTCTTTTGCCACCACCTTTCCCCCTTTTTCCTTCTCTCCTCTCCCACACCCCTGGCAGTCATCTTCTGTGTCCTAGAGTTTTTGCTGATGTTTATCTGTTTATTTGTTTCATTTCATCGTATTCTACATTTGAGTGAAGCCAAAGTGAGTGTTGCAAAGGGCACAATTTCATTTTTTTTAGTAGCTGCAGAGAATTCCATCGAGTATACAAGTTCTTTATTCAGTTGTTTGTTGATGGGCATTTAAGTTGTTTCCATGTTTTGGATATTGTGAACTGTGTTGCTATAAACATAAGGGTGCAGATATTTCTTCTGATTAGAGATTTTTTATTCTCTAAATATGTGACCAAGAATGAGATAGAAGGATCAAATGGTAGATCCATTTTTGTTTTTTTGTGTGGAATCTCCAAACTGTTTTCTGAAGAGGTTGCACCAAATTACAATCCCAACATTGTAGGAGGGTTCCTTTTTCTCCACAACCCCCCTCCAACACCTGGTATTTCTGTTCTATTTGATGTAGTCTATTCTCACTGGTGTGAGGTGGTATCTCATTGGAGCTTTATTTCAATTTCTTTGATGATGTGTGTTGTTAGAATTTTTTTTGAGGTGTCTGTAGGTTGTCTGTGTGTCTTTAGATAGGAGTCTATTCAGTTCTTTTGCCCATTTTTGAGTGGGTCATTTGCCTTTTTATTGTTGAAATGTGAGCTCTTTATATATTTTGGATATTAAGTTCTTATCTGATAAATGTTGTGTGAATATGTTCTCCCTTAACCTCAAAGAGATCTTTGGGGAAGGAACAGCTATAGCAAGAGGTCAGAGTAAAACTAAGTAATAGGGACTAGATCAAATTGAAAAGTTGCTACACAACAAAAGAAACCACCAGTAATGTACAAGGACAACTCATGGACTGGCAAAGATATTCACACAGCATGCATCAGATAAGAGTTTCTTGGATTTTTAAGGAGCGTGGCAGAAGAGACTTTTGAAATAAAAGATGCAATGAATAGCAGCAAAGAGTAGAAAGTATCTTCATTATAACTTGACCTAAATGATAATATTCACAGTTGTGTCAAAACTATTTTCCTCTGTTTCTGACTGACTCTGATAATTGACAGTTTCTGAAGGAAACTTAGGAAGAGGGTAAGTGTGGGTACATTGAGGAACAGAAATTTAGGAAATTTCTAAGAAAAAGAAGTCCATATTAATATACAAAATTTTCAGTTTCTCATTGACTTATAACATAAATTCTCCTTGGTAGAAACTCGTAAACATCAGATGCTCTTTGATCCAGCTTTACAACAGAACAGCAGCAGGAAACACCTGGAGAACACCTTGGAAATCCAGAAGTTGACTAACCATTTGATTAACGAGGACTCATTTACTATGTCTCCTGACACATGTGATACTTGATGCAATGTAATTGCAGCCTGATTCTTACTGACTCATTAAGTCTCCCTCCACCACTGATATATACAATCGATTGTATCAGGCAAGAAGAGTCCAAAATCAAACAAAAAATATTTTGCTTTGACTCAGTAACCAAGATATTTCACTGAGAATAAAGGGGAAAGGTGACCTTGACCTTGTAACTTCAATATTCCCTGACTTTGTCATTTTGGTTTAGGTAAAAATTATTTGTCCAACCACTGTGAGATAAGACAATTCTGAAGACATTTTAGTGTTTTGGTCACTATGTTCTCCAGAATGGGTCCTTTCTTTGTCCACATATTACATTTTTATATAGAATAGGGTTCCATGAACATTGGTCAAGATGCTCAGCAAAATAGCAGCAGGCAGCATCTCACAGTCTCAGGAGACTAAGCCAGAATGTTCATTACAGCATTGTTTGAAATAGCATAAAATTGGAGTCAACCTAAAAAACCATTGAAAAATGAATTGATAAAGTGTGTTGTAGTCTTACAATGGAAAAATACAAAAGAGTGCAAATGAACTTGAAGCATGTATCAAATACAGATCCTATTTAAAATATATTTACTGTCTTAATATCATTTATACAAAGGTTATCAACATGCAAAGGAATATTATGTATTGTTTAGGGATAAGTCATGTGCATACATTCACATGTAGTAAAAGTAAAATGAAAGGATACACCTTCAAGATAGAGGTTTCTTCTGTCAATAAAAGGAGAAATATGAGATCAGGAAAGGGTACATACAAAGAGTTTTGATTGTATCTATAACATTTTATTTATTAATATAGATTATGATGGTATAGGTTGTTCATTACATTTTTCTATACATCTTTTTTAATATACTGACATTTTCATAACTAAAAACATTACTCACTTATGTTCATCGCAAATAGCCCATTTGACAGAAGTCCATCAAATTGTGATGATCACTCACATGAGCTGTACTGTTTTGTGCACTTTGAGCTAGAAAACTGAAGCAACAAACTTGTGACCTGAAAAGAGTAGGCAATTTGCTGTCGCATCCTCAAAAGTATGCTTTGGAGTATGAACTCTATGGGATGTGGAAGCTATTAACAATTTGTAACTGAATTATACAATCACCTGGAAGTGCCTTGAGGAGGAGAGGAGCTGGGATATGTTGACTAGATTAGGGAAGACAGGAACAGATATAGAACAGTGATCAGGACCTTTTTTAAAAAATGAGGGTAAATTCAGGAAAAAATAAAATATTTCAAATTATCTTTTTTTTTTTTTTTACCGTTATTTGAAATGAAAAATTTATCAAGTTCCAACTTGGATTATTCACTTTATAAAGAAAGAGATTGTCAATGCATCCATTGTTTCTACCACCAAAACACATAACCAGCTGCATTTGAGGGACAGTCACCTAGAGATATCTCTAGTATTTCACTTTGAAATTGGATTCTAAGTATTCTACAAAGTTGGGTGGCCATGTGAGGTCTGTGTTTCTCTTTGTAGTTTATCACAGGTCCAGAGCAAGGGATGATAAGATACAGCTCATGGATCAAATCAGGTCATGGTCTGTTTTTGGAAATAGGGTTTTATTGGAAAACAGTCACACTCATTTATCTGTGTATTGCTTAATGACTTTTTGCACTACAGTGGCAGAGTTAAGTAGCTGTAACAGAGATCAACTTCCCCCAAAGCCTAACATATTTATTATCTGACTCTATATAAAGTTTTCCAGACCCTAGACTAGACATGAAATACTAACCAAGATGAATGGAGCTGAGTAGGGGCAGTGGAGGCACGGGGTTCTGGGCAGGTGAAAAGAGAGGCACAGAAAGGCAAGAGCAGTCCACTTGGGTCCATTTCCCTAAACCACTGCCAACCAGCTCTCTCTGCAATGATACTGAGATTATTCCAATCCATTCTCTTCCATGAATAATCCAGTACAGCCACCAATTGCTATCATTTTTTCCTGGTGCACCCAGATGTGGACAAACTCAATTCCATTAATTACTAAACCCTGACATCCTCTCACCTTTCAAATATGATCCTCTGTTTGTCATTCTTGTCTCAGCTGCTGTCAATTTGATTCTTCCAATTGTTTAGTTCAAAAATGTTGCAGTGATTCTTAACTTCTGTCTTTCTCTATGTTATCTTATCTACCAAAATATTCAATCAGCTCTATTTACCAAGTCCATCATAACTTGACCACTTCTCATGTTTCTACTGCTATTTCACTTAGTCAAATCACCATACTCTCTTGCCTGGATTACTTCAGTTTCTTCCTAATGGTCGTCCCACTTCCACACTTGCTTCCCTATAGTCTATCCTCCAAGCAATATCTAGATGATTATTTTTAAAACAAATAAGATTTTGCTATTCATTTACTGAAAACCTCTCAATAGCTTCCCATCTCACTCATGATAAAATTTAAATTTTTGGTTTCCAAGGCACGATACCATTGGGTCACCTATTACTTTTTCTGTCTCAAGTTTTTCCATGCCGCTATTCCTGTACATCATTTAAATCACACTGGCATCCTTGCTTTGCTGGTCAACTATGTCAGGTTACTTATCACATGATCTCTCTTCCTGAAATAATCTTCTCATAGATGTTCACAAGACTCTCACTACCAAGCCTGATAGTTTCCATCTTTCTCAACTCTTTTTAAAATTTTTTCTTCATAGCATTCATATCATTTGACACAATATTTATTTTGACAAATTATCTTGCTTATGGTTTGTCAGCACCCTATTAGGGTCTAAGCTCTGTGAAGGTAGAGATGTCTGTCTACTTTGTTCACTATTATATTCAATTAAACTGGGATGGTTCCTCGTAGATGACAGATACTGAAAACAATTTGTTGAATACGTTACTGGGAAACAGTTTCTGATGGAGATACACAGGCATTGAAAATCCCTGGGAACACTCACTGATATAATGACTTTATTTTGTCCAAGATAGTCGCTTGTCTCCCAAATGTCTAAAAGAGAAAATTGTAAAAGAAAGTCCTAGAACTTTAGATCTCAGGGCCTGAGGCATGGTGGACATCTGGTCTTAGATGCCTCAGGTTAAATGTGACACTTTGCTGTGGTTTACTTTCAGAATGATTAATTAGCCCCTGCCCCAATTTTTTTCCGTCTTCATTCTTCCCTCCAAGAAGGGAAGTAAGGATTCAGTTTTATTATTTGGTACTACTTTACTTTATTCAGAGCAGACAGGGTAGTTGCTCACTTTTTGAATCTATGTAAGCATGTCTATCTAGTCAGCTGCCTGAGCAGCTGTGATGGCAATGGCAATGATAACAGCACTGCAGGTATCTCATCACGTCCAATAAACCCTTTCTTTTACAGTTCTGTCTTTCAGTCCCAGACCCTCCTCCCTCCAAAAGAGCAAACTCTGCTTTGTTCAACCCAAGGCACATGTTTCTAGGGGAAAAAGAATCTGTGGTATCTTGACATTTAGGTAGCATCAAGCAATAGAATGGTCAGAAAAGAGAAAAATGGAGGAAATCACACTCCCTGATTTCAAACTATGCTACAGAGCAATCATTATCAAAACAGTATAGTACTGAAGCAAAAACAGACATGTAGATCAATAGAATAAAATTGAAAGTCCATAATTAAAGCTATACTTACATGGGCAGTTAATCTATAACAATGGGGCCACAAGCATACAATGAAGGAATGAAAGGGTATTCAAGAAATGGTGCTGGGAAAACTGGACAGATACCTCCATTACTGCACCTAAACTACTAATTATCACTATACATAAAATTAAATTAACTCAATATGAATTAAGGACATAGGATCTCAAACCATAAAATACATTGAGGTAAATATAGGAACAGTGTTCCAAGTCATCAATCTCAAAGATGTTTTTAGGGAAGTTACACCTACAACAAAATAATCCAAAGTTAAACTAAACAGTTGGGACTACATAGAACTAACTTTTTTCTATACAGTGAAAAAAATAACCACTGAAACAAAAAAGCAACCCATGGAATGGGAGAAGATATTTACACAACATCAGACAGGAGCTTAACCTCCAAAATAAATAAACAGCTCATATATCTCAACAACCAAAAAGCAAACGACCCACTCAAATTGGGACAAGAACTGAACACGTACTTTTCTAGCAAAGACACACAGAGGACCTATGTACACATGAAAAAAATTTCCACAGCACAGCACCCATCATCAGAGAAAGGCAAATAAAAATCACAATGACTTATTACTTTACACCAGTGAGCATGACCTATATCAAAAAGATTAGAAACAATAGAAGATGGAGATGTGTCAATAAAATGGAGCCCTTTTATACTGCTGTTGGGAATGTAAATTAATACAACCTCTTTGGAAAACAGTATGAAGATTTCTCAAGGAGATAAAAATGGATATACGATTTGATGCAGTAATTCCCCTTTTAGCTATATATCCAGAGAGTTCAAAAACACAATCATAAAAAATCTGCATCTCTATGTTCATATCAGCATAATTCACAACAGCTAATACATACAAACAATCTAAATGTCTATCAATAGATAACTAGATAAAGAAGTGGTGGTGTATAGACTCAATAATATTCTATGCAGTTGTTAAAAAGATGAAATCGTGCCCTTTTTTAACAACCTCAATGGAAAAATAGGCTATCAGGTTAAGCAAAATAAGCAAAAATGAGAAGAGACGTATAGGATGATTTCACTGAAAAATGTAAAATATAGAAACAAAACAAAGGAACATACAGATCCCAACAAAATTAACAGTACACAAGACAGTGGTTACCAGGGTGGTGGGAGGGGGAGGGAAGGAAGGAGGGGACGAGGTGATGGTCAAGGGAACTGTAATGCTGATGGTATCCTTTAAGAATTATTTTTTTATAACGAGTTTATGGTCTCATATAACTATTTTAAACCCATTCATTTTTTTATGAATAATAATTTAATTGTTTCTTTTAGTTACAGTGCTATATGCACTTAAGATATTGAAATCACACCTCATTCTGTATGCATTTCACACCACACCCACCACCAGAGTTCTTAATGATCCAGTCTTAGCAGCCCTGTGATGCTGGAGGAAATCCAGTTCAAGCCCCTCACTGTTTGGTTGCCAACACTACTGACATTTTCTCTGTTCCTTTTATTAGCTTGAATAATTATGTTGCTGCAAATGGGCTCTTTCACTAGTTCCCTCCTTTAAACACCTTTTCAGAGAATGAGTAGATCAGATGGGTACAAAGTGTCCATTAGCCCTTTTTTACTGTAGGGTTGACTGCCCTGAATGATTAATTTCAAATGTCAGAGGCTCCAGAATTACTGGGTCTCTCTCTAGCTGAGGTCTTCTGGCCCTGACTTCGTCATCACCACTTGACTGGGAGACCTCAGAACCCTGAGCTTCAGAGAACACATCAAAATTCCGTGTTGGCTTTTCTCTTGCTTCTAGATTATGGCAAGACAGATGATAAGAGTTTCCTCTTTTTAATAAAAAAATTGGTAATAGTGATTCTATATGCAGACTGTTCTACCACTGTGTTGACAAAGTGGTGCTTCCCTCTAAGAATTCCAAGCCCATTAGACAATTCTGTCAGCATCACTTTCTACTCTTCTCAACGTCAAGTATCAAGTCACCTTTAAGCACAAGAACATCTTTTGTTTAATCAATGAAATCAAGCATTTTTTTCTCCGTTTACTGAAATATAATGGGCATATAATATCTTATAATTTTAAAGTGTACAGCATAATGATTTGGTAGATTGCAAAATAACTCACATAGTTACTTTTACTCTTGGGATGAGAACTCTTAAAAATCTACTCTCTTACTAACTTTCAGATATACAATACAGTATTAATTATAGTCACAACGATATATATTACATCACTCAAACTTATTTATCTTATAATTGGAAGTTTGTACACTTTGATCACCTTCACCTATTTCTTTCACTGTTCCTCCTCCACTGACCTTACTTCTGACAGCCTACAATTTATTTTTTAAGCACTTTGATTTTGTAGATTTCACATGTGAGATTATGCAGTATTTTTATTTCTCTGTCTGATGTATTTCATTCATTATAATGATCTCCATATTCATTCATGTTGTCATAAATTGCAAGATTTCCTTCTTTTATGGCTGAATGCTATTGCATTATAAATATATATTATAGGATATCATATTATATTTATCCATTCATCTGTTGATTAGCACTTAGGTTGTTTCCATGTCTTAGCTATTAAATAATGCCTCAATTAATATAGCGATGAATATATATATATATATATTTTGAGATAATGATTTTGCTTGCTTTAGATATGTGTAATTGCTAGATCATATGGTGGTTAACTAATATAGGAGCTCAACAGGAAAGGACTTATAAGTGAGGTTGTAGGTACTGCTGCTTATCCCTGAGTAAGGAAGATACAAACTTTGTTGATAGTAAGATGGGGGTATCATTTTTCTGCTTTCTGGCTCCACTTGACTTTAAATTGGTGTTATATTGCCCATGTTATCAATAGAAAGCAATATGGTCAAGAGGAGTTAGCTTGTCAAGGCACAGGCAGTTTGAAATGGGCGCCTTAGGTTTGGGTAAGGACATCACATTGTTCTGTATTTCTTATCATTCTAAACTATTCCTTCTGGATAGCCATCCAGATTTAGTAGATAACTTCATCAGATCAGGTGAAAATCATCATGTCAACAAATATACGCTCATTTTATTTCTTCGTTTTCAATTAAATAGGGCAATTGATTTAATAAGATTTATATACCACTAATAAAGTTTTCCTTTGAAGCATCTTTGCATTGCCCTTTGGTTTTATATGTAATATCAAACTTTCTGGTTGTTTTTAGGCCATTTAGAGCTAACTCAAAGGTTCTTTGGGTTGCACAGTAGATAAAAACCAAGGCATAATATATGCAAATGATTTGTAAAAGGACATAGGCTACATCCATAACCATGTGACAAAACCCAAGATCTCTCACTCTCCATCCAGAACATTGTCCTTCATGTTTTTATCATTACTGTATTTTGCCTCTTATAAATTATTTATTCAAGTGTGTTTTTTATAAGCAACAAATAAGATATAAGGTTTGATTTAATGCAATTGCCTGTGAAAATGATCCAAATAACACTTTCACTTTCTTCCAAAGTACAGATTCAATCAATCCTAACAGTTTTCTGCAAAAATAGAAAATAGTCCCCCAAATCACAGGACTTTCATGAAATTCCAAATAGCTAAAATTATCTTGAAAATAAGGAGCAAATTTGGACATCTGCTTCATTTTGATTTTAAAACTTACTATAAAGCTGTAGTAATTATAACTGTGTGACACACAGGTATAAGGACAGACACATAGACCAGTGGTATATAAGAGATGAGAAATAAACTTTAGTATATATGGTGAAATGAGACAAGAGTACTGATACCATTCAGTGGGGAAAGGGCAGTCTCTTCAACTAATGATGCTAGGAAAATTAGATGTTCACTTGCAGAAGGATATACTTGTACCCTTATCTTATACCATATACAAAAAATAACTTAAAATACATGAAAGTTCTAAGCATAAGAGCTAAAATTATTAATCTCCTAGAAGTAAACATAGGGGGTAAGCTTCATGACATTGGATTTGACAACAATTTATTGGTTATGACACTGACAGCCTAAGTAACAAAAGAAAAAATTAGATAACTTGGATTTTATTTTTACAAAATTTTGGTGCTTCACACTATCAACAGAGTAAAAAGGCAACACAGGGAATGAGAGAAAGGAATTGTAAATCATATCCATGATAAAGGATTAATATCCAGAACAAAAAAAAATCAATTTGAAAATAGGTAGAGAGGTTTGATAGAAATACTTCTAAAGAAGTTATACATATGGTCAATGAGCATATGAAAAGATTATCAATGTCACTAATTGTTAGGAGGAGAGGACAAAGTACAAAGAGATTCCTTTTTGTCTTCATTAGATTAACTATTAAAAAGTAACAGAAAATAACAAGTGTTGGCAAGGATGTGGAGAACGTTCAACTGGTGTGCACGATGAATGCAAAATGGTGCACACATTGTGCAAAATAGTTTAGTGGTTCCTCAAAAAATTAAATGTAAAACTGCCTTATGATTTTGCAATTGCATTTCTAAGTATATTTTCAAAATAATTGAAAGCAAAATAATGAAGTTAGTTGTATATTAATGCTCATAGTAGCATTATTCACAACAGCTAAAATGTAGAAATCATTCAAGCAATCATTGGATGAATGGATAAACAAAAGGTGGTAGATACACACAGTGGAATATTATTTAGACTTAAAAAGGAATGAAAGTCTGATAATGCTACAACTTGCATGAACCTTGAAGACTTTGCGGTAAGTTAAATAAACTAGACACCAAAAACAAATATAGATGATTCAACTAATATGAGATACCTAGAATAATCAAATTCATAGAGAGGGGAAGTAGAATAGTGGCTTGCAGGGACTGAAGGGAGGGAACGATAGGGAGTTATTTTTTAGTGGATACAGAGTTTCAGTTTAGTATGATGAAAAATTTCTGAAGATGGATGATGGTGGTGATTATAGAGCAATATGAATGTATTTAATACCACGGAACTGTATACTTGAAATGTATAAAATGGTATGTTATGAATACTTTACCATAATAAAAATAGTGTTCTCTGCCTGAAAAAAACAGTTCCAGTCTGTCACATTTACACTGGCTCCATCTCAATTTCCCACTGCCTAAGATTATGCAGCCTTCTTGAAAATCCCTCACCCCTGGCCCAAGTCAGCTAAATTGCCATGACGCCATGCCACTGGAAATAATTTCTTTGTAGGGATAAATTTCCCAGAAATTGGAAGGTCTCTAGTGATACCACTATAAATCAGAGCTCTGTAGTTTCTTCACAGATCAAAGAATTTCTGAATGTTCCCTGACAAATCTCTCTTTCTTATGTCCATTTTGTTTCCCATAAAAATATTAATTCTTGCATTTATACAGCATCTTAGAATTCACATAGCACCTTCGTTAATAAACCAGCAACACTGATGTATCTATATATTTTGTTCGTTCATTTAACAGATGAGGAACTTGAGGCTCAAAATGACTGATTTGCCTAAGTTCTCATAGCTAGTAAGTGGTAGAACTGGGACTTCTTGAATACAGACCTCTCGCCTGAGAATTTTCCTTAGATGATTGTGTTACAGGCACATTGCTATCAACATGTTCATCATCAACTATGCTTATAAACTCCTCCCCCAACCTTCTCCTCCTGTGATTTCCACTTTAGTTAACTGAACTGACATACTGTACAAGACAGAAACTTGGGATTATTATTGATGCCTTCTTCTCCATCACTCCCCACAGAAGATATGTCATTAAGTCTGTGAATTCTATCTTCTAAATAATTTTTCAAGATATATTTATTTCTCTCTATCCCCACTCACACCTCCCAAGTCCAATTCACCAACTTCTCTCACCTGAGCATCTGTAGTAGCTTCCTAAGTGATCTCCTTACCCCCCAGTCTTGCCTCTGTATAATTCATTCTCCAAAGACTATCTAGGAGTAATTTTTCTAAAATCAAGCCTAATCTTGAATCATCTGAAGTCTTGTTTCATTTTTTTGTTAGCAGTAAGGTTTTTAAAAACAACCTGTATGTAAACTATATAACAGATAAAAGTAAAAGTTTACTACTGAAGTGACAGCTGAAGCTCTGGATCTCTGAATATTTTGTCTCTTACCTTCTCTGGGTATCAAAAGTTTTGCAGAGCAGGGGTTAACAACCACTAATCCTGCAGGACAAGTTTTGTTCATGTGGTTTAAGAAATTTATCATGACTGTAGTCATGATAAACTAGCCTCTCTGGTTCCAATCTTCACTCCTGTTACTCTTCCCTTTGTATTAGCTAGGATAGGCTAGGTTATAGTGCAATAACAAACAAACCCGAGTGATATTAAATAACAAAAGTTTATTTCTCACTCATACTACTTGTCTGTTGAAAGTCATCAGGGGCTTTTTTCTACCCCATATTCATTCTAGAACAAAGGTTGATGAAGCCTCCACTACCTGAAGCATCCCCATGGCAGAGGAAAGATAGTCTGATGACTTATTTTTGCAATGAAATGCTCAGACTAGAAATGACAGGCATCACATCATCTCACAATTCTTTGGCCATACACAGAAAGGCGAGCAGGCATTAAGTGCATTCTTACCATGTACTTAGAACAAGGGGGCAGGAGAGAACAGGAATATTTGGCAAGTAGTACTATGACAAACTCTTCCTATCCTTATTTTAAACATCAGTGAGCTATCTATGTGTTTAGAATACTCACGTTATTCTTTTTGTTCCCCATCCTGAATCCTACTGGTAAATTCCTACTTAATCTAGCTTCATTTCAAGCTATATGCCTCTGAGGAACCTTTCTTCTGTCTCATCTGATCCAGTTTTTCCCTTCCCAGATCAAGTAAATTGCCCCTCTGTCAATATCCTGTGATTCCTCCCAGTACAAACCTTATCACAGTCTCTGAGTGCAATTGTTTATTCAGTGTGTCTCTTTACTCACAATACTGTATTATGTTTAATATCAGGGACTGTGTCTCCAGTGTCTAGAGGTTTGTCTGACATATTGAATGTTTTCAGTAAAGGTGGATTGAATGTATGCTTAGAGATTAGTCTCCTTGGTCTTATGTCTTTGCCCATTTGGCATGCCAAGCTACCTGGACCAAGGAGGCAATGAAGCTGAAACTTGTTTTTCATTCTGAACTGAGAGAATCTGAAGCAGGCCTAGAAAGGGAGAGTAAGGCATTTGAAACTTGAACCTCGTTTATGAGCTAAAACTGGGACAAATACTTCCTTGGGGTTCATGAGGAAAAATGGCTATTCAGACTTTTCAGACTTTTTTGTTTACTAAGTGAAGAGTGTCACAGAATTTGGACTTCTACAGGCTTTGTTAAGGAGTTTCTAGAGTCAAAAGACATGATTTGGAAGGTAGAGTTGAAACTGATGATCTGACTAAACACTTGCTTGGATTTTAGAATTTTCTTTGCAAACTGGGCATTCGGCATCTTGACTGTGCTTGTATTTAGATAGGACTTTAGATGTATAGCTTGGGGCATTTGTTTGGGAATCTTCACTAGTACTTTATTTTCCTCTTTGGTAACAAGTGACTGACCTCCAAGGGAAACACTTATATAAAACTAAATCTATAAAGAAAAACAAACATAAATGTGTTAAAATATTATATAATAATTTCTTATAATAACTAATACAGACAACATAGCTAACATTTAATTTATTAGCTATAAATATTAAGCAGATAAATTAAAGCAGGAAAAGGAATATGAAATATTACATGAGAATTGAAATTGATTAAAGAGTAGCCAAGGAAAGCCTTACTAACTTGATGGTCATATAGATAATGGACTCATATTTAATATACATGTATCTTAGGACCCAACAATTCTGCTCCTGTGTATGTGTGTGCTATATATATGTGTGTGTGTGCATACAGCGATCCATATATATATATGTATATATATATGAAAATTCCCACAGAAGTCCATAGGGAGACATGAATGAAGATGTTTGTGAAAACATTATTTGTGGTGGTGGAGGTTTAACACAATCTCAATAGTAACCTTCCAATTTAGAGAGTATAAAATGTGGTAGCTATATGCCATGAATTATGCAATATTTGAAGTAACAGATTAAATATATATCTGTAATATGGGTGGATATAAAGACATAATGCTGAATGGAAAAAGTGAGAAACACAAAGAGATATTTTATCATAGTACCACTAATAAAGAGTAAGAATACATACACATATTATCATAGTACCACTTATAAAGAGTAAGAATACATACACACAAAACAACAATACACAGTTTGAATGAACACATTTAAACAAAAAAAACTACAGGTTAAACATTGGGATAACTGCAGGCATGGGTAGAAAGAGAGGGGTGAGAATGAATTATGAGGTTAAAATAAAACTAAATGAACAAAACCCAATATTTGGTTTTGGTGTTTAGAGGATTCAGATTTCCACAGCCTGAATCCAGTCTGTCTAGCATTCAACTGTCCAGCCTTATTCAATTCACTTGACTCATCTGGATGTCAGTTTTCTCAGTTACATGGAAACAGTATTTCCAGTTTTAGTTATCTTCCAAGGTTGTTGCAAGGTTCTAGAGTTTTAATGCACAGGAATTAATTTAAACGTGATTAAAATGAAAATAGTTATCTAATATAAGCAATAATTATTGTTGTACTGAGTGGGCATTTCTTTTTTGCCTTCCCATATGAATTTCATGAAGTTTCATCCACCTCTTGATTCTCATTTGGGGTTACATGTAATTTTGAGGAAGCTGACTCTATCCCAGGTGGAACACATGACCTAGGACAAGTCACTCATTTGATTCCCTGGACACAGTGAATAATCTGGGGTGGGCATATGACCCATGCTGTTTAAAGCAGACCAAATCTCAAGATATTGGCTGGGAATACCGGGAAAAGAGGTTACTTCATTTTTGACATAAATTTGGTAGCCAACTCCCTCTTTGGAATAAGAAAGGAGACACTACCTGAAAATGGATCCTATATCAAGGAAATGAAGCTGAGAATTGGAGAGAGTTAGTGACCAGGTAAGAAAAATATAACTCACCTGAAGCTAATTTTGCCCCTAAACTGTACAGATACATTGAGTAGTAAGTTCCTTTTTAGGGAATTAAGACAATTTTGGTTGGTATTTCAGTGGCTTGCAAACAGAACTCTATCCTAACTGATACATTGCATGTAGTTATTTGATTTCTTACAAACAGACATGGAATGTCTTAAAATACTGCAAAACACTAAGCAAAATGGGAGGCTCCTGATGGGATTAGTACACGTCTCTACACCGGATAGAAATAGTCTCCATAAAGTGCCCTGAAATGGATTGTTCAAGGTTTTCAGCAGTCTCATACTGCAAATGTCAGCTGCTCCTATTTTGAATGAGGAAAAAAGATATCCACTTTCATACATTTGTTCCCTGATATGTGGTTGACAAGAGAAGAAATTCTGGAAATAAAATTATTGCAGGTGCCTGATGATTCCAATCCTTTAGCCACATGTGATGAAATGGAGACCTCACTTTGTAAAGAATGCCCCTCCAGAGGATCGTGGCTTTCGGAATTGAATGCTACAAAGAGCGAGGAGCTTTGGTCTGTTTTGTCCTCTGCTCCACACAGCTTCTTAGATTCCCAAGGCTGAGTCTGTGGAGCAAATGCTTTTGAAATGATATAGCAGCCAAACTACTAACAAAGAGGATGACATTCATCATCTAAACTGCTGCTTCCCTCTAGTGCCCTTGTCTTCTAGACAGAGTATATTAACACCATCATATATTCTTTGGGCAGTTGGTTTTACAGCTTGGGGTAGCCAGGAAGAAGGAGGGAAGAATAAACCTTTAGAAAGTAGCTCTTTTTTTCACAAATATCATCAGAATTGTCCAGTACACCTATCATGCTTACCAAGCATGATGGAGAGTACAGAAGCTTGAGACTTGGATTCTGCCCTCATTAAAGACCACTTAGCAGGACAGGAAATATAGTCACTTATCATACTCCTTTCAAAAACATGGGATTTGCCTAATTATTCTTACTTATCCTCAGTTCAAATATTACTTCCCCAGAGATGTTATCTCTGGTCAAATCCCTGTAATACGAACTCACAGATCCACATAAAATCTCCTTTGTAGCATTTATCACACTTGCATTTTACAATGACTTGTGCACTTTTAAAATTAAAGTCAGTCTTTTCCATCAGACTCTAAGTTCCTTGGAGGCAGAGATGGTCTAAGTTTTTATTGTTTAACTTTTGCCATGTGTCAGGCAATTTTCTCAGCACTTGATGACTATTAACTCATTTGATTCTCACAGTAACTATACGAGGCTTTATTATTGTCTTATACATGGAGGAAACAGAGATTTAGAAAGGCAGAGTAACTTGTTCAAACTCTCAAAACTAATAACAGATCCGGATTTCAAGCTTAAGGATTCCGGTTCCAGAGTCCATGCTTTCAACTGTTAAGCTGTGGTCTTTTGCTCACTATTATATGATTAGTACTTAGTACAATGCCTGACACATATTATAGGCAAAATAAACATTTGTTAAATGAATTAATGGATTTTGTCCGAAACATACTAATATAAAGACAGAGATTGCTAGATTTCATAAAGATAAGTATCAAATGTGATGATTAATTTTATGTCTCAACATGAGTGACCACAGGGTATGCAGATTACAAATTATTTTTGGATGAACCTGTGAGGATGTTTATCCAAGGGAATAACATTTGGGTCAGTGGACTCAGTAAACTAGATTGCCTTTCCCAATGTGTGTGGGTATCATCCCACCCAGTGGGAGCCTAAGTAGAACAAAAGGTAGAGGAAGGATACATTTGCCCTTTTTGATGATTCACTGTTTAGACTGGGACAGCTCATCTCATATTCTCTGGCCCTCAGACTGGGATTTACACTATTGGTTCTCCTGATTCTCAGGCCTTCAGAGTCAGACTTACACTACCAAGTTTCCTGGAGCTCTAGCTTGCAGATGACACATCATGGGACTTCTCAACCTCCATAACTGCATAAGTCAAATTCTCATTTATGCACCTATAAAATGAATGAGGAATATATATTATATACATATATATACACTTGATATATATATATATATATATATATATATATGTATCTCCATATTCTACTGCTTCCATTTATCTGGAGAAAACAGATTAATACATCAGCTATAGGTGGTCTTATATGAAACCCATTTTCAGTCAACAACAGACTGCATATAGGAAAGTGGTCTCAATAAGATATACCATATGCCTTAGGTATGTAGTAGGTTATACTACCTAGGTCTGTGAAATTATACTCTAATACATTTACAGAATGATAAGATTGCCTAATGACACATTTCTCAGAAAGTATGTCTATCATTAAGCAATGCATGGATGTATAAAGACACATATAGATTAAAAAGTATAAGGATGGAAAATGATATACCATTAAAACATTAGATGAGAGAAAGCTGGAATAGCTATATTAATATTTGATAAAATAAACCCAGAACAAGAAAAATTATCAGGGATACTGAAGATAGTTCATAATTATAAAGTGGTCAATTCTTCTTCAGCAATTCTTCTTCAAATGTGTACACACTAGAAATTAGGAGAAATAGACAAATTCACAAATCTACATCAACACTCTTCTATCACAACTGAGAGAACAAGTATGTTAGAAAAATAGTAAGAACACAGATGATCGGAATAACAATATCAACAACTATACAGAATCTTCATTTATAAAGCATTTCACCCAACAGCAGGAGAATATACACATTATTTTAAAACATGGAGCATACTCCAAGAGAGAGAGCATACTCTGGGCTACAAAAAAAGCTTAAGAAACTTAAAAATAGAAACAATGCAATGATTCTAACAGAAGTGAAATAAAATTCAATAACAAAATTGTCTATAAACATCTCCAAATATTCAGAAATGTAAGAATATAGTTTCACATAATTTAAAGGTCAATGAGGAAGTCTCAAGGGACATTTAAAAATATTCTAAACTTAACGTATGAAAATTAAAATACAACATATCTCAGCTATGGGATGCAATTAAAGCAATATTTAAGTGGAAATTTATAGCATTTAATGGTTATATTAGAAAGAAAAAAGGTCTAAAATCAATAATCCAACCTTCTACTTTAAGAAACTAGAAAAGGAACAGCTCGATTGTTTCAAAACAAGCAAAGGAGGAAATAATAAATATAAGTAAAGAGTATAATTCAATTAAATAATTGAAATAAAAATAATGAAAAATAAAGAGCATGAATTAACGAAACAAAATTGAAAAGAAGAGAAAATCGATAAAATCATAAGCCAGTTCTTTAAAAAGATCAGTAAAATTCACAAAACAGATAAAGAAGTTGTGAGAGACACACACACACAATGGAATACTCCACAGTTCTTTAAAATTAAATTCTATTATTTGCAATAATATGGATAGAACTAGAGGGGATTATACTAAGTGAAATAAGTCAGAAGGAGAAAGACAAATATCAGATGATCTCGCTCATGCGAAATATAAAGAAACAAAGCAAAAGAATAGACAATATAAAAACCAACCCATTACCATTGACAATAGAACTGAGTTACCAATCGAGTATGAGATGGGGGATGGGAGAGAGCATTGCTGGGATCCAATGGACAGTAGGGGAGGACTTTCAGTAATTTGGTGGTAGACATGGTGTGTTATCATATATTTGAGGAATGGGGAACCTATACATACATGTTTATACTGGTTAGTAAATCAAAGTTACATTAATAAATATTAAATGCAAAAAATGGACATATCTCTCCCAGACTGATAAATACTAAAAGATACGAATTACCAGTATCAGTAATGAAAAAGGGGATATCACCAACAAATCTATAGGCATGAAAAAGAAACTAAAGAAAGCCTCAGAAAACTCTATGCTTATAATTCTGCAGCATTGACAAACTGGACCTTGAAGAGTCCTATATACATTAAAGAATTGAGTATATAGTTCCAAATGTATAGTCCAGGGAGGTTGGAGAGAATTTATTAGGAAGGATTATGCTACAGATGGCAAGTACAAGCTCTCGTGCTACTGATAGCTCATTCAAGAACTGATATTTTGCTAATTAGCAGATTGCATATCAAATCTTTTCCATTGGTGAAATTAATGTCATATTTTTGTGATGAATATTAGAAATAAACTCTTATTTGTAAAATTAAAGTTATTCATAATACATGCATTAACTAGGATAAAATGAAGATACTTCCTAGCTTTGCATGAGCAAGGTATAAAACTCCACCAAGCTTTTACCGTATACTCCATAGGATGACATTAGTGAGTTGATTCCACATGGGTCCTATGCTCAGCCATTAGTTTAGGAGTGTTTCAGACTGTATTATCTCAACTAGATAATAGGGTCAATATTTTTCATAAAGATGTGATCAGAGAACTTAAAAGAACAGAGATCTGGGACTTCATCAAGCTTATAGAACAGGTTTTATGAGGTGACATGCTACTTGACTTGTGAATAATGTCTGTATGAGGCAGAATTTTATCTTAGCTCTTACCCTTGTTTTTATCATAATCTGTTAGGGAGAGCATAGAGGAATAGCTAGACCTCATCACCTCAAAGTTATTTGCCAGCTATCATTATTTACCAAATAACAGTTGTGCTTTTCTAAGTGAACCAAAGTTAGTTTGTATCCATTAGGTATTATGGAAAAGTATTTGTGCTCATTAACTCATTTATTTCTCAAAGAAATGTTAGGAGACAGGAGCAAGTAATATGATAAAATGGGAAGAGGAGGCTCAGAGAGATAAATGTCCTCCCCAAGGCCATATAGTGAGGTCAGGGACCCAGTTTGTCTGATTTCAGTGCTAGTGTTTCAACAACTTCACTATCAGGTGATTTTCATAATCATCTCAGAACACACTAATTAAACTAGATGGTATCAGTATTCTGCCTTCTGTGGAGCTGAGGACACTTTAAATTCACAGGTCTTAGATATTGGAGATATAAGGGGCTCAGACACTGGGAGTTTAATATGGCAACTGTTGACCTCAATATTCCTGATGACACTTGTCATTTTATTTTGAAATATCACCTTTATTGAGATATAACTGACATACTCTATAAATTTCACCCTTTCAAAATATACAATTAAATTGTTTTTAGTGTATTCACAGAGTTGTATAGATCTTCTCTATTAGCCCTGTTTGGGGAAATTCTTTTTTTATTTGTGATAGTAGTCGAACTTTGATTAATGGCCTATTGGTAAACCCTAAGCCCTATTTTTCAACCCTAACGATAAACCCTAAATGTTCCACCAACTTCTTCCAGCACTGGTCTTTGTGGAAGTCATTCAACTGAGCATGCAGGAGGCTCCCTGAAATATAAGCATATTTTCACTTTCTGGTCAGCTATTAAGTAGTCTTGCTCAGACCTCCTAAAAAAATATATCTGTCAGGTACATGGGAGAGGTTCCACCTGCCCTTGCAGGCACAAAAGTATGTTCAGCACAAAACTTTCCAAGAGATTCAACTTCCTATTTCAATCATTTCTTTTGGTTAAGACAGTGGTTCTTAAGCTGAGGCAGCAATGACCAGTTTAACCACTTATTATAAGGGACCTGTAAAGCTGCCTGTGAATGAGGCATTAAGTTTCTTTTGAATAAATGTCCTACACCTATATTTACTGTGATTTCTAAAACATACATATCTACTGCCATAATTAATAAAGCACAAACACTTCTACACATGTGGCTGAATTCCTAGTAACTTTTAAAAATGATATATTTTCTCAATCAGCAGATACAAAAAGTACAGCTACTCTCATGGGATAGTCAGAGAAAGTTTTGATTGACAAAAGACAAAAATTAGGGATTATGGTGTTAAATAAAGACCCTTCTTCATAGGATACCAAATTTTCACTTGGTGGGGCATAACACAATAATCTGAAATAACTGGATTGCTTCAGGGTAAGACATAGAATAATTCCATCCTAAAAGCAAAATGGGAATAAGAAATAGTCTTAAGCAGGTCGAGTGGACTAAGGATGTCTACATTTGGGGTGTCCTGTTTGCTTGGGGAAATTGATTATTTTTGTATTTATGACAGTACTCAAACTTTGACGGATTATTACTTGGCTGAAACCACTCCAAAGACTCAAATGTCAGAAATTCTCCATTTTCTTCCTCCATTTTCTTCCGAAGATACTTGAGGGAAAACAAAAGGGTGCTGAGTATTATGGCTGGGACCTAAAAGGTTGGAAGGGACTGCCAAATATGTGACCAAGACCAAATCTGTCCACTTCTTAGTCTGGGGGGAAGGGCAGGAGACAGTAAGATCTATTCCTGAGCTACAGAAGACTACTTTACACCTCCTTTCCTTTTGAGCCTCTCCCTTCTTTCTACAACCTTCATCCCTTATACTTCCTTACAAATTTTCCCCATCTCATCCAACCCAGAGTCCTACTTTCAATCCAAAGCCATTTGATCAGCAAGAATTGTCTGTTTTTCTGGAGGTGTTCCCTCTCCAAAGTTGCCAGAATGTCTCAATATTCTTGGAGCTAGCCCTCAGTTTCCAAAACTTTAGGGTGTCCCATAGGCCACAGCTCTGGCTTCAAAAGCAGAGTGACCTTTTCCTTCCAACCAAACATCCTCCTTGCATTGCATCAGAGCTTTCTCAAGCCTGTTGTCTTGTTCCAGGCATGCCCCTGTCTGCGGCTTGGGGTTCATATCTGGTGATTTCCAATCCCACCCCTTGTGATTATGTCTTTGTTTCAGATCCAGAAAAGTAATCATACTCAGACTGGGTCCCCACTAGCCAAAGGAGAGACATTTGAGGAAACAATTGACCAGTCTCTGCAGAATACTGACAACCAGCTGATTGCCTCAGCTTTTCTCTGCCTGACACGACCTCAGGCCATAGGTAGCTACTTTCCTTGGCACTAACAAGGTAAGTGTACAAGGACTTTAGTTGCTTGAGAAGAGGCCATATTCCAAGAGGCACTCCAGAGAGTTGGTTTTCTTAGAATTGCAGAGTAAAAGGCTCCTGAGAACTGAGCTAAAAACTGTCTGCCTTTCTCCGACTTCTGTCTGACTGCCACCTAGTGGCAAAGTGGGCAGAGGGTAGAGACGGGGAGTGGTCCACAGGGTGCTGTCAATAAGTGCATGTTTTGTCTGTAGAGAATTTTAAAATAATGAATAGAAGTGGTTACAAATTGGTGAGACCTTCATTGTCACCATGCTTTGTCAATTCTCAGCAATGGTGGTGATCAAATACTTCCCACTTTGGCATGACACTGCCCCCACTCCAACAACTAAATGGTTCTCTCTCACCTATGGTGAGTCGTGCTGAAGACTTTTGACTTTTCAGGCAGTACTTCAGATTCCAATTCCTTCTCTTCCTCAAAATTCCTGTCTTGTGTTCTATACCCTTAGGGGTCTGCTATCTACTTTCCTTGGAGGAATTTGTTTATAAGGGAGGACTTAGAGTGTGTTTCCAGCTCTCCCCGCCAGGGGCACCTACATCCTGACAGGAATCACCTAAAGAATGAATGCTTATTTAAACTCTATTAAAGCAGTTAAACCCTGTTTTCAAAGAAAACATGGTGTGAAAACCTCAACTCCTAAGACTTTTTAAAGCCTCACCTTCATTGTTAATGTTATTTCCTCAGAGAAATTATCCTTGTTCCTCCATGAGGAAGACAAGTCTGCATGACCTACATGCTAAGAGCAACTTGGACTTGACCTTTCATACTACCCATCACACTCAGAATTACTTGTTCATTTTCTGTATTCCATAGTAGACTGTTGAAATCCCAGGACCAGTGTTGTCCCTGGCCCTCTGTAGGTGCTCCGTAAATAGCTGATGAATAAATGGAAGCTTTCCTGTTACTTTAGCCTAGAAGTAAATTAATATTGGGGATAGAAACGACACTTGAAACACTGTGAATCTTTACTGAAATTACAGTTAACACCCAGAACAGTTTTCAGAACCCCAAAAGTGGTCAACTGGATTTTTCTACCTTATAGTCATGTGATGACACTTTATAGCTAAATGCGGCAGTCACAACTCCCCAATTCTGCTGCGAAGGTTTCTTCTCCCTCTCCTTGAAACTAAAATCAAGTCCTTACTCTTAAGTCCTGTAGGTCTCCCTTTTCTCTTCTATATCAGGTCCCCCATACAACTTTTCTCCTTTTTGAGTTATCCTAAGTTGACATTTGCTTCCAAACCAGGCTCAAGTTATACTTCCTGCCTGAAATAATCAAGCCTGGGACTGCTTTCCTTTCTCTCTGAACTATCAGAGTTCAAGAGCAAACAATTTGTCTAATTTTACAAAGTGGTTTACTATGTTCTTGTCTGTGCCGGTCACTAACATGAGTTATTACATAATCTCATTTAACTCTCTTAACAGCCCTAAAGGTAGGGCCATGCTTTTCCCTATTTTATGGCAAGGAAACTGAACTTAAGGAGAAAAAATGTGCATTGTTTCCATGTATCAGTTTCCCATCTTTTCCTGGTTTCCTGTTGGGAGTGGACTCCTCACTAGGTCTGATCCCAACTTCCTGATTCATTTTATTATTCGTGTTGGTGATCCATGAAACAAAGGTGAATATCATGATTGCAAAACTGAAAACTGCTAAAGCCCTTCTGTCCAGTTTTTGCCTCGGATTACCTCCTAGTGAACCAGTCTCCAGACAAAGACACATTCCTGAGTTTTCAAGGTCAAGCTCAAATGAGTGTCCATGGGGAGTCCCATTCTTAGCACTTGTAGGAAAGCAGTCCCACCCTTCAGACCCGGACCCACGACCCTGGAAGCTGTCACTTCTCACAAAAACCAAGCCCAAATTTGGGCATTTCAGAGAACTAGGAGGGTCAGCAGTACAAGTAGGAAAAAGTTGGGAAAGCAGGAATGACATTTGCGCTGTTTATAAGGGTGGGGGTGGGGATGGCAGCGACACAGGTGGGAACCATAGCCACCGGCTTTTTTACTTAGTATGGCCCAATTCCTCAATCCTGGACACACATACTACACACACACACACACCACAACACACACACACACACACACACACACACACACACCACAACACACCCTTCCCTCCCTCCTACTGCCTCATAGCCAGAAGCTTTTCACTCACTCTAGCCTTCTTCCAGGAATTTTGTAATTAGGAAATTCATTTGACAATAAAGTCATTCAAAGGGAAAAGGTATCTGAGCCACTAGCATTCACTTCACTACACTTGCTTCCTTCCTAACAGCCCAGACAACTGCCCTGAAGGGATTCAGGTTTGGCTCTTGAGTGAGGTGGTTAATGGCAGAGCCTGAATTTCTTCCTGGAGCAAGGCAGATTTGGGTCTGGAGAGCTGGGAGCAAAGGGTAGGAGGACACTGGGGACCCAGGGAGTGCAGGATGAAATGGAGAGAGGAGGCTATCAAGTACAAGCTGTCTTTTTTGAGCATTTGCCTAGAGCATGCCCAGAAAAGTGAAAAGAAACTCCCTGCTCCTGTCTCTCTTCTCACCACCTGCCCTTGCTCCCAGGACCCAGCTTAAGCAGGTACTAATTAGTATTATATATAACTTGGCTGCGTTCAGGGTTCAAGGGGCTTGTTTGCACTGGCCTGGGAATCTGAACATCAAATAGAATGATGTCCCTATAAGAAAATGCATCCTGCATTCTACATTTTTGGCCAATTCTTCATTCTTCGATTGAGGACTGCTTATCCTTGGAAACAACTCAGAATTCCCCTATCTACATTAACTTGAAGCCCAGTGTTAGGTCTCTTTCCTGACCCATTTTGTGAAGGTTCCACAAATAATACATACTGTCTTAAAGGCTAATTATTCATACACACACAGATATACACTCATGGATAGAGAGCTATGTAAGTATTGTAATGTATACTATAGCTATTCTAAATATTACATTATAATATAGATGGTATATATAAAAATATGGACACCAGTTATTATCTACAATATTGAAGTCCTAGCAAGAACCCTTCATAACTGAGAACCCTATGTCATAAATACAGGGACATGTTGCTTTAAGCTCTAGAAAAATCTATATGTCTATACAATGTGCATCAGTTATTTAAAAAGACATCCTATGGCAAATCATTTTGCAAAACAAGCACTTTTTCACTTGGGTTTTTTAAGACAGATTTTATTAGTTTCCCTTAGAGTAGTGTACAGAGAAAAAGTCCTAAAGGACTGCCTAACCCCTGGATGTTTAAGTAATTCTTGGGCTGCTTTCTTTCCCAAATGGAGATAGAACGTATCCCATCAGGTTGACTGTTCACTTGGCAAATATTTATTTAATGTCTAGTGGTGATGGACACAGATTCCTGTCTTCCCAGAACTCCCTAGTCTCATCAGGGAGAGGATGACTGAGCAAATACTTCACATTATGACATATAGTAGCATGTAAAAGGTGAAGGCTCTCAATGGTCTCATGGCTAAAATAGGGTCAATAACAGGACCTACCACATGGGGTGGTGGTGAGGATTGAGAGAACATGCATAACAATTGATTGGTACAGTGACTGTCACAGGGTGAGTGCTTTGGTTGTTATTTCCTGGGAAGGAAATACTATCTGTGTTTGAAAGAGGTGAATAAGTTCTGAGATGAGTAATGTGAGTTTTAAAAGATGAGCAGTTTTTTATTAACTAGAGACATCAAGAGATTAATGGTTTAGGCCAGGGAGTTGTGTGCAAAGGCCCAGAAGTACTCAGGAGATGGTAAGCTCCAAGAATATGGAGTTGGCATGGTTGCAGGATACAGTACATAGGGCTAACAAGAAAATGGTGACAGATGAGATGGGGAACAGGCAACATTCTGCAGAGGAGGTAACCTTTGAACAGGATCTTAGAGGATGAGCAGAGGAGTGGCAAGTGCATCCAGTGGTGAGAAAATCATATACAGAGGCACAGTAGACTGTATACTTTGGCTGGAGCTCTGCATTTAAGGCCCCATATCTCCCACTTGGAAGATTCAGATGTCTCTGAGCTCGGCTGGCAGACTGCTGGGTTCCCTAATGCCAACTTGCATGAGGGAGTCAGTGGGGAATGAAAGCAATATGTGTGCATCAAAGGGGAGATGGATTAATAGAAAAGCTTCTCATCTACCTTACAGGCCTAAACTCAACACAGCTTCTACAAAGTGCCAACAGAAAGACCTGAGAAAAGGGCTGAAAAATGGAACCAGAAAGGATGTGTTTCCATGAAAAAATCCAGGAGCTCCGAGGCACAGGAAGACCCTACTTTGGTTCACATTACAGGACCAAAAGAATTAACTGGTTAACTGGTATAGTGGAAGGTGGAAAAGTGTAATGTCACAGGTGGGGAGGGAGGAGAGCATTCTTTCCACTTGTGCTTAGGGTATGGTGCCACTGGGAAACATTGAGGATTCCAGAGTGCCACCAGCATGGTGGCACCTCTAGGCCACTAGAAGGAACACCCACTAATGATATCACTGCTGGTAGTGGTGGTGACTATCAGATGTGTGCTCATGGAGGCCGTGGATGATCATTTCTTTTAGAAGTGCCCATCATAAGAGAGGATCAAAGCAAGAAAAGAAAAACAGGGTGGGTAACACAAGTGGTAGCCAGTAGGATTTGTTCTTGAGCCCAAGTGAGGCGATCTCTGGGGTTTCCTGGGAATTACTGGGAGGTAGACACTCTAGGGAAATGATTCTGGATGAGGACGGAAGAGAAGACAATAAACATGGACTACACTCAGGAGAACAAATTAATAGGTCTTGGGGAAAGTTAGATGTGGGTCATGACAGGAAGAGAGGAGTACACGATGGGCTAAGGTATCTATTTGTGTTACGTGAAGCTCCCCCAGTGGAAGTGGGGGTTATATCAGAATTCACAGTCCATCATTCCAAAAGTCAGTATGCTGCATCTAAAGGGAGACCAGGCTAATAGATGTGAGGGGAACAAGCTACAGCTAATTCACAGGAAGGAGTTGGCAACCAAGGGCCATAATTCTGTCCCAGCTGTGGGCCAGGAATTGTGAGTTTTGAAGGCTCAGTCTGGGAGCATGGCTTCTCAGGCACTTCGCACAACAGGTTAACCTTCCTGTCCCCATTACTCTCATTTTTTTCTTTTCTGTAGCATCTCTCCTCTAGTATGTAGACATGGTCAAATATCTCCAGTATTTTAGACAAAAACTTTCCCTTGACCCCATATCCTTCTCTGGCTACTTTCTTTGCCTTACCTCTCTATTCTGTAATTAAACTTCTCAAACAGTTGTCTCTAGCTGCTGTCTCCAATTCTTTATCTCCCTATTCACTTCTGACCTTTGTTCCTGTCATTCCCCTTATATTTCACCACCAGTGACTTCTGTATTGCCAGCACCAACACAAGCTTTCCTGTCCTTATATTATTTAACATTTCGGCTTTCTTCTATCTTGGCTTCTGTGATAGCACAACTGTTGCTGATATTAGGAGTTTGAGGGAATTTGGTTTGTATGTATGACAAAACTCTTACTTTGATCCCTATACAAATCTACCACTGGGTGGCAGACCAAAATTGAGACCCTCTTGAACTCCAAGACAGTGAATGGCTTCTATCACCAGTATCTTAAGGGAAGCCAGAAATCAATGGCCATTTTCAGTGACATGCCATCCTTGAACATCCATGGGGATAAATGAATAATCACTATGTACCAGACACTATTCTAATCACTTTATGCACATTAACTAAATTAAACCTCAAATTGGCACCATCATCCCATTTTGTAGCTGCGGAGAGAAACACAGCTAGTAAGTGCAGAGCTGGCACTAAGAACTCAAGCAATCTGAATACAATGTTCCCACTCTTAACCACGGTGCTGTAATTTGAGGAAGGTGTCAAGTGGAGTGTGAAACAGTGAGGCCCACCCATCACCTGTTACCCAGTCCAAGGTCAGCATTAGCCAGAGTTCATCATACGTATAACATTATTGTAGATGATTTCTTCAAAATTAACTTTTTTATTAATTTAAAAATCCAGAAACATGGTGACTACATAAATAAGTACCATATTTAGGTACATGTCCTGTGAGATGAGTGAAAGGGTAATACTGTTAGGTTACTCTTACTTGTTTACATGAGTTAACTATAAAATGGCTACAACTGATAAATGGTGCTGGTCTTTGTTATTCCAAGTGTTTATAATACAAATAAATACACAAGAAGAACCACATCCATCTCTCTCTACTGACTATATATTGGTCTCTTCTTTCTATGTCCTACTCTACACATCAAACACTGGAGGGTTTCTAGTTGGTCTAGCACGGATCCCCAGTTCCTGCTTCACACAGCACTTTGTAAAGGTGTGTCTCAGCACCTGAGGGCAGGAGTCTATCTAGGGAAGCTTTGTGGGTGTTCACTTCAAGGTTGAGCTTTCAAAGAACACCTGGGTGGGAAGACTTTGGGATGAGTCATCCAAGGGGAAATCATTGCTTTGCTTCAGGATCCAGTTGCTTGCTTCCATATTGTGGAACTACTGCCACCTCTGGGAAGGAGGTAGCAGCTGCTTAAGACCCTTCCCCACAACAAAGCTCCTGTGAACTTTCAGCTCAGGGTGCCCTACTTCCATCTCCTGAGGAGAATGTGTCTAAGTGGCTGGTGAGAAGCCTGTCCCATGAACGCCTGCTCACAAGGTCCTGTGTCTTTTTTTATGAGAACAGACTTCTTTATGAAAGATTGCCATAAAGACGGGATCTTTTCTATTTTTCCTAATTGGTGTCAAATACTCGAAGAGGGAAAAAAGTTCCTGTCATGTATCGTCATGGAGCGAGAAATGTGTAATTTCTGGGTCTTTAATATTTTTAAGTACTCACTAGAGTTCATGTATGCCTCTCAGAGGAGATAAATCTAGAAGGTAAGCCTGAGATCCTTGCTGTGGAGAATTTATAGCTTTTCCACAAATATTATTTCTAAAGCCAAGCCTCAGAACAAATCACTTATGCTCTGGTATTGGGCTCAAATAGACATTTTTGGAGCAGCCTTCTCTAAGAGCCATGATTCAAATGCATGCTGTGGATAAGCTGAGAATGGCAGGAAAAGTCTAGGATAAAGATTTTTTATCAGTGTGCCCATCTACCCAAATGAAAATTAACTTTTCTAACTGAAGAGCCAACATTCAGAAGCTCATGAGAAGTGAGCTCCTTTGCAAAGTAAAAATCATCTCCTGTAATTAAAGAAGGAAAATTACCCTTTTATGGTGCTTACAGTTTAATCTCAATTTTTGGACTAGAAAGCTATGACTTTAAGAAAATTAGGGAGTATCGAGCTATTTATTGGTTAGTTTGACTGACTTGAAAACACAAAGATGGGTTTATTGACTTCTATCAAGTCCTTTCTTCAACAATTATTTTGTCTTTATTTACATTCGGTTTCTGAAAATCTTACCTAATTCAAATTTTTCTGGAGGTTCCATGGGTTCAGGAAGAAGAGAGAAGTGGTATTATTAGGCATAAGTTATTTACCACTCAAAGTGAATATGGTCACAACATGGCGCCCTTATTCTTCACCCTGCTGCCATAGATGCTGGCTTTAAAACCCACACCATAGACTGAAGGGAAGGGTCTTCTGCTCATAAAATCTTATTTATCTTTTGAGAACCAATAGCCTCCAAGCTACTTGGGAGCCAGGCAAGGGGAAAGGAGAGTCTATGCTAGTCTTGCCTCAGAATGAAGGCTGCAGTTTTACATGTGTGTGGGGGAGGTATACACACGTGTTCATGTCTGTGTATGTGTATGAAGATGGAGAGTGAATTCTTTTACCAAATAAGACATTCTAAAATTCAAAGAGTATAATTTCATACTAATATTTTCTCTGTACTGCAGAACGCCTACTAAACAATTCCCTTCTCTTTCTTTCGTTGGCATAACTTTCTAGAAGAAAACCCCAAGGTCTTGGTTACTTTTTAACCCCTAAAGAAATGTGATTCTCCTAGAAATTATAGCAGTGTTATGGTGTTCTCTCCCTCTTCCTTCCACAAAGAATTCAAGACTCTTCTAGTCTCTTTGGAGGAGATGTTTAAGGGCTGACATACACTCCACATAAAGGAGCAAGTTAGACTGTGCATGGAGTGAAAAATGAACTGCATCTGAGTCAGGGTTTGGGGGTTCTGTTGACTTAAGCAAAATAAGCCTGCAGTCCAGCTGCAGCTTGAGTTTTCTTGCTTCACCTAATCCAATACTGTCTCTCATCTAACAGTGGCCTTTCTCAGACCTTTCTAGGTACAAAACCTTGACCAAATCTTCCAGCTCTGTTCTGCACACACGACTTGAACACATCTGGCTGATCTGAGCTTCTCCTTCGGTGAATATCTTCCACTGACCTAAAAGACAAACAGAAAGGGGCCCAAGGAGGGTAAGAAAAGACCAGGAATCAATTAGGAGGCTTCACCAACATATATCATCCTTACCCACCCACTCACCCACGGGCCCACCAGGGGAGTGGGAATACAAATATCAGCTGGTTTCAACAAAAATTGCCTCCAAAACACTTCTCCAGGGAAAGATATGGACAACTAGACCATGGCCTTTTCATTTCCACTCACAGCTTTTGTAAGAATCCCAGGAATAATATATGCAACTGCCTCCTCACGAGTAAAACCTAAGTGATGTTCTTGGCATTGTTTCAACACATTTAACATTTGCAAAATGCTCCACTTCTGGGTTGTTAGTTATTTTAGGGGCTCATTTGGCACCAGGTTAAACAAGACACTTTGTAAAACAGTACCTGGTGCATTCCTAGGACATAACTTACTTTTTAAAAATTTATTTTATTGCAGGAACATTTTCTCACAACATTATTTGGATTTAATGACTGTATCACAGTAAGGCCTCCTTTGTATACAATGCATTAAGTTCACCACTATTTCAGTTCTTCCTTCACTACACAATGCATTCCCTTTACCCAGTTTGCCTGCTCACCCTCCCCATTCTCTTCCCGTAATTACTGATTTGCTTTTTAAAACTTACTTTTATGGGTCTAAATACTGATTTGGGCTACTTTGCTGTTTTTTCTTTCTTGCCACCTCGTTAAAAGCTACTCACTCCTATGCCCCATGATCTTCTTATACCCTCTTTAGCACCCCTCAATCCCTCCCACCTCTTGGCCC
Source organism: Solenodon paradoxus (assembly GCA_004363575.1). Taxonomy (NCBI): domain Eukaryota; kingdom Metazoa; phylum Chordata; class Mammalia; order Eulipotyphla; family Solenodontidae; genus Solenodon; species Solenodon paradoxus. Next base: position 117,922 of record RJWH01002980.1, read on the forward strand.
CCTAGAGAGCTCCAGTTTGTTAACCCTCATGTGATCTCTGTCTGCTCTGGGTAAATACAGCTGTATCCCTTCCTACTCCCTGTTCCTTATACAACAGTCCCCTAACATTGCCTGTTTTACAGTATCCCTTGTTGGAACTGTCCACATTTGCAATGTGTCCTTACTAACTTCCCTGCCCCACCATTGTGTCATGCTAATTGAACACACACTTTTGAGTGCTTGCTGCTGAGCATTGGAAGCCAACTTAGGTCTCTGGACCATCCTTTTGCTAATTTTCCCTGGTCCTTCAGTGGCAAGATCTTCCTTCTCCTGCTATCATCTTAACCCTGTGAAATAACCTTCACAACTAACTGCCACCCAGATGCCCTCTTCAGTCTTCTTTTTTATTTCTGCATTCATGGTGTTGTTATCTGGAGAATTCCTCATCCGAGGTCAGCAAGTTCTCTTAATTCAAAAGAACTTTGAATTGCTTTTCTTTCTCTAGCCACATGAGAACATGACCCCCTTCCTTAAAGACTAAGTATCTCTGCTCCCTTCTCCTTAGGAGTCCACTTTTCCTTATTCTCTGACCCAACTGGAAGGGAAGAGAAAGAAAGAAGATTTGGGCAAGGAACCAGCTTTTACCAAACCCCTACTGTGTGCTAGGACCTTTGAGGCACATTCTATAAGGGGGTCAGGCTTGTTCTTCTTTGTCCCCAAGTGACTCTACAGGATTATTCATCACATTTTTCCTTCAGCTGCACGCAGTTTGAGATGCATGCCACCTACTTCTGTTATCTACCCCAAATCCTGATTGTTATCGTTATGGGCAGTTTGTTCAATCACCCTTCAAGTCCCTGGGTGCCTATCCTATTGCCTTGCTCACTGAATGAACAAAATCATGTTCTTTGAAATAAATTCATAATTAAATTGTGATTGATGGAAAGTAAATGATAGATTCAAAGGCCACATTATTGATCCGGGGAACCTAGACCTTACTTCATTTATAGTCTATTCACATGTAAAGACTCTCAGATAATCTGTTTGAATTCTCCTACTATCCAGATAACTGTATCTCCTTCAGAACGAACACAATCGAGGTCATCAACCTAGTTGCCTATAGGTAAATTCTCCTTCGATGGCCCACAAGCATCTTAATCTAAACATGTTCCAAGTCAAAACATATTTTTATCAACATCTGCTTTTCTTTAAAGCTTACCACTGGTAAATGGTATACTAAACCAATCATCCAGTTGATAGAGTTGTTAATAAAGGAGTCATTTCTCTTGAACTCATTTCTGACATTGATGTTGATCATTTAATCAAGGCGATGTCCCACACAGTGACCTCTCCTCCCCTGTCTAACTGACTTAAATCAGTGTAACAACTTCCTAATTAGACTGTCATCAGCTCTATCAATAATAGTCTATCTTTCACTCCACACAGGAAATACCTCTTTCTAAAAAACAGATTTGAATGCAGCATTCACTTGTTTAAACATTTCTAGAGGCATTCTCTGGTCTAGAGATCAAGTTCAACTTCTTAGCATGGCATATTAGGTTTTTCATAATCTGGCTTCTATGAAGTAGGTGGCTAAAACATTCATCTGACAACCCAGAGACAGCTCTCCGAAGTCTCATTTTTATATCACCACACAGTCTGTAATTTCATAGCAACTGCCAGCATCACTGGCCTCATACCTGAACTCCTCACTCTTCTTTCAGGTGCTCTGACGACTTGACTTCCTAACTCCAAATCATTCTCATCTTTCAGTGTACCCTAAGTGGCCTTCGCAATTGTTTCTCATCCACACCCACCCACTCACTCACCCACACCCACATTTCTTGTTTGCTCCTGTCTGAGTCTTCTCTTAAGCTACACCCTCTTCCTGGACTGATTTCCTGACCTGTTGCCCAGTTACACCCATCTCTTTCAAACACACCTCCTCCCCGAAGCCTTCCTCGACTAAGCCCACCTGCCTCTCATCTCATTGTTCTTTGTAGATTTCCCTGAGCGCTTAGGTATTTAACTCCTCAGAGCTATACTAATTCATGCTGAAGGCTTTTTCATGTTCTGTCTTGCCCATTAGAATTCCCCATGGATAGAAATTTTCTGCTTTTTCTTCCTTCAGAAGTGCTCCCCACCCCCCAGTGTCTAGAAGTGTCTAGTCCCTAGGCTCCATCTAGTGTAGAAAGAAGGAGAGCTGCAAGTCTGCTTGAGTGTCTGAAATGCTTTTTTTAAAGAAACATGACCACCCAGGAGCAGTTCTGAAAAGTCAAACAGAGCTATGATAGAACATGGGAATTGATATGCATTCATTTTCTCTGTCTCTCCTCCCGCCAGCAGAGGCCATATCCATCCACATGTGAAGTCTCCACAAATATGCTAGATCTGTAATCGTGTGAGCTTTCTCCATCCCTCTTGAGATTCTGGGTTTAGCACATTCATTAAAGATACCCAGGAAACCTTGACCCAGGGTAGCTTATGCTCTAGCTACATCTGGATTTGCATTCACCATGTCCAAGCTTTTTAGTCTCCATTCAGACATTCCATTCACTGCTGAGTCACTCGAAGGAGAGACAGAATATCCTCTAACATTGATGCCGAGAAAAGAGAGGCAATGTATTCAGGCTAGGCTATATGGAAAACTGGATGTTTTCCAGGGGGAGTAAAGAAAGAGAAGTACCACTTACTCAGGGTCGTCCTGGTCACGAGCTTGTACTGATGGAGCTCCTCGAACATCCTTTTGGAGATCCTCTCTATATGGAAGTGCTGGAGGATGCCTGTGGTCAAGCAAAAAGTGGTGCAGGTGGTCAGATAGGCTCTATCGAACCACCAATCCCTTTTTCTGCTTGGGCTGAGCATATCATCTCATTACTGGGGCTTAGAAGTATCAGGCTGGGCTGTGTAATGTGCTTAACCGAGAGCTTGGATGAATAAAGATTTATAATTGACTCCATTTGTTTCCTTGGCTCACTGGCCTCCCCGTGGTTCTCCAGAGGATGGAGATAAGGGAGACAGTGCTGTTGAGCCTGAGACCCTATGGAACCATGTAGAATCAAACATAGGTGCTGGTTCAAGCTTCTGCAGCCAAGGGCTGTATGAGAAATTCTGCCATTGCCCCAAGTCTGCACAGACGATGTCTCTGCCAAACCACTGGGCTGCCCTTCTGGCTAAGCAGTGAGTGAGCAGTGGAATTATGGGCATGTTGTTTGTGTCAGTGGAGATACCATTCCTGTTCTTGAAGTCACTGAAAGGCATACCTTCCTTTGAGAAATAGTCACTCCTTTAGCTTTCACTGATGAAAATGAGGGGGGGGGTGGGGTTAAAGTCAGGGGACTTCCAGTCTCAACTTAGATGAAATAACTGTTATCAGATTAACATGTGAACAACAAAAAGCTGCCTTGCAGTTAAGGAACAACATGTTACCAGCCCATTTAAATAACCGTTAAGGGGTCTACAGTGAGCAATGTAAATGAAATAAGTTTTCCTTTGCCCACTAAGCACGGACCTTGATTACCCAGCACTATAAACAAGAGGTTATTTAGATGCTCCATTTGCAAGCTGAAAGACATCCACACACCTCTTGGGGTCAGAAATGTGGGGGCATAAGCAGAATGGCGCTTAGTCCTGGGTGATCAGTTACAGAAGAGCTAGGGAGTTAGAGATGGAAAATTAACATTCCTTGGTAGACAGCAAAAATAAACACAGACGAGAAATGTGTGCTCTAACATATTTTCTAAAGGGTGGGAAAGAACTTCTTTTGATAAAGAAAGGTTGTTGTGAAAAGGGAGAGAAATAAGCCCCACTAATACTAGACCAATTGTTTCTCAAAGTATGGTCCCAGTGCCACCTGCATTGGAATCACTTGGCTAATAGTTAAACATTCAAAGGTTTAGACGTGACCCAAGGCATCTTGGGATGGAGCCAGGTAGATACGCTTTAAACCAGCTCTCTACATGGTACAGAAGCACACTAAAAACTGAGCACTCTTGAGCTTTATGTGAGAGCTAGTAGAAAAAGGACATGTATTATTTCCTAACTGAAATCTTATCTTTATATAGAATTCTATGCAGCTGAAAAAAGGAAATTGTGCCCTTTGCAACAACATAGAGAGGATCACGTTAAGTGATATAAAACAGAAGGAAAAAGAGAAGTACAAGATGTCTTCACTCTTATGTGGAATATAATGAAACAAAGGAACAGAAAAACCCCAACAAAATTCACAGGATGCAGGACTGTGGCTCCCAGGGAGGTAGGAAGGACTAAGAAAGGAAGGTGAGAACAAGGTGGTGGTAAGGGGCACTAGAACTCTGGTGGTGGGTGTGGTGTGCAATAAACAGAAGACTTACATGCCATTTCAGTATCCTAAATTGAGTAAAGCAATGTAAACAAAATCAATAATACAATTATCAAAAAAAGAAATCTTACCTATGCTAGAAATCTCCCTTGAATTCCTAGAAAATTTGAACAGACCAAATCAGCACTAGTCTTGCATCTATGGAGTGATTTGAACAGCTTTAGGATCACAATGAACATTGCCGCTACAGCAATGGATATGAGTCATCAGAAAAGGAACAGAGCGTCAGGACTAGATTGTTCCTCCATTGAGACTATAATCTTCTGGAGAGCGGGGATGATGTTTTACATTTCTGTATTTCTCTTACCCCAGAGGACATAGCACGATTGGAGCGACTTTGCTTCACATCGAATGTATGGATTTTCCTGTTGGCTAAGCTTCGTATGGAAAAGAACGGTAGATCACAATTTGATAGTTTACAACCCTGGTTGCACATTAGAATCGTCTGTGGAGATTTAAGAAAAAACACATATCCAGGCACCACTCCCAACTAATTAATTGAAATCCCCAGAGATAGGTTCAGTTATTTGGTATTTAAAAAAATGAAAATCCTCTCCCAGATTATTCTGATGTACAGCCAGTGTTGGGAATCACTCCTCCAGCATTTGGTGGTATGAGAAAGTCAACAAAACCCCAAGGATCAATACTTACCTTTTAGCCTAGGCTGAGGTTAATGTTAAAAGTCATCATAACAACTGTGTTAGTCAGGTGATAATTTTCAGACAATCAGAAAACTTTTGACCCAAACAGCGGGACAGGTTGAAAGAACACCGAGGTGAGCCATCCTTGCACTCCCTGTGTCCCCCTTACCAAATAAATAACCATGAAATTAGTTTTGTCTTGCTCACCCTTTCGAATGGTCCAAACATGGACTTCCACTTGAGGTTGTCTCTCGGTCTCTAGCGCTATTTTTCTGGTGGTCTCCCCACCTTCCATGAACACAGACTCATACACAGGCATTGTTTCTTCTCCACAGAAGTAACCTTTGCTGTCAAAGTTTTGGCCTGGAAGTTCTTCTGGAATCAGGAAACAAGTAGAGTTTTGTCATGGCTAGAAGCAAACTCTCGTATTTATATATTTCATTGTGTATCACACTTCACATTCATCAAAAGTGGATAATCAACAAGAACATTCAGCAAGTGGAAATTCCACCCATGTTTTCCTGACTCAGCTTAGGCTGCCCCTGGAACAGTTACCAAATCACAAAGGAGCATATAGCCTTTGTTTTAAGCCCACATGATGACAGAATTCATAGCTATGCTGAATGCTGGCCCACAAACTCATCAGAAGCAGATTTCAGAAAGGGGAAGAATGTGGCCAGGTACAAATCTCTTAGGCCCTTAAGAGAATATAGGATTTTTTGTGCTGGCTCAGGATCATGGTATATCTAGCTCAGTGTTGCCAACATAGACCCAGGGAATGGGCTGGCAGAAGCCTTGATTAACTTCCCTGACATCATTTATGTATACTTAGAAAACATTTATGACATTCATGTATGTGCATATACTTGCCCAAAGGATCTATCCAATTTGGCTTGACATCTCTGAATGCTCTTCGATTTGTTTGTAGGGAGAAGGATAATACCAGATCAACACCAGTGCCAAAACCTCAATGTCACATTAGTCATATGTATGCTATGCCAGATGAATGGTTGGGAGACACAAAAAAATTGGTCCAATTCCTCCACTATGGATCATTTAAAATATAAACTGTTTCAGTTCCCAGGCTTAAAGGTACCAGCCCCCTGAGAGTCCCTATTCCTCCCACCCTCCCTTTTCCTGAGTCCCCCACCAAAAAGACTTCCTTATGGTTGGTCACCCATGAGTAAGTTTTCCTGACTGTTCTCATGGACAGTACCCTCTTTAGCTGTGCGAAGTATACACTCAAATCAGGAGAAACAAAAAGAAGCTGTGGAAACCCAGAACTCTGAGTATGTACAGAAGTCATCTGTAAGAATATCAGATGAAACTGTTGAGTGCTTTATGTCTGTTACTCTAATTATAGAGACACCCATTTGCCAATCAGACATATTTGGACTAGAGGTTTTAATCACATTGTTATTGCATGTTACCTGCTGACCTGATTTGCTTTCCTACCCTTACCATTCTTTTGGCACTCTAAGGATAAAAGTTGTTGTCTATTAATGATCACAGGTGGGATCACTCAATTTGTAGATAATTCTAAAATCGGGCTTCCTTTCTCCTGTTGTCCTTAATTATTAGGTGGGACAGTCTTTGTAAGTGATGTGTAATTAAGGGGATGTGCTTGCACTTTTCAAATTGTGGGAGAGGAGGTCACTGAATGTACAGGGAGCTCTCCTTCTTTAAATATCAGCTTTAGAATGAGAGCCAAGTTTATTGGTTAAATTGTCTCATCAGCTTTATACAGACTATGGCTATACCTACCATATGAGATTCATGATGGCACTAGAAGTACCCATGCTATGTTAAGTTTTCCTAGTATCCTAAAGAGTCATTCTGTGCCACCATCCCATCCCCTCTAAGAGCTTAATTTATTCACCAGAAGTGATCTACAACCAACAAAATCCATTAGTGATTCAACTCTGGTTGGCACTTGAAAATATTAAGAGCAAACAAAGTGTTTCTTTCTAGCTACCATTTTGGTGACATCTTCCTCCTTCACTTTGAGGTGCTTTCTGATGACTCCACTTTCACTTCCTGTTAGGGAAACATGTCAGGCTGAAGTCATTTCTGGCCATTCCCACTTCCCAGAATCCTTCTGTCATGAACCCCCTAGAACTAAGGAATTGAGAAACCATTCCTTATGGAAATACTGATGAAGAAGGTGTATTATACCAGCCCAGGAAACTTTCAAGTCTAACAGAAGCTTTTTATATTATAACCTAAAATAAGTGTGTAATTATGGGAATTCCAGGTATCACCTGGTCTGGTAGGAGTGAGAGGTGCATAAGGGAACCTTTAGAAAGTGTAAGTCTTACATAACCCTAAGGCTGGTCCCTGAAATGCAAAGGGCACCATGTACCATAGCAAAGGTAAGAAAGAAAGGTGAAACTCACATCCTTTATTTTGGCACTGGGTTGTTAATGGAGAAACCTGCAATCATTTGTTCTAACAAAAATTTTTGACTGTATCATCAATGAATATTATTTATCAGTTTTCCCTTATTGGCAAGAATAACTGGATTTACTGTCCTTTTTACATCAGTCTTCCCTCCTCATTCCTTTTCTTTTGTCCTATTATTTGTTATTTTTAAGAGTCTAGGAATGTCATGATCTTCCCATCTTTTACCCCTTCACATCATTCAGTACTCTACTTAAATGTTGCTTCTTCAGAAAAACCTACCCTGACTACTCTTGTGAAAGTGCCCCTTCCCCCATCCTATTTGCTTTGTCTTCAAAGTGACCATCCTAACTTAAAATTACCAGTTTGGTTTGTGTCTTTCTTCTCCCACTAGAATGTAAGAGCCATGCTGTCAAGTAACTTTTGTTTGTTTTAAACAAAACAGCTTCAGTGCCTGTAACAGTGTCTTGCACATAAGCATGCATGAATGAGTTCATACTCTATGATGAATGACTGTTGTTAGGCAATATGATGAGGAGGAGAAATTGAATATTTAGACACCCATGTCTGGCGTACTGAGAGACAGGTAGATATAATGGGACAGTCCTCTCCTTCCCTTTGCTCAATAAGCCTCCTCTCACCACACACTTGAGCAGGATGGGAAAGCAGGAAGAGGAGCCCTTTCAGAGAAAAGTTAACTCAATCCAACTCTTAAGTATATTGGCAATTGGCATTTTATTATAGCTTTTCCTGCCCCTCCTCTTTATTATCATTTTAAATTACAAAATTGATATATATATATATATATATATTTTGAAAATTTAGAAACTACAGACAGCAATGGACAGTGGTGGAGGACTTTTCTTAATTTTGTGGTGGGTGTGCTGTTTCATCATATATTTGAGGAATGGTGAACCTGCACTAAGGATCTTGTATTATTTTGTAGATCAAAGTTACCTCAATAACTATTTTTAAAAAATTTTAAAAGGAAATGCAGATAAAAAAGGAAAATAAGAATTACCTATAATTTAGTCACCCAAAGATGACCACTGTTTGTTCTGCCATATGCCCTTCCAGTCTTTTTATTTGTTTTTTTTTTCATCTGAATACTCTCATTTTTAACATAGGAAGTGGGATCATAATATACACATTTCTTCGAAGTCTGCTCTTTGTACTTAATAGGTATATTTCAAACATCTGCTTGTGCCATTAAATCTGACCTTTGATTTTAAATGGCCACATACTATCACACACTACATATATACCATAATTTATTTAATCATTCTTATACTGGTAGACTTTCAAATGGTTTCCAAGTGTTCACGGTTATAAAAAGCACTACAGCAACAATCCTTATTTTCATATCTTTGTGTAAGTCTCTGATTACTTTCTTATGATTCCTAGGATGGAAGCCAAAGAGTATAAATCTGTAAAGGTTTTCAATGCACATTACCAACTTGGGAGGCCAGTTTTTTAAAAGTCAATGACTGTACTATATCCAGTTCTTACACCTTTTGGATGTGTTTACTTTTTATTTGAATCAACTGCACCAAAAATCCTACGCACACAACAAAATGGGATTTGGTCTGAAGGTCTGAGATTCAAATTGGGATATTATAGAGTGGGAGGGCTTATCTTACCTATGGTAGTTTAGGTAACTATTAGTTTTGTTTGAAAACACCATGTTGTATTACTTATATGACTATAGGTATTAGAACCTTGACAAGAAAACTGTGTTGGTGGAACTGCTCCTGAGTGACACTAAAAGATTTGGGTATCCACTGAGATCACAGACTTGGAAGTCATAATAGGCCATAGTGGCTGAGGACCCTCCATGTTTACACCAGCCTTAGAATGTACTCTCTCCCTACCCCTAATGGTACATATCTTCATCAGTTTTAATGTACCAGTTTTCTATTCCATATCAGATAGCTCCTGGCTTTGGCATCCATACCCCACCTCATATACTCTGAAAGATGATGGCCATTACATTAAATTTTTGTTTGTGCTATAAAAAATGCTTCTGAAAGGTTTATATATGCATTGGAATCACTCAGGGGAGCTTTTTATTATACAGATTCAGATGCAGTAAGCCTGGGCTAGAACCTGACAGTGAATTTCAAACTAACTCTGACATGCTGCTGGTCCTCAGATCACACTTTTAGTAAGACCATAAACTACCTGGACTTATAATGGTGGTTCCCAAATTTATCTACACATTAATATCACCTGGGGTACTTAAAATTCTTTTCAGAGCTCAGGCAACATCTCAAATCAATTAAATCTATAATCCCTGGGGATAGGACACGGGGGGGGGGGGGGGTTTTTTTTTTTTTTAGAAGATCTCCAGGGGATTCTAATGTGCAGATAAATTTGGAAACTATTGGCCTATAGGAAGATACTAAAAAATACACATCGACTAAGATCCTGCTTGCCTGGTACTCATGAGGAAGTGACTAAGTCAAAAAAATAAAGAATTGATCTCTGCTAAATTTTAGATGTTTAAAAATGTCTGGGTTTTGGCACACCCTGGTGGAGTAGTGGTCAGGGCAATTGCCTCCAAAGGAACAAGCCACATACCCCTGGGTTCGAGTCCTGGGTTGGGGTGAGGGGGAAGCAACCTGTGTGAACAACTACATAAAAAGAAAATAAAAGTACATCTTCCTCCTCTCTCTTACTGCCTACCTGCCTGTTTGCCTTCATTCCTACCTGCACCTTTCCTTGAAAAAAAAAGAAAGAAAAAGTCTGGTTTTTAATCTATGTTTATAAAACTGCTTTTCCAGGTTTGCATAAGAAATGATAAATTCACATGGCTGGAAGTGCCTAATTCATTGACTACCAGAATGTTGAAGCTGGAAAGGGCGTATGAAATCATTTTCTCTAACCCTTTCATTTTGCAGAGAAATAAACTGAGAGGCTCAGAGAGGTGAAGTGATTTGTTCTAGGTCACACAGGAAACCAGTGGCAGAGCCTGGACTAGAATGCTTGATTACAAATCACAAACTATACCAACACCAATACTATGGTTTCTATTTTTATCCAGTTCATGTGTCAAAATCACTATTGAAAGAATTAACTTGTCTTTTTATTAGTCAACATTTTCTACTGGCATGAAAAGACAAGGGTTTTATTGAAAAGACATTTGTCTTTATTATCAATTTCTGAAATTTTGTGACTTCAGCTTTCCCATCTTTCATAGACAAATAATATCATAGGATTATATTGTTGGAACGGAGATTAGAGATAAACTTTTTTTCAAACTTTTCACTATACAGATGAGGTCTAGTGCGGACTTGACATATTTCCAAGTTCAATTTATATTCCGATCAGAATCCAGTCTCCTCTAATATGCTTCAACTGTCTCTCCCTCTGTCTCAAGGGAAATGTATGTGCTTGTGCTTTGATGAGTTAAACAGTGATGTAAATGAAAAGCACTACTGCTCCTCCTCCTACTGATCATAATAACATCATCTCTCTATTATTGAGAAAACAAGGCTTATGGTTGTCACTTAGGGCTACATGGGGCCAAAACACTGTGATAGACATAAGCAAATCCCCAGTTTACTTCTGAATGGCAAATTTCTTCCAAGCAACTATCTTATCAGCCTTTCAAGAGAGGAGAGAATGAAGTTCATCATTAGTAGAATTATTATTATAACCATATGGCAGGTTGATTATGTTTCTGATGCTTAAAGAACATTACAAATTACTACATGGGGATGTAAGTCAACCAAAAGCAGGGCCTCCAACCAACGCACCTTTTGCCTTTTTACCTGGACACACCTTGCAGCACTTTCCATCTATTTTTTGAGGATACTTGCAGGGGTATCGATTGGGGCAGTGGATTTTCTTACATTCTTGCTTGGTGACATTACATGTGCACAGCACACACTCCACAATGCCAAATGCCCGGAGATTTGGGTGCCAGGACTCGCCATGAGAATAGGTCTTTCCATTAGAAACACACACTGGAAGAGAACATAGGACTGGGAATTAAAGGCGAAGGAAGTGAAAGGGGTCCCTGTACTCAGAACCCAGGCCCTGAACACCTTAAAGCATCAAGTATCCTTTGTTCTTGTCATAGCTGTGGAGATAGGTATACAGAGCAGCTTCTGTAACAAAAACAAACAAATGAACCAACAAAGAATCAACAAACAACAACAAAAAGCCCTAAAACAGACAACTTGTGCCTTGTTCTACCATCTGTAAATATTCAGGTTCTTCAGTGGTGGCCTCTGGATGCTCACAAGTATCTGACACAGAGAAGGCAGTCAATAATTTTTTTCCCCTGGTGGCTTAGAGTTGTTTTTAATGGAGAACTGAAGAGTTCTCTGTTCTGTTAAGGAACCTCTGGTAGAGTGTAACATTATTATCTGCAGTTCCATAAAGGATCTGTGTGGCCCAGGTGAATGTACTAGAGAGATTTGCTGCAAAAGGAGGCTAGATCCCAAAGAACCCACTTTATTTTTTACAGATCTTGAAGCAAATCCACTCAGAATGCCCAATGCGGTGAGGGTCTGATCCACCAGCACAGATAGGTGTGCAGCTGAATGGTGCTAGTCTACTCTCTGGTGTGAAAAGAAAGTGATAAGACACGGCTGGGGGAGAGAAGACTCACATTCCCTGGTAAGTATTGAAAGAATAGCCTTTTATGCCTCTAATCTTTAGGCAACGTCTGTCCTCTGTTCTCTCCCTCACAGTGGCTGTAGAGATTCAGCTACAGCAAATCACTTGGGGTGGGGTGGGGTGAAGTCAGTGGTTCTACGTTTCCATGGGGGTTGTGTGCTTATAAGAGCACGTTATTTAGTCTACAGAAAGAGGAGCCTATGAATGGAAGGGCCTTCATCTGAGGAACATCCTTCAGTACAAAACAACCAAAATATATATGGCTTCTTACTACAAGGAGCTGGGCTCGAGGGTCAGAACAGCACATTGCTGCAAAGGGGGAGGTCTGAGAAGTCCTCTCCCTTTTTGAAAATGCTGAGACATTCTGGAGATTTCAAACCATGACTGGGACTGGGTGTGTTTTTCATTATTCCCATCACCTCATCATACACAGAGAGAACTGTCAATACCCCAATCAACAACATTTCTAGAGTGGGTTGTATCACATAAGGAGGGGCTAGAGTGGGAGAAAAAGCCCCACTTGGGGCGTTTCTAGGAATTGACTGAATTGGCTGAAAGACAATGGCCTCAGAAAGATGAATCATTGGACTATTTCTTTCTCAAGTCCACTGGGTCATATTAGGAAATATGGATGATGTTGGCTGCCTTTTCCTGTCCTTTCCAAGAGCTGCTACAGTACCAGGCAGGTCCATCAGGTCAATCCATGTAAAGGTTTCCAGGAACCTAAACCGGAAAAGCTCCCAGTCTTACTGTGAGATACAATACTGTGAGATAGAGATTTGATATCTAAACTGTGAGGCTCAAGGCTATGGACAGAAGTGTACAAGACAGACCAGGCGTGTTACTCTCTTTTCCGTCCTCACCTCATCTCTCTCCTCCCTAGATGGTGACACTCTCTTCTAGAACATGCTATCATATGTGTAGTTTGCTTCAAGAAAATTTGGGTTCGGGATGCTCTGATCCCAAGGACCCACATTTGTGTCCCGGGTCTGAGGAGAACAACCAAGATGATAAATAAAATGTTTCTTACTACTCTCTCTTCCTGACTGCTTGCCTGCTTGTCTTCATTCCTGCCTGCACCTTTCCTTAAAAACAATAAAGTCCTGTCACTTTCTTTTTGACTCTACAAGAGGTCAAGTGGATGTATCTCAGAGGAGCACATTCTTAGCATGTGAGCTAATGAAAAGGTTAGGCAGGAGTTCCAGTATTATATAGCTAGGTTCCCTTTCCCCTAAACATTTGGACTAAGGCAACACTCCAGACTGGGTGAGAGCCTACACTTGTAAGTGCAATAGGGTGAGGTCAATTCTCCAGAGGGAGAGGCAGCCTTCTGACCAACAAATTCTCAAGATGATTTTGAATCATCCAGCTGGGGCCTTACGAGTTGGGGGTGGGAACAAGTGATTCGTCAGTAATTAAAATAGAAAGGTCAGGAGTGAACTGCTGTATCCAAATCAATGGGGGCAGATGAATAAATGTAAACCAGCTGGGGCACAGAAAATCAAGGGATGAGCCTCTGGCCTGAACATGAAGAGGCCTGTGGAAATTATGGGATTTAGGATTTTCAAAGTCCATTTCATCACTTTTTCTTTTAACACTTTGAAAAACTTTCAGGGCAAATGGAATCCTATTGGAAGCAATTAAGGATTGAAAACAAATTGCATGTTTTCCTAACTCCTCCTCCTCATTTCATAAATTCATATCACAATGCTTTGGAATTTAAATATAACAAATTTCAAATCAAACCCAGATCGATAGTAAATATTTCCAATTCTTCTAACACACTGCCGTTTTTATTAAGGGTTTTATTCTGCATGTTCTTCTTTTAAGCCTGTTAGTTTCAAAAGCAATTTAATTTTTTATCTGTAATGTGAAATTTACATTTAACTAGTAACAGATGTGATCAACTAGCTTTGGCTTGCCTAGTTTTGTTGAGATTTATAGGAGTTACTTGTAACAGATTGTTTTTCACCCATGTTATTCATTCATTTGGTTTAATAATTTATTAGTTTTAACCCATTCAGAGACCTGCCTTTGATTTGTTTTTCCTTTAAAGGAAACAAAACATGTTTGTGGTTTCATAAAAAAGGAAGCAGCTGACTCTTGCTCCAAAGAGCTGGTTGACACGATGTCTAAAAAAAGCAAGAAGCAGTCGATTGTTTGACTGCATTTCTTCCCCACCCCCACCCCTGAGGGGGTGTCAGAGAGTTCTCTACAGGAAGGACCTTGCATGAAAGTGTGTGCAAGCTTGCTGCGCCCAGCTAGGCGGCTGAGTGGGCTGCATGTCGGTGTTAACCTGATCAGCCTCCTGGTGCTCAGCCATGAGGTTTCTGGATTTCTCACTAGATTACTCATTTCTAAGGACAATCTCCCCCCATGAATTAGAATCTGACTGTGGGGCCTGGAATATGTATCTTTAACAGGAACCTCAAGAGAATTCTGGGTTCACTGAGGTATAAGAACTTTTATTTCTAAGGTCTGACCAAGAGCTTCAGAAGTGTTTGGCACTGAGGACCTTTGACTATTGGGTGCCCTATTTTAAAAACAAAAAAATACAACAACCTTTCCTTCTGTTAAAGACCTAAGGAATTTTCCCAAATAGATTTTCAATCCCTAGGGGCAACTGAGAAAGTGCCAGAAGCTGCTTTATGCTCACTGATTTCTTGTCTTTTATCTTAAATATGGACACCTGAAATATAAACTATGCTCTTCGGGCTATGTATAGATAGGTCTTAAGAGTTCCATGGAGTCACTTGTCCCTACTCACTGTGTAGGCTTGTTGGTGAGTGGTCCACATGTGAATGTATGATAGGCATGGGAGAAAGGGTCTTTTCCCAGTTTCAGTCCTCCAAAGGCCAGGGCTGCTGAAGCCTGGATGTGGCTGCAGTACAAAAGGAACATGCTCCTTACCTTGTCCATGCTTATGTTTATTATTGATGACAATCTGAACGATTGTTCCCGATGCTTGCTGGGAATCCATAAGAGCTCCCCAGTGACTTCTGGCCCCAGGAAAGCGGGGCAGACCTCCAGCCTGTCTGCTTGGTGGAGGATCATAATGTGAACGGTGGTAAGAATGTCTCTGTAAAGGGACAAAGACATATTCATTCCCTCAAATCCACTAATGAGAAGGGAGAAAAGGCCTTACACACATTATAAGCCATTTGATGAGTTTTAGTGATGAGCTCTGTTCTTTACTGCATGTCCATCCACACCAACAGAAACAGGGATGAGACATAAAAGCAGCACTGGGAGTATGCTGAGAGTTTTCTCTCTTCTCATAGAAGATTGAGTAGGAGTCACAGACTAATTCCTGAGAGAAAAACAGCCCCAGGGGGTAAAATGTCCACTCTACTCCCAAGATTCTCACATTTAAAGTTAAGAGTTAAGGCAGTACTCTAGAACACAAGGCGAAATTTGACTGAGGCCACGGGAGAAGTATAAGCTGCTGTGCAAATTAGGAGAGAGAGCTTCTAGCTCTAGGGAAGGTTTGTGTCCTGGGTCACGAAGGGTGCGTAGACTTTTTACAGGAAGTTGGTGACGAATATTCCAGGCAGAGATTTCCAAGTTGAGAAGGTGTAGCAGAGAACACAGAGTCCATAAAAGGAACAGTTGAAGGATAACATTCCAAAAGTGGGTTAGAGCCAAATCATGAAGGACTTTAAATGACAGGCTAAGGGGTGAGGACTTTATTTGGTAGGCAATGAAGGTGAGGGTGTGGAAGCCGTTGAGGGATTTTTTTTTAAAAGCAGGGAGATAATCAGAACTGTGTTTCAAAGCACTGGACCCTGATAATGTGTAGGATGAACAGGAGAAAGAGATGGGACTCAAGTATATTCTAGACAAGATGTATTAGGACTCAAATGCAGGAAATGACATGAGATCATACGCAGGGTACAGATGTCTAGGGTATAAATGTCTAGGTACCCTAAACATTTATAGATAGAAGAATTAACCATGTAATACAATACTAGAACGTCATCTCCTTAGACCTGAGGATTTGTTTTATTCACTGCAAAATCTCTGGAGCATCTAGAAAGTGCTCATCAAATACTTGTTCAACAGATGAATGAAAGCTGTGGTCCCTAATGACAGTCTAGAGTCTTATAGTACAAATAATCCAATCATTCTTTCAGCAAGGGTTTGAGACATGCAATGAGTCTGTCTACTATTTTGCTAGCTGTCCTTTTCTCAGGTAGACTTGGGTTAGAAGAGGGTAGAATGAATAAAGAATAGAACCTTAAGGCTTAAAGCCAAATAACACTGTATTTTAGGGGCAATTTTTAGGGGGTAAAGCAGGGGGACCCATTTAAAAAATCCTTTACATTCTTTTAAAAAGGAAGATCATTCTATTCATTAAAAGAAATATTAAAAACAAAATCTTGAAAGGTAGCTGTGGGGTCTCCTGACCCTCTCTGTCCCATAAAACATTTATTACAGTTATGTTCTATAGACTCACATGCTGAAATTTTAGTTTTGGTAATTATTGGGGTGGGAAGCATTGTCAGGAGAGTGAACAGGAGCTGGAGTAAGAGGAAAGTGATCTAAGAGCTCATGCTGGCACATTGCTATGAAAACTGACACAAATAAGAATTTGCATCAATGTACTATAGTGCACACAGAAGGGATTCTAGTGCAAATATTTCTCATTCCCACAATGGATTATATGTCTTTTTCTGCCATCATCACTCACATTCCACAAAGGCCATTATGGATTGTTCTGTCCTTTCTGGAGTTTGGCAGCATTTTGCCAAACGAAGACAGAGATTATAATTTAACATCCTACTGATGCTAAAAGGAGGATGTTCGACAAGGTTAGAATTTGAGAGGAAAGGTTTCTGACCCAGGATATGTAGCAAATACAAGAAGTCCTCTGATTCATGAGGCTGAGCATAAAATTAAAAGTTTTTTTTTGGTAGCAGAGACTCAGACTCTGGATATTTGATAAGGGTGGAAAAATGATTCCGGTTGAAGCAACAACAACAAATGTCAACAACAACCCAAGTATTTTAACCAGAGGCCTTATTATAGACCAGCCCTCCTAGAACCTCACCATGTCTAAGTCTTTTGTTTTACAGAGTAGCTGAGGCCAGAAAGGAGAGGGGTTTTATTCTGGCTCACAATGAAGGCTGAGTTTCTAGAGATGCCAGGAGAGTGGGAGTCCAGGAAAGGAGAGAAGTTCAACAAGAGGAAGAAGAGGATGAGAGCATGGAGGAGATAATGTTTTGTTACATTCAGTGTCCCACAAACATTTGGCTAAAACTTGCCCCAAATAATTTCCTTAGGCTATAGAGGCCTGCTAGATTTTACAACCACACACATTACTGGTCTCTACCCGGAATGCATATGGAAACAGCTGGGGAGCTGTCAAAAATACTGACCCATGTCTGGGTCCCAGACCTGCAGGGATTCTGATGAAACTGTCTGGGCAGAGGACTTGGTCTCAAGATTGGAATATATTCCCCTGGGGACTCATTGGAAGACAAAGTTGAGAATCACAGATGCAAAGGATCTTCTTTTTGGGGCCCAGAAGTAGTGGTGGGTGGTCATGCATGATTTGATTTAAGAGTAATGGCTCTTTTAAAGCCCTAAACAAATGAGAGAGACTTAGAGAGGCCATTCTGACCTGATAGGAAAGGAGAAGAAGGCATTAACACTTAGGAGTTATAAGTGAAATTGGAGTTTTTTTTCCAAACTCAACACTGAGTATTCTTGAGAGAGCAGGTCAAAACTAGTGAGGTAGAAACGACCAAATTTATTCTGCTCAATATTTTTGGTATTATTTCATTTAGTGACCTGAAGGACTGACAAATATCTCAAGTTTTTGACGTGGCTCTTATCCAGTTATTTTCTGGTGTTGGAAAACCCCCACTAGTGTAGAAGTTCCCCCAGGAATTTCTTCCTTCACTGTTCTAATGTCTAAGCCCTAAGGGTTTTATTGGTAGAGACTAGAGAAAAAGCTAAATTCAGAAACAGGCTTCAAAGTGCCTTCATGGTTTGATCCTGAGCTATCGTCATGCAAGGTGTACCATTGAGGGAAATGAGTGATCTCTCTGTATTTTCTCTTACAGTTGCAAATGAATCTATAGTTTCTTCAAAAGAAAAAGTTTAACTTAAAAAAGTCTTCACTCACATGTGATTTATAGAGAAGTCAAATAAATGAATAAATCAAATAAGACAAAAATAGACTCAGTCTATAGGACTAAATTGGTGGTTACCAGGAGGAAAGGGGGTAGGGAGTAGGAAAATTGTGTAATGGAGGTCAATTATATCCTGAAGGATATAAGTGGACCGTTGATGGTAAACTTAATGTATTTTATACAGATGTTGATTTACAGTGATACAACCTTATATATATATATATATATATATATTATATATAATATATATGCTTCAACAACAATAAAAAATCAAAGACATGGATGTGGTATACTCAATGGAATATTGTTATTAAAAAGATGAAATTCTGCTATTTGCAATAACATTGATAGACCTGGAAGGAAGTATACTTAGAAAAGTCAGGAGGAGACAGGCAAACAGTTGATTTCAGTCATGTTGAATACTGAGAAACCAAAGAAATGAACTGAATCAAACAAAAAATAGGCTTTTAGTCTACAGGACCAAATTAGTGATTACCAGATGGGAAGAGGGTGGGGCAAATCACGTAAAGGGGTCAATGACATGGCGAACTGTTAGTGCTGAACTTAGTATAGTATATACCGAAGTGGATTTATGATGATGCACACTTTATATAATATTATGCTGTGATGTTACTTCAATAAAATTTAAAAAATAAACAAAAGTAAAAATGTCTTCAGAACATGTTCTAATTCACATAGCTATAAGTACACTGTGTCTTTGTCACTAGTAACCTAGGACTATCTCTATCCAAGAGACACAGGCCAGTTTCCTTCTCAAATCATTATTCTGACAATGTGAACAAAACATGGATTTGTCTGTTTTATACCATTTTTTCTTTTTTATCCCAAACTCTTTCACTTTTCTAATGCTAAACCTCTGAGTAATGTACTGGGGACAAAATCAGGGTTTGGCTTTTGTCCAAAGTAAAATTATGCTTGCTTTTATGTTCTGGCTTTCCATCCTGTGCCTACTTCTTCCTTCTCACATATTTCCTAGCCCCCTCCCCCCATTTCCCCCTCCCCCTGTGGTACTAGGACTAGTTCATGTGAAATTATGACCTGGAAATCAAACAGAAACTGTTTCAGGTTTTTTACAAAGGAGTCATATTTGAATCACTGTTTCTCCTTCCTGTGAACTTCATAAAACTTGGTAATCTGATGGTTTTCCATCCACTTGGCAAAATAAACCCATCAGCTTTGTTTCTGTTGAACTGAGGCTTTGATGACTCCATGCAAATAGGAACAGTCTATAAAGGGATAGTACTGAATAGGAAACGTGTTCTTAGGGCTGCTTTTTACCTCCCATGAAGGAAGTTGGGCCTGCAAAGGATATTTAGAAGAGGTTCTCCTACGTTCTACGTTTTGGCTGGTCAAGAAAAATGAACAAGTTTGAAGAATTAATCTCTGATTTGGGACACATTTCTGTGCATTAATATTAATGAAAAGAACCCCTCCCCTTATATTTCACTCCACCTTCCATGCCCATTCATTCAACATATATTTATTGGTTGCCTACTATGTGCCAGGTACATACTTTTCTATTATTACAGATGCTATGTATTATTCAAATCGTATCCCACAATATTTATCCCTTTTAGAACAAAGGAAAATATTTATTTATAATAAAGTGGAACCATATGGACATTTTGGCCTACTAGGTCCAAATGTTTATTACTAAAGATAGGTTTTAAATGCCTTTGAAATAAATAACTATTTCAAGGCCCGGCATTCTTTATCTGACTTCTTTTGCTAAAGGAAGTACCAGATTAAGTCTAGCCCTATCATTAGAAGTTTAGGAAGCACAATGAGACTAAAAGATAAAGGATGAAGTTAGGGACAGCATAAGATGAAGTCAAGAAGAAAAGCTAATTAATGACATTGTCAGCAAGACTGCTGAGATGACCACAATGCTTTGTGTTGGGGGCTAACTTACCCAACTAATTAAGGCATAATGCTTAAGGTGACTTTGAACTAAACTTGGTTTAGAATGACATCTGGTTGGCAGCCATTCTCAACTTTCTACCACAATCTTTAAAAATTGTGGCTAGGAAAAAGAGAGAATTCACAACCAGAAAATGGAGATGGGCATCACCTCTTGTCAGGATCTGGAAAATGTCTCATTACAAAGCAGATAGTTATGTAGAGAAAATCTTTCCATGGAGTCTATATTAACCTGGAAACTGGGAGGCCCAACTTCTCTGGCAGGAGTCCTTCTATTTTTTGAGCTATGCAGAGCATTATGCTCCACTCCACTTGCAATCCTTCTACATTAATTCAGAATAGTAATGTCTAGAATAGAATATGATGAGATAATATAGCAAATAGCAATCATTTCATCTCACTACTTAGGGTGTTGGCAAGCTGAGGATATTCAAGTCAGAAGTAGCACAGATGATGACTGTCATGTTTGAATTGGTCATTTTATTAAGTCCTGTATCAACACCTTCCTCAAAACCTCATGATCCTTGGGTTTGCCCTCTCATTCCCTAGACTCCTTAAGTATTTTATATTATAAGGCAAATTAGTGCTCATTGAAACAACATCAAAGTAGAAAGAAGATATAAAATAAAAAGTGAAAGTCTACCTTTCTACTTTTACTCCTATTAGATGACCACTTTTAATACCTTGGTATGGTTGGTATGTGACCTTCCAAGTCTTTTTATATTTATTTACATATATGCACACACACAACTTTTATATAAGGAGATGAACATATACATTGTATCCTGCATCTTGTTTTGTCTACATAATATATGTTGGAGATCTCTCTACTTTACTACAGTTTACGTACTGCAATATTTTGTTCACGTAGTGCAATATTTTTTAACAACTGCCTGCTGTCCCACAGATTGAGGGTGTTTAAACAAGCCTCTATTGATAGATATTTACGTTATTTCCATTTGTTGTGCTGTTAGGAAAATAATGCTGTGTTGAATGCCCCTGTATACTCTCTTTGTACAAGGGTATAATGAACACATTTATGTGAAATGAATGCCTCTGTGTATCTTGTACACTTTTTAACAGCCTTTAATGTGATAGACCATGAACTAGAAGATAATATTTTCAGATTTTGACATATAGTTTTTAGAAAAGGATCCTATCTTGTTAATTATTTCAAAATACAAAGAAACAAGAGATGCTGTTATTATATGTAGAGGGAGGCCTACCAGTAAGGCTTATACTGATATTAGTGTTGAGAAGATGTTGCAGATGAGGAAGGAGAATCTGGTTTGCTACTTTTCCTCTGTTCCAGCTGGATGACTGAATGTCTAAGACTTAGGGAAGGGTTTTATGTGAACATTTCCAAAGTACTTTTGCAAAAAGGATGGTCTGCTCTATCTTACAATCCCATAGAAGGCCCTCACTGTTCAGGATGGGGTAATGATCCACCTTCTTTACAGAAGACAAAGATTTGGCATGTCATCCTGAAGGATGACTTCCCATCTAGATGAAGGATTCTATATTCATGTCCTGGCCCTAGTTACCAATTATCCGGTGCACTTAAATGGTTATAGGCTGGTGATGATGCCATTCAAATTTCTGAAGAAATGGAAGAAAAATGGTAGTGGAAATGGGCCCTTTTATGGATTTGCTGGGATAGCAGCCATGGGGAGAGGAACGTTTGGCCTGATGCTGTGGAGTGTTGAATTATTTGAGCTATTCACACTTACTGCTTCTCTGTTGGCAGGCTGCCGGAAGATATCACCATCAGAATGTTCCCACGATGATTCCCCATCTCCTGTTTATTAAAGAGAAATAAAGAATCATACATATATAGAAGGG
This sequence comes from Solenodon paradoxus, assembly GCA_004363575.1. Classification (NCBI taxonomy): domain Eukaryota; kingdom Metazoa; phylum Chordata; class Mammalia; order Eulipotyphla; family Solenodontidae; genus Solenodon; species Solenodon paradoxus. Next base: position 139,848 of record RJWH01002980.1, read on the forward strand.
AAAAATATCACCCTTTTGACCCAGCAACATTTTTTGTTCTATGATCCCAAAGTTCTCCAGATGTTTTAGCTGTTGTGGCTGTCCTTCAAAAAACAACATTGAAAGATTTCCCTCTGGGTGTGCCTCATTTTTCAAAACAACTCTGAAGAAAGTTGCCACTTTTAAAATAATCCATCTGGCAACATTTTTCAGATTTTGAAAAATAAGGTGGAAAATAATCACTGTCTACCTTAATATATAGTCATCATTGTCATTTTTGCTTATTTTATTCCAGTGACAGTTAAGAATTTTGCAGACCATATTTAACTTGTATTTAAACTATCCTTAAAAATGAGAGCTTTGATGATTTAATCAGTCATGGTTTATTAAATTCACCAGTATGTCTCTGAGAAATTATGACCTGATATAAAAGTTAAGGTAAAACTTACTATGGTTGGAGTTTTTACATAGATATACAACTTGGATATGCCTCAGATGGCATTCACCAAGTCTATGTGCCCTACTCTTTGGACAGTGAACTCCTATAATTAGTGTCTTCTAGAGTAACTGCTTTTACAAGAAAGATTCAACTCTCAGCTTTAAGAATACCAAACACAACAGATATGGATATTTCTCAGCTGATTAAAGATGAAAATCCAGAGGACAATTTCCAAGAATAGTACCTTGTGCTATTTATGACTAAGCAAGCAGATCAAAAGTGCCTGGTCTTAGAGATATTTGCACTAATTGGAATGATGTGTGTCTGTGAAAAAATATATCTGAGGATAAACATCAATTCAACCATATATTTTATAAGATTGAATATGAAAAATATAAGCATTCGAATTTTTAAAAATTTTCATTCATCTCTCAAGCTTTCAAAACCTAAGTCTAAATATTAACATGTTACTTATTCAAGCATGTGGTAGTAGTGTTTTGGAAATTATGTAATATCATTGGCTTTTAGGACTTGAGAAAGATCTTAAAATTATTTTGACAACAGTATTATAATTAGGCAGTGAAATACAGAAAGACATAGCTTTAATTCTCTATGATTCAAAGATCATCTTATAATGATCCCACTCATAGGTGGAATGTGAAGAGACAAAGCAAAGGAACAGATGAAACAAAACCAATTCTTGGACATTGGCAATAAAACTAAGGTTACCAGTAGGGGATGGGATGAGGGTGGGGCAGACAAGTGGTGGTAAAGCCCAATGCACAATGGTGAAAAACTCCTTGTAATTTGGTAGAAGGTGGGGTATGTTCATATATATTTGAGGAATGGGGAACTTACACATATAGGGAACCTACACGAATGAGTTTATTTGAATTTGTAAAGCAAAGTTTCTTCAATAAAACACTAATTAAAATATAAATAATATTTTTTTAAACATCATCTTATAGAAAATATTATGAATTTTGAAAATCTAACTCTGGTTGCTAGATTAATCTTCCTCAAGTAACATTTTGATTGCATAATTGTATCATTTCCTGACCAAAACCCAGAGTGGTATCCCATCGAAAACTCTCTATACTTAGCCCTCACCTCATCTTTGTCAAGACCTACCTCCTACCCAATTATCTCAAATACTGCAATGGGAATGCTTTGATCTCCTTCCTCTTAATTTAACATGTGTTTCCCATGCTTTTGCTGATGGTATTCTTCTCCTGAAATTATTTTTCCACCTCCCACACACCATAGATTCCCTATGCCTATAAAAACCACTTACATTTTTCTACAAAGTCTTCCTCAAGCATTCTTAGATATCTCCAATTGCCTGAAGGACTTACATGCTGGAGACTTAACAATGTATAGGTCTTCAATCCTAACTTTGTCCAACAGCTCGATTTTACAGATGGAGATACCAGGGCTCAGAGAGAATGAGTAATTATTGAATCATATAATAAGTTGTTGAGACTTAAACCTGAAACCCATGATTTTCTTGATCCCAAAAATGTATGTTCATTCTATAATGTCAAAGTTTACTATCTCTATGTTTCATGGTCCTATTACCATCATACGCAACAGTGCCTGACAAATAGTCACTCAAGTAACTGTTAAGTGATGAAAGTAAGAGGTCTTCTCTGACCATCTACTTAAATTTCAAACCCCCTCTGATTATCATATAACCCTCTTTATTTTTAATCTTAGCACTTAACACTACCTTACACTTTACATAATTTATACATTTTATTTTTTCTTTCTCCTACTAAAATTCATCTGTGAGAACGAAGATTTCTGTCTAGAAAATTCATGGATATAATCCCAACCCTTAGAACAGTACTAAGTCCATCGTACTCATTTAATATTTGTGGAAAGAATGAATACTAAAACATTGTACAATATTTTCTAATGCTAAATGTTTCCTGATTCTATCTCATCTCCCTGAAGAGACTGTAAATCCTGTGAAATCAGGCACCATATATCTTAGACCTCCCCATAAGCTATATTGCCTACATCACTGGTTCTCAGAAGTGTCATCTCTGGACCAGCAGCAACAGTATTATCAGGAAAGTTGTTCAAAATGCAAAATTTTGAACCCCACTCCAGACCTACTAAGTTAAAAACTCTGGAGTAGAAGTCTAAGTTTTGATAAGCACTCCTGCAGATTCCAATGTGTGTAAGAGTAGGAGAATAACTGAGCTGGAGCACTTAATATATTGTTGGGTACACAGTAGGTGCTCAGTATATGTACTGAATTGAACTGAAATCAAAAATACAGAATTAGGTGCTTGGCCAGTAGTGTACTTGAGTCTTCTTGGTTATTCCATGTCTGAATAAAGATAGTAGACAAAGACTGCTTGCAGACTATGTGGAAACCCTGACTGACCCCGTAAGAGCGAAGATAATTTCACCATTATGTCTAGAATATAAAGTCAGTTAACATGCATTGAATACTTCTTGGGTATAGAACCTACACTAAGGTAGGCAGAAAGAAATGAGGTTGAACCCTTGCTCTCAAGACTTAAGCAATTTGGTAGGAGATGACAGGAAGTCAGTATAGGAAACAGCCTACACACACACACACACACACACACACACACACACACAACTGGAAATATAAATGGAATATACATGCTTATGATATACTGAATAGCTGGCATGAGCACTCAGATGTAATTGTGGGAAGTGTCCCCAAAAAATTACGTCACATTTTTCAGAACTAGACACTATAATGTAGAGGCCATCTCAACTAAAGTGAATGGCTTTTGCAAAGGAACAGAGCTTTGGAAATACCAAGTTGAATGTTAGAGACAGAAAGTAAGTTGTGGCCTGAGTAGAAACTTCAGAGAAAGAGATATGGAGAGGGAAGGGAGGGAGGGAGTAAGGGAAAAGACAGCAAAAGACAAAGTTGTTGGGTTAATTTGAGGGGTAAATAATTGCTGTATGGACTTCAAAAAGAATCTGAAGAATTTATACTTGATCCTATCAGCAATTTTTTTTCCAAGTCAAAGGGCATTTTATTAATGTTTAAATTGATTTTTTAATTTTTAATGTAAAAAGGATTATTTTACTGAAGGAACATGCATCATAACATTCTACATTTAAGAATTTTACTAATTAATTACTTAATTTTTAAAAATTTTATTGAAGAAAACTGTCACCAATTTTTATGTAGAGATTCTGCTGGTGAAAATTAATCTAGCCAAAATAATCATCCTACCCAAAGCATATGCAGATTTAGTGTGATTCCCATCAAAATTCAAAGGACATTCTCTAAGGAAATTGAACAATACTGAAGTTTGTATGAAAATCCTTGGGTAGCCAAAGCTATTCTCAGGGGGGAAAAAGGACAGTGGAGGAATCACACGCCCTGATTTCAAACTATGCTTTAGAGAGATCATCATCAAAACAGTATGATATTGGAGCAAAAACAGACAAACAGACCAATGGAATAAAATTGAAAGTCAACAAATAAAGCCACATCTGTATGGAAAACAATATATTACAAAGGCACCAAGAGCATACAATGGAGGAAGGAAAGTTGATTCAACTAACGGTGTTGGGAAACCTGAACTTAAGTATGCAAAAAATGAAACCAGATTACTCATTTGTGCCATTCACAAAAGTTAACTAAAAAATGGATCAAAGGCATAAAATCCCAAATCATAAAATACGTAGAGAAAAATATAAGAAAAGGCTCTATAACATCAACCTCATAGATGTTGGAGAAGTGACACCTGTGGCAAAAGAAACAAAAGTAAAGCTAAACAATTCGGACTACATGGAATTGAAGAGTTTCTGTATAGTGGAAGGCAACCCATGGAATAGGAAAAGATTTTTGCACAATACACATGAGTCAAGATATTAATCTCCAAATTAATAAAGACTTTATACAGTTCAACTAAAAAGCAAATGATCCACTCAAAAACTTGGCAGAAATGAATAGGCACCTTTCTAGAGAAGACACACAGATGACATACAGACATTTGAAAAAAATGCTCTATATCACACACCATGAGAGAAATGCAAATAAAAACCACAATGAGATGTCACCTCACACCAGTAAGAATGGCCTATATAAAAGACTAGAAACAGCAAGTGTTGGTAAGGTTGTGGAGAAAAAGGTGCCTTCCTATATCATTGGTGGGAATGTAAATGTGTATAACCTCTTTGGAAAGCAGTATGGAGAGATCTCATAAAAATAAAGATGGAGCTACTATTCGATCAAGTAGTTCCCAATTCTAGGAATATACCCAGAGAAGCTCTGGGTGTACAGAAGCTGTAATCAGAAAAAATATCTGCACTA
>RJWH01002980.1:144680-186861 GCA_004363575.1 Solenodon paradoxus
TAAGTGAAATAAGCCAAAAAAAAAAAAAAAAAGATAAGTACAGTATGGTGTCACTCACATGGAATATACTGAAACAAAACAAATGAACAGAGAAACCCCAAATTCACAGGATGCAGAACAGTGGCTGCCAGCCGGGTGGGAATGGGGAGGGAAGGAAGGAGGGACCAAGATGGTGGTAAAGGGCACTAGAACTTTTCTGGTAGGAGTGGTGTGATGCACACACAGACTGAGGTGTGATTTCAATAGGCTAAAATGCATATAACAATGTAAATAAAATAAATAATACAATTTTTAAAAGAAAAATTCTACATTTTAAAAGCACATTTGATGGAGAAACCTATCCTAATTTCTTTGGCAATTTTTTTCTATTTTAGCTACTTAGATTAGGCTTGAAAGCCACATCCTATAGCTTAACATGTTTTGCCATCTGCTGATGAGTCTTTTTTTGGTTTTAAATCTCTCTGTTCCCACATTTCCATTTGAATCAGGACATAGTTCTACCATGTCCAGCTGCAACAGAAAAAGTGAATCCAAATTCATCCCCACACAGTCACTTTCAAGGGTACTGCTATTCCCCCAGTTCTCCAGATTTACAGCCCTAAAATCATGTACACTGCCCTCTCCTTTGCCTTCCTCCTCCATTGTCAGAATTTCCAGCAGGCCTTATTATTTCCTTTTTACCTGAAGTAGTGAAATTTGCACCCCTTTTCTCCATACTTTATAAATCTTCATGCTCTATCACATAGTAAAACAATAGACTCCCGATTGCCCCCAGATTCCAGGGCTCACCAATAGGTTAATACTCGTTTGCCAGGATAAACTTCCACGAATGAGGATGGAATTTTCTTCAGTCTTTTCGTGTCTTGTAGTTTTCATTTTGGAGCTCACTTAACCTCATTTTTTAAGTTTATTACTCAGTAGTTTATCATTTTTGGTGCTATTATGAATCAGATTTCTTTTTAATTCTGTAATCAGGTAATGCTAGCCTCACAAGATGTATTTGGGAGTTTTCCCTCCTCTTTGATTTTTTGGAAGAGTTTATGGATAGAGGATGGGGATTATTTCTTCTTTTGACTCTTTAGTAGAATTAACTAGCAAAGATATTGGGTCCCAGGGTTGGTTTGTTTGTTTTTTGGGGGGCGATGTTTGATTACAGCTTAAATTTCTGTGTTTAGTCTGTTAAAGTTACCTCTGACTTCCTGGTTTTGTTTTGAGAGTTTGTAGGATTCTAGAAAGTCTATCCATTTTTTCATAATTCAGAATGTGTTTGTTGGCAATATGTGCTCATAATAGTCTCTCATGATCATTTGTATTTCTGTAATGTAATAGTCTCCACCTTCATTTCTGATTCTTGTTATCAGGGCTTCCTCTCTTTTTTTTCTGAGTCTGGTTGGAAGTCTATCAATTTTATTTTTCGAAATAACCAGTTCTTGGTTTCATTTATCTTTGGATTGTCTTTTTTTATTATTTTATTTACTTCTTCTCTGATTTTTATTATTTCTTTCCTTCTACTGATTTTTGGTTTTGATTATTCTTACTTTTCTAGTTTTTTCAGGTGAGTGGTTAAGTATTTAATTTGGGCTATTTCTTAATTTCTGGTATGCACTTGTATGGCTATAACCTTTCCTCTGAGAACTGCTTTTGCCTTATCTCACATGTTCTGTTAGGTTGTTCATTTTCATTTGTCTCTAGATAATTCTTAATTTAATCAATGACCCAGGAGTTGCTTAGAAATCCATTGTTTACTCTTTTGGGTTCTTCCATTTTTGTTTCTGTGGTTTATTTCTAGCTTCATTTCTTTGTGATTGGAGAAGGTGCTTTCTATCATCTCAATCTTGCTAATCTTACTGAGACTTAATTTGTGTCCCAGTATATGTTCTATCCTTTATTATGTTCCATGTACACTTGAGAATAATATATAGCATGTGTTGGGGTAGAAATCTCTGTGTCTGTTAAGTTCATGTGATCTATTGCTTCATTTAAGCTCTTTATTTCTTGATTCTCTTTCTGGATGATATATCTTTTGATGTAAGAGTGGTACTGATGTCACTTACTACTACTCTGTTACTATCACCATTTCCCTTTAACTCTTCCAGTATTTGTTTTATATACTTAGATGGTCTGTCATTGGATGCATATATGTTGATGATAGTTACTTACTCCTGATAGATTACCTCTTGACCATGATATATTGTCCATCCTTGCCTTGTGTTACCCTTTTTAGGTGGAAGTTTATCTTGTCTGGTATTATTATTGTAATTCCTGATTTCTGTTCATTCTTGTTGCTTTATTTTTCTATAGCCCTCCACTTTCAATCTATGTTTGTCTTCAGCTCTGATGGGTTTCTTGTAGGTATAAAAAAATCGATGGGTCCTATCTTTTTTATCCATCCATCTGTTTCTTTCCATTGGCAATTTCAGTCCATTTATGTTTAGCATGAAATTGATATGTAGGACTTTATTACCATCATTTGAATCTTTGTTTTCTGTTTCTGTTGCTTTTTTTCCTATTTGTTTTTGTTTGCTCTTTACTCTGAGTGGTTTTCAGTGTTGATTCTTTCAGCACTGTCTTCTTCCCAGTTATGTATCTTGTTAGGATTGAGTTTTGTAGTTACCACATGAATTTTCTTTAACTTTAGTGTCCTATGATAGTCTTTTATGAGTTGATGCCATATCATATGTCCATGCAGACTTCATGTTTTCTTCCCTCCTTTAGTGTTTTTTCTTTTCTCTACTGTTGGTCCTGTCTTTGTTTCTGGTGTTGGTTTTTGGTTTGTTTGTTTGTTTGTTTTTTTACTGATTCTCACTATCCTTGCACTTTGGTGTCTCTATAATTTCATTTTCCCTATTGTAGAATTCCTTTCAACATTTTTTAAAATCCAGGCTTGGAGGTGGAAAAATCCATGAACTTTTTGTTTATAATTGAAGATCTTTCTTTCTCCATAAAATTTAATGATAATTTTGCAGGGTAGAGTATTCTGGGCTGAGAGTTTTTGTTTTTTTAGTGTTTTGAATATGTTTTTCCACTCTCTTCTGGACTGTGGGGCTTCTGCTGAGTTTTATGAAAACCTGATGGGCTTACCATTGTCAGTTATGTTCCTCTTTTCTCTAGCAGTATTGAGTATTTTTTTTTAATCATTGACTTTGCTAGTTTCACTATGATCTATATTAAAGTAGGTCTCTTTACATTTAGGAATTTTGGTGCTCTACAGGCTTCTTGGACTTACATGGTTACTGTTGGTGACAGATGTGGGAAGGTCTCTGCTATTACTTCTTTAAACACATTTTCTGCTCCTTTCTCCCTCTTTGCTCCTTCGGGGATACCTACTTCTCTTATTTTTTTTCTTCTCATAGTATCTTATATTTCTTGCAGGGTTTCTTCATTTTTTCTCAATCTTGTCTCTTCCTCAGTAAGAGTCACCTCTGTAGTCTTTTCTTCAATTTCTGATATTTGTTCCTCTGCAAGATTTTGTCTGTTTAAGGACTCTTCTGTGCTTTGTATTTAGCATTATGGATTTCTTTTTCTTCTGATTTCTTCCTAGGGGATGGCTGTGGCACAGCCCCTATGAGGTCTTCAATGGGACTATGGAATACTGGATACAGGTAGGTTTTAGGGCCAAAGTTGAATCCTCTGTCTCCTTCACCTACTTTGTTCTGATCCTGGGTTTCTGTGGGTTGTGACAGCCTCTTGATTTGGTATGGGTGGGGGTGGAGGTGGCTGGGTCTTTAAATGCAGATCTTATTATCAATAAGACATGAAATGTCTACTTAGTATGGCCTTCTGAGAAGTTCAGTTTATTTAATTTAGATGCAAGAATCTTAAAAGGACTTCTAAAATTGTCTTCAAATGCTTAAAATCCAGTCAGAATCTTGAAGCAATACAGAAGTACATAGTGCTTGTTAAGAGGGCAGAGAGGTAAGATGGTAACAGGACTGAGGCAAATTGTTATCAACCATGGTAACAGACTATCACTATCCTGTAACAGACACTCAGATAAATGTGCCACAATCTGAATATTGAATATATGCATATGTACATACATATATGTATATATATAAACATATACATATATACACACTCAAGTAGAAACTGCCAGTATTTATGTTGCCTATGAGCTTTAAAATTCATAAAAGTGGCATTCTCTAAACTTGAATGTTGTATAAGTAGCTGCTGAAAGTTTCAATATTATAGTTATTCTATTGAAAGTTTAAGCAATAATTAAATTGGAATTATCTTAGGTATTCACATATTGTTTGGCTATAAGTGGTTCTCTAGATCTGAGTAGGGTCTGTCTGGACAGCTGAAAGTATGTTTGTCCATTTACAGTCTTAGGTATTATACGTTACGTATTATAACTTAGATATATCTAAGAGGTAAAATAAATAAAAGAACAAGTAGTCACCAATAACCTGACAAACTTGTTTCTTTGCTTTTCTTTTCCTAATCTATTAGACAAATTATCTTGAGTTAAAAGGGACCTCTTTTTCAGCCAAGGCTTTTTTGAAAAAAACAAAACAAAACAAAACATAATTGTGCTTCTAATGGAGACAGATGGATACTAGTTAATTCTGAGAAGCAACAAGATGTATAATTTTAACCAATTTTTAAAACCAAAATGAAAAACAACTCCAGTGTCCTGTATGTCAAACAATATTCATTTAATCTTAAAAGCCACATGTGTTGTTTATTCAAACCTCAATTATACTGAGTAGTACCCTATGGAGCTGGAATGGCTTGACTTTCTGGTAATGGGAGAAACAGAGAAGAAGAATCTGAAAAATGGTCAAGAGCTAGGCTAAAATTCAGAATGTTTATAACTCTCATTGCATCCATTAATCTCTGGTTGGCTTGAGTAGGTCACAGAAATAAACCCTGTCCTCTCAAAAGGACTAAGTGTACAGTGAGATTTTGAGATACTCATGAAGATAAGTCTCAGACAGTAAAACTACGCCAGCATGTGGCCACTTCTGAACCATAAAAGACATCATAAATATGATGCCCATAGGTCCCAATTTATCTGAGACAATCCAGTTTTCTGTCTATTTTTTGAAGACATAATTAAGATTGCTTCTCTCACTTTTTCAAAGGAAAGTTACAGGCAGGAATGAAAACAAGCAGGCAGACAGGCAGGAGGAGAGGGGAGAAAGTGGCATTTTATTTATTTTATTTGGTTATTTATCATTGTTTGCTTTCCTGGCCCAAGCTCCTAAATCAGGGACCTTTGGATGTATGTGAACTGCACCTGGTTTAACCCGCTAGACCATTAGGGTGTGCCACTCCTCTCACTTTTAAGTGCCTCGATTTGGATGATAAATGATATGGTCACTGTAATCATATGGCAAATGTAAATTAAACGAATCCTTGAGATGGGGAAGGTGATCTCTGTGACAGGGGGAAGTGATCACTGCATTTTTAAAAAACAAGTTGAAATCAGCAGAACAAAGGCAAATAGCTAAAGGACTTTGAGGGAAAGAGGGAGAGGGCAGAGAAGAAGAAACTGATCACAGACTCTTCATCAACCACTTATCAGGTTCTGTGGTGCGCTATTTTACAGCCAGTGCTCAGTACTCAAGCTGGAGGTGAAAGAGGGAATAAAAACAAATGACTCTAAGGGCCTCTGTCAAACATCTAATTCTAAAACTTCTGTTCAGAGAAAGCAAGCATGCTGAAGTTTGAAGAAAGCCTTAAAGAACATCAGCATAGAAACTAGGATTTTGTTGATGATCATAATGCAACATATATAGATGTCAAGGTACAATGATATATACCTGAAACTTAATGTAATGTCATAAACCAAAGTTGCTTCCATCAAATATTTTTTAAAAAAAGATAACTCATATTGGAATTCTCCATTGGTAGACATTTGAGCATCCAATAATGTTATGTAATACTGTAAGAATGTCTCCAGTGTCTTGCAACATGGACAGTTATTTTTTTAGGAAATACTTTACTGTTAACACATTTTATCATTTGGACTATCAATACAAGCTCTTCACATATGAACAAAATATATAATTAATAGATATAAAGACACAGACAAGGGAGAATTCCTGGCAATAGTAGCAGATCCAAAGAAGAGAACAAAAAATTATCCAGAAAAATTAGGAATAGAAACTTTAAAAAAGTATATTGCAGGTATTCAGTTTAGATGGCAGACTATTAAGATCTTCAGCTCATCTCCTCCCCACAGTTCAATAAAAAAAATCCCACCTATTTGGCAGCTATGATCTTTGAAAATAAACAGTATAAAAATATCCACAAAAGAGGGGATACTGCCTTCATGAAAAGTAGTAGAAGCTGATATATTTCAGTGCCACACAACCCTGTTTGGATACTCTTGGACCACAGGGAGAGATCATTGAAACTGACAATCTCTAGGAGCTAAAGGACTTTCTCCCACATCAAGCACTCCCATATCTAGGAAATGACTTTCAGTGACTGAACCCTAGGGTCTTATCATGGGATGGAAAGAGGGCTAGCATCCCTGTGAACTACTTGATAAAGACTTTAAAGCAACGGATTTACTGATATTTACATTAGGAAAACAATGGAGGAGCAAAAAGAGAACTACAACAAAGACAGAGAAAACATGAGACAGTTCCAAACAGAATTTATGGAGATAAAGAACATAATAGCAGAGCTAAAAAAAAAACCACAATAGAGCTATCAACCGGTAGGCTGGAAGGGGCCTCCAATAAAATTAGTGACCTAATTTTACACTCCTTAGTGGAGTGTACTTGAGAAGACTATCAACAAGAAAAAAAGAATTAAAAGAAACGAAAACATCTTATGAGATTTATGGGATAACTTCAAGAGAAACACCATTCACATCATAGTGGGGCCCAGAAGGAGAAAAGTGAGAAGGGGAAGAAACTGTTTGAAAAAATACTAGACAAGAATTTCACTAACCTAAGGAAGGAAACAGCCCTCTTGACACAGGAAGCTCAAAAGACTTTCAAACAAATGAAACCCAAAGAGACCTTCACCAAGACACATTGTCATTAAAATGTCAAAAATATAAGAGATAATCTTAAAAGCAGCTAGAAAAACTGAAGTACATACAAAGGAGTCCCTAGAAAAGTTCTTAGTAAACTTCTCAGCTGAAACATTACAGTCCAGAAAGGAATGGCATGATATGTTCAAAGTTCTGAATGAAAACAATCTCTAGTCAAGTATACTCTATCCTGCTAATCACTTAGAATTGAAGGAATGATAAAGAGCTTTACAGAGAAGCAAAAGTTAAAGGACTTTAACAACACAAAATCAGTTGCACAAGGCATGCTAAAAGGAGTTATATAAAATGAAAAGAAACCCCATTTAAAAGCAGCAAGACAACAAATATAAAATGTAGGGAGGAGGAGATTAAAATGTGGACGGTTAGAATGAGCTCAAGACCAACTTACTTCCAAATAAAAACATATTAGAAGAATAGAAAACTTTTTATGTACACCCCATGGTGACCTCAAAAGAGAACTCCAAGAAAAAATCAAAAAAGAAAATAAAAAAGGGAAACCAAATACAACATAAATGCTTTCAAATCACCTAAGAAAAGAAAGACACCAAAGGTATTGTCTGCAAGAACACCCAGTAAACAAAACAATATGGCAATAAACAGTTGCATATCAATAATCACCTTAAATGTTTGTGGATTAAAGTCACCAATCAAAAGGCACAGAATGACCAAATGGATTAAGAAATAACCGGTTTCTGCTGCATATTGGAGACTCAACAATATTCAAAAGATAAACATAGGCTTAAAGTCAATGGTTGAATGAAAATCCTACAGTCAACTGGTTACCAAAAATGTAAGAAATAGTTATCCTTATATCAGATAAAATAGACTTCCAACTAAAGAAGATAACAAAAGATAAGGATGAATATTATATAATGAGTATATAATGATTAAGGTGTCAATTCAGCAAGAAGACATAACACTTACTAATATATATATACATCGAATGAAGGAGCATAAAAATATATAAAGCAGTTGTTAACAGAAATAACAAGAGACATTGATAGCAATAAAAAAGCAGTAGGAGACTTCAATACCCCACTTACACAATGGACAAATTGACAAGGCAGAAAAAGTACAGGAATAAAGCATCTTTAAATAACAAATTAGAACAGGTGGTTTTAATAGACATATACCCAATACTTCATCCAACGACTGTAGAATTTGCATTTTTCTTAATGACTGCATAATTCACATTTTTCTTAAGTGCTCATGGACAGTCTCATGGATAGACCATATACTGTGAAACGAAATATGTCTCAACAAATTTTCAAATATTGAAATCATATCAAGCATTTTCTCCAATCACAATGGCATAAAACTAGAAATCAACCAGAAAAAGAAATATGTAAAATTCCAAAATATATGGAGGATAAACAATATGCCTCTATATGACATTTGGGTAAAGGAAGAAACCGAAGGAGAATTTTAAAAGTACTTGAAAAAAAATGAGAATAAAGACATACTACAAGAACTCATGGGATGCAGCAAAAGCAGCACTAGGAGGGAAGTTTATTGCCATCCAGGACCACCTCAAGAAACAAGAAAAATTGCAAATTACCTAATCCTGCATATAAAGCAACTAGAAAAAGAAAAATTGAAGTCAGAAGTCATTAGAAGAAAGAAATAATAACAATTCAAGCAGAAATAAATAGAAATCTGAAAGACAATTCACAAGATCAATGAAGTTAAAGTTGATTCTTTGAAAAAACAAACAAAACTGATAAAACTTTGACTAGGTTCACTAAGAAAATAAGAGAGACGACTCATAACTAGAATCATAAATGAAAGGGAAGAAGTTATAATGGATACTTCAGAAAAACAAAGAATCATAAGAAACTACTATGAATAGCTATATGCCAATAAACTGGCATATATACTTGAAGATAGGAATGGATTTTTAGAAACATACAGCCTACCAAGCCTGAAATAAGAAGAAATGAAAAACTTGAACATGACTGTTACAAAAGAAAATGAACAATTAATCAAAAGTATCCCCCAAAATAAAATTCCAGAACCAGGTAACTTTACCAGTGAGTTTTACCAAACCTGCAGAAAAGAACTAGTACCTATTCTTTTCAAACTTTTACAAAATATTGAACAACAGGAAACACTTACAAACACTTTCTATGAGGCCAACATTACACTGATACCAAATGCAAATAAGGACTTCGCCAGAAACAAATTTACAGACCAATATCTCTAATGAAAGTAGATGCAAAAATTGTCAACAAAATATTAGCAAACTGAATAGGATAATACATCAAAAGAGTCATCCATCATGACCAAGTGGGATTTATCTTAAGGATGCAAGGATGGTTCAATATATGCCTATTAATTAATACACGATTTCAATAAAAACAAGTAGAAAAATCATATGATTATATCAATAGTACAGAGAAACGCTTTGACAAGATTCAGCACCCAGTTTTGATAAATTCACTACATAAAATTGTGATGGAAGGACCATATCTCACTAAAGGCCACATATGATAAACCCACAGCTAACATCATAGTCAATGGTGAAAAATTGAAAAGTGTTTCCTTTAAGATCAGGAACATGACCAGGCTGTTCACTCTCACCACTGCTATGTAACCTCATACTAGAATCCTAGTCAGCGCAATTAGGCAAGAAGTAGAAATAAAAGGAATCCAAATTGGAAAAGATGAAGTAAAATTATCACTATTTGAAGATGACACGATAATATGTACAGAAGGCCCCCAAAACACCATCAAAACACTACTAGAATTAATAACTATAGTTAAGTGGCAGGCTACAAGATTAACATATGAAAATCTGCTGTGTATTTATATGCAAACAGTACAATAGAAGAGTATGATATCAGGAATCTCTTGGGCAATGGAGACCTTACCTTTGTACAGTCTTACAGTTGTAGAGTAAGTAATTTTCAAATATGAATCTTCTGCTGACATCGTTCCTCTTATGTTTCTTTTTCCTCTGTTTATACTGTCAGTTGAATTAGATTAATTTCTGTAAGTTTTGGGATCTCAACTCATGAGTACTATTCCAATGAGAGTAATAAGTATATCTAGTCATGTGATTCTGGGCAGTCTGGCATTCCTTGAAGTTGTTAGAAGGACAGGGCTGAAGGAAGAGTGGTTTTAACCACCTGTGAAGAAATAATTGCCCTGAAATACTTCACTGGGAATTACTTAAGTTTTGTTGTAGAACCAGATTCATATACACATGAGAAACCTTCCAACTCCACAAACAGGATGGGAGCATTATTGACCCTGATAGGCTACCACCCCAAATGGCCAATTAGCAAACATCATTATTAAATTGTTAAGTTCAGAATGAAACTCAGTGCTATTGCATACACTGTCTGAAGGTCTTTTTGTCTAGAAACATTTTAGACATAAGAGACATGCCAAGATGGAACATGATGACCTTGGGGGGTGGAGTCTTGGGGTCATCAGCAAGCATGTAGAGAAGAATTCTGAATGCAAGGGATGAAGAAAGTATGAAAATATGAAAAGTTTCTATGGAAAAAGAAAGTGTCCTATTTGGATTATGAGAAAGAGAAGTAGGCAAAGGTGAAAAATCTCTAAGGTGGTCCAATATTCATGAACATGAATGATTCCCTTTTGAAAAGGCATGACTAATGGTGATCAGACTTCACTGTAACTTTAAAAAGATCAGTTTTTAAAAAGATTTTGAAGTTTAGGTTGAAGGTATACTAATTTGAAAATCACTGATTGAATTTTTTAAGTAATGTTTCTCATTTACAATGTTTCCTTTCTATCATTATGACCGGGAGATGGTAGTATTTCTGTAGAAAATGTGGGCAAAACCAAAAACAACTCTACACTAACATATGAGAATCTATATTTGGTGTTGCTGTTATTTTCTTCAGCTTCTTTGATTTTGAAAGCTTTGAAAATATTGGTAGATTTTGATGATACACCACTCATGATCTCTGGGTTTCATTCAAGATGGTGTCTGCGGCATAATTGTTGCTACTTTGGGGAAAGAGAAATCAAGATTCATAGGTAAAATAGCATTTGTCTTGAACACGGACAAATTGCCTTTAAACAGTTGTTTTTCATTTCAGTTATCGCGAATGTGTTAGCAGAAATATCTCAATTTCATAATAAGAGATTCAATTTCCTCCTTGAGGTCATTGGAGATGTGTTAGATAAATGAGCTCATGTTAAGTAAGCTGTGAGTTCAGTCATTTCTCCTGCCTTCCTAGCCAGGACTGCACTTGGAGTGCTATCAAGAGCTTTTCGTTACTATGGCTCTTTTTCATTTTAATAAATCCATCACAAGATATATGCTTAATACTATGCTAGGGAAAGAGAGAAAGAAGACAATCATTTCCTTATAAAGCTTCCCCGTTGAGGTGCCAAGACACATGAAACAATGAATAATAAAAGAAAATATTTTTAAATGCTGAACTCTCTGAACCAGACTCAACTCTAAAAGTGGTCAAAGGAGATTAATGAGGACTGGAGTGATCAGGCATGACTATTTAGGAGAGGTGCAACTCCAATGGGGTTCTTAAAAGATGGGTAGAATATTAATCAGTAGAATTGAGGAGAGAAGTTATTACAGGTTTATGGCGACTAATTGTTAAGAGACACATAAAAGGAGTGAAGGTAGACAAGAATGAGGCAGATTATAGAACAAAGAGAACAGCCAGCCTAGAGGAAAAGGTGTATGCATTTGGTATCAGAGAAATAAGGATGGATAGTAGGTTAAGGAACAGTCAGATTATTTTACTAAGAGGCTTTAAATACAAGCTAAAGAACTCAAGTTTGATAATATAATAAGAATCAGTAGTTATTAGTAAACATGATCAAGTAATTCCTTAAGTTTAGACCAGGGAATTCTGCAGTGTGTACAATGCAGGAGGGATGGCAGAGACTCCTGCAGCACCATGGCTGGTTTCATAGTGGGATCAGAATCTGGGGAGTCTGGAAGGATAGGACTGTCACTAGTTGTCTCCTTAACCTTTGAGTCAATCCTCCCTCCACCTGGAATGCAGAGAACAAAGAGGAATGCTGTGTGAATTGAGGTGGGAGAGAGTCCTGGGAATCTTTCTTCACCTCTTAGACTAGGTCGACTCCCTCAACCACTGACTTTTATAACACTTTCCTTAGTAGCACATGGCATAGTTGCAATTTTATATTTACTAGCATCATTATTTGGTAAGTATGTTCTTCACTAAACTCTGTGAGGGCAGGCTCCAAGTTTGTTTTGTTCACCGCCATAGATCCAGAACCAGCGCAGTGCCAGGTACTTAGTGGTAGCTCAACAAAAGTTTGCTGAATGAAAGAGGTAGATATTTATACTCTTTGTTCCTAGAAAGACAAAAGGGTGGGAATGAAGGTGGTCCTCTGTGGCTGGGAGGATGGAGGTTAAGGCCTTGATGAAGAAAGCTGGATAGTAACATGATTCAGGATTATCTACCTATGCCAACGTACCGCACAGGTCCTTTCTCCCCTGTACTAGAAGAGACCCTTGTCGCACTCCTCTGAATGGCTCCCAGTAGGTAGTATCAGAACTTTGGGCTGTAGAGTCAGACTGACCAGGTTCAAATTCTAGCTCCGTCCCTTACTACCATGTATCCTTGGGCAAATCATTTCACTTCTCTGCCTCAGTTTCTTTATCTGTAAGTTGGGAATAGTAATAGTTCCTACTTTGGTGTGAGGATCAATGAGCTATTATACATATATTTCTTAGATCACTTCCTGGTACACAGTAGGTGCTACATATGTATACTCTCTACCAAATACAGGCATGGCTCCTTGGACAGCCAAGAGTCTACCCCAAATACCTCTCTCGTCTAGAGTCCAAGTACATAGCCTTCCCCTTTGCTTTGGCAAGATAGGCAGGAGACAGGAAGCAGAAATGATCAACAGTGGAGAGAGGCAGAGTGCGGGTTTGGGTTTGAAGCCTGCCTGCCCAAAATGTGGCAGTAGTACAATCTCTGAAGAGATGTTTTCTTCTGATAAGGTTTCCCTTAAAGTTTCAGTAGCTGTTTGCACTACTCTCAGCCCAAATGAGGTTTGCTGACGCGCCAGCAATGACACACACTCTGCCAACACTCTCTTGACTGTCCCAGCCTCAAAGACATGCTGTAACAACTGATCCTGGGGCCGAGATTCAATCCATGGCTAAGATTGCAGTCTGCTCCAGGAAGAAAGGCACACATTAGTTTTTAGTGACAGTGCAGAGAGCCTGTTTCAATGCAGCCCTTTATATTAAGCTTTGCAAGTTCAGCACTCAAAAGCTTATTTCTTCTTCAGTATTTTGCCTATGATTAGGGTGGCCAACATAGGCCAACATGGGTTCCCTGCTGTATGAGTAATATGCTTATACAAGATAGACCTTTGTAAAAACATCATCTCAATAGAAAAAAAAAAAACAGGTTCTCCAAAAATTAGAACGTCAAAGTAGATTTAATCACATAACTTACAACTAAAAGTTGAAAAGAAATTAAAACTGGATAGAAAAGGATCAATTTTATCAAAGTGTAGATTTAGTCTTTGTAGGAGACGATAAAGAAAATGGATTATTTAAAGTGGAAAAGAGGTAATAAAGGAACTTAATGAATTTTCAAGTATGTGAAGGTACAATGCATGATTGGTAATAATAAGCTTTTATATGTTGCTTCTGAAGACATAACAAAAGAAAATAAATTTAAATTGGGACAGGAGAACTGTTGAGAAGACAGTCTCAGGATCTGTTACTACAAGAAGGACTAAAAATTAAATTCTGTATATGGAAATAAGTAAATAAAAAGGCAAGACTCTCAGATATAGAGGTGAAGGTACAATTCTATTTAACCACAGGCTCATACATATAGTGATAATTATATGATAAAACAATGGTCACTTATTAAGCAAGAAGCCTTTATGTATTACATAATCTTCTAGCACTCTGTCATATAAGTTAATTTTGATAACTTTTCCACCAGTGATAGATAATGCAATCTCCATTTTTTTAAGTTGAAAAAAACTGGTTCTGAGTGGTTAAGCAATCCATCCATGGTAATGTCACCGGTAGGCGGTAGCTGCGACTTCAAATCTGTGTCCTGACTTCAAGCACTGTGTCATTTGCACTTCATTGCTTCTTGGATGCACTTGTATGTCTTTTTGCAGTTTCCTTTCTTTTATTAATTCTTCTTCACTTTAGACATCTTATATCCTTTCCACAAACAAAATAATCTCAGCCTAACAGCTGGATACAGCAACTAGCTGATTTTGTCAGCATTCCCATGTACACCGCTGCTCAGTACAGACTCTATTCATTCTAAAGCTGACTCAAGTTGTGGTGGTTATGGGAAAGGAGGTGAGGAATAAAATACTCATCTCACCTGCCTAATGTGTAATATCTGTGCTAAGGTACAGATACAAGAATACACATTTTGAGAAACAGCTGTGGAAAGATCTAGGGCCTCACTGAAGTAAACCCATATTTATTTATTCTGTAACAAATATGTTAAAAGGGATGAGCATATATTAGTACTCAAAACAAGGTCATTTTTTCAAAAAAATTTTATAGTAGTATCCTAAAGTAAGATGCAGAGAACAAACATGAGATGAGGAACGGCACTAGGTAGCTTCCTATTGATCATGAACTGAACTAATGTGTAGTCAGTATGATCTACTACAGTCAACCAGTAATTCAGAGGAAGAACACACGATACTATCTGATTTTAGTAGTATCTAGTGCAAACCATGGCGAACTTTCTGACAATATGTCCAAGCCAGTGTGCATTCATTCAAAGAACATAGCACAGTTCACAATGGATATACAATCAACCTAATGCCTGTTAACAGATGACTGGATAAAGAAATTGTGATATTTATACTCAATGGAATTTTACTCAGCTATTTAAAAAGATAAAATTGTGCCTTTTGCAACAAACCTATATGAATCTTGAAGTGATTATGTTAAGCGTATTAAGTCAGAAAGACAAAAAAAATACCAAATGACTTCACTCATATGCAGAATGTAAAGAAACAAAATGAACAACAACAAAAAAAACATAGTAAAATTCTTTTAGACTCTGAAATCAAGACGGAAGTTACCAAGAGGTATGAGGAGAATAGGGTAAGGGGGAAGGAAAGTTGAGGTTGAAAGGGTCAAAAGATAGTAGTGATTGGCACTAGAATTCTGGTAGTGGGCGGGCTATGATATACAAATTTACTTAGCTGTGAATCTTTTCTTCTAAACCTTATATAGTACTGCAAAACTCATGAAACATGAATGAAAAACGAGATAACCACAAAACAGAGCATACACCCTAGAGAAATAGATGAGCCAGAAGTACTTTTTTGCCTTAAGGAGTTTAATCATTAGGGATGATAAGACATGTTCACAAAGGGAAAAGGTGACATGGTGATTAACAGTATTAGGGAAGCACAGGTTAAATGCCAAAGAGTCTGAGGGAGGAGAAAGGTCTACTTCTTATTTGTGGGATTTTGAAAATGCTCCATGGAGAAGGTATTTAGGCTGGCTTTTGAAGAATAAGCAGGATTTCGGGATGTAGACGTAAAGGATAAGGGTGGGGGGCAGAGAAGAAAGGCCTTTCAGCTAATATTTATCAAAATGTTATTTGAGGCTTGCCTGTGCTTGAATGTGAGGAAGTGACATTTGTGCTAGATCTTAAGGAAACGACAGGATTTCCATAGGCAAAGATGGAGGAGGATTTTCCAGTAAAAGGCAATGTTTCCTCCTACCAATCATACAACATTACTGTACTTGTTCATTTGCTACCTAGGCAGCTATTTTCTGTCCTTATCTTCCTTGATTATTACCATGAAACAACTACTCTCATTCACCCCAACCTTAATTGCCATATGGTTGGAATTAGATGATCTGAGCAATCAGAGACTGCCATTGATTATTTTTCTATTACATTACTCAGATTTTATACTTTTAATAGGCTTAACATAAGTGCTCTAACTCATATGGGAAACCATCATTTTCGGCTGCCCCCAATCCTAGGAGTGGTTTCTCAAAGCAATGATCCATGGACCCTCTGCACAGTGTAAACATACGCTGCTTAAATGCACATCCTGGGGTCCCATCCCAAGGCCACAGAATCAACAACTCCGCAGTTGTGGTCCAGGAATCTAAATTTTAACAAATTTTCCAGGTAATTCTGAAGCATAATAAAGTTTGAGCAATACTGAGAGAGAAGAGAGCAAAGGTGCATAGGGAAGAAAACAGTGGAACAATGTGAATGAAACAAGGTGCATAAATGGAAGACTATAGGCCTCAATAGGTAAGCTGAAGAGAACAGAGAAGGCCTACACTGTCAGAGTCAAGAGGCTGACATGTATTCTAGTAGCAATAGGGAGTTATCCTTTTCAGGGGCAGAATCAAGTGCTTAAGAGGCTGCAGTTTGGAGCCAGATTGCCAGGATTCAAATCTTAGCTCCTCAACACACAAGCTACATGACATTGGACATTGACTCTCTCAGTCTGTTTAATCACCCATAAAGTGGGGTTAATAATCATATTCACCACACAGGGTTGACATGGGATTGAATGAGTTCTTATCTGTAAGTGCTTAGCACGGTGACAGGCACATAGGAAGTATAATGACTGTCAGCATAATGACTTCTGAATAGGGTTGTAGCCCAAGTTTTTGGAAGATAAAGTTGGCAGTGATGTATAGAAATCACCTCCCTACCAGGAAATCAGATATGTGTGTGTGTGCGCACACACACACACACACACACACACACACACACAAACACATATATATATACATACATATATATGTATATATATACATACATATATTTTTTTTCCCTCTAACTTAGTGGTTTTCCTCCTGGCTGCACTGTACATTGGAATCACCTTCAACCCCTCACCCCAACCCTGATCTGGGCATAAATTAATATGGAATTCCACTGTGCACTCATGGTTGATACCCAATTGTGTAAAAATAGATTTCAAATTTGTTCATTTTTTTTCATTGAGTCCTCATTATATGCAAGACACTATACTAGATCTTTTTCCTGCATGATCTTATTCATACTTCACAACCATTGGAGATCAGTGCTAGCACCCACATTTCAAAGATTGTTAAAAAGGATGAATGCATTGTCAACATCACCCAGCTAGAGAGTAGCAACAATGGGATTATAATTGAGACAGACCAATTCTAGAAACTCCATTCTGAACCATTACTCTGTACTGTGTCCCCAGGCCAGACACCTTCTCACACCTTCCTCCTGGTCTCTCCACTTATTGCCTCCCTTCAATCTAGTCTGGACACAAGAGCCTGTGAGATCTCTTAAGACATCAACTGAATCATATCATGACCTTTCTTACAACCCTCCAGTGGCTTCCCAATGCACTTAAAAACAAATAAAAACTCCCTCCTTGAAGGTCCTGTAGGGTTTTACTCCTCTTCACCTTTTCAGCCTCATTTCATGCCAGTTTTGACTATAATCACTATATTCTAGTCACACTGGTTTTTCAGTTATTTGAATGCTTCATCGATTCTCTGCTTAGGTCATTTGAGCTCTTCTTTCTTTCTTTCTGCCTGGAACATTCACCTCGCAGGTTCTTAATATGTGTGTCTTCTTTTCATCTTTCAGGTCTCAGCTTAAAATGATATCTCCTTAGAGTAGCCTTCTGGACCACTAAACCTAAATGCTTTCACCTTTTATTTTCTACCTTAGTCCTTTGTTTATGTCTTTCATTGCATCGCACTGCTTATATTCAGACATGTTTATTTGTATTATGTGACTTCACTGGTAGAATATGAGTTCCATATGAGCAATTAACACATCTATGTATGCCAAGAATAGTTGTATAGGTTATTCACTGCACATGAGCTACGGAAGCGCATTCACAATTATTTTATTGTAAATGGTAGTAAACTATCTTAAGTAAGTGTATTTTCTGGGTAATTCAGGTAAAGATACCTTATAGTCTAGCAGTGACCTGTGTATCTACTATGTGTATCAATATAATGCCGCTTCTAGCACTGTGCTAAGCATAAAGTAGGTGCTCAATAAGTAAGTTGTTTCGATGGAAAGAAAGGAAAAAGTTTAGGGGAACCAGGAAAAGAGTGGCTTATGAAAGACTATTGATAGCTTTGATAAAGGGCAATAAAGAAGAAATTAAAAGTGATGATCTTTGATCTTCAAACCTAGAGAAAAAAATGGTGCTATTATCAAAGAAATGGAATCCAAAGGGGGGAAAACTGGCTTGAGAAGATAATATAACTTGAGAAGAGGATATCTTCCAATTTGTTTATACTGAGTATGTCACCATTTTACTGTGGCATTTCAAAATATATCTCTAAATTTGCCTTTGCACAGTCCTCCAAATTGTTACATCAGTGCTTTGCAAGGCCCACTCTTCTTTTAAAGGCTGTAGGTGGGAATGGCCTGTGTTTTACAATGCAATAATGTAGGGACAAACTAGAAGAGATTTAAGGAAAAGAATGATAATGACACTCATTTTCACATCAGATGACTCTCTCATGCCTCCTTCTCTGCTGCTTTTCAGCAGTTTCTCTCAGGCAGTGACCCTTAAAATCAATTCTTTCATATTTTTCCTTTTGTTAACGAAAGCAACACTAGAAACAAAGGCTATCATCAAAAATCCCCTTTCGTAGGACACACGTATTTTCCTCTTTCTAAGTACTGCTACTCAGGATGGTCATATGTTAGGTCTTGGGTTAGGGGATACCTACCTCTGCATACCCGGCAGCAGGAGTCCTGAACAGAGACTGGGAATGCACATGTTACCTTGGGGCAAGTCTTGAGACCACAGTACACATTTCCCTCCTGTCAAGGAAAAGGGGAGTTTAGGTCAGAGGGTCTGGTATAATTGTAAATGCTTAGCTCAGTACCTGGGATGCATAGAGGCTTAAAAAACATGGAACATCCTTCCCTACAGCCTATCCATAGTCACTTCCAGATTTGTTCTAAATTTTGTTATTCTCCCCACCACCCGTTGCCTATTTACTATGTCTCCATGTCAGAGACCAAGTCACAGAAGAGTTGGCAATCCTAGTCAGGTATCCTGGTCTAAGATAGTGCAACTCATCACAGAAGCCCACCCAATACACAGTTTTGCTTCCCTCTCCTCTGTTTATTGTATCTCTCAGTCTCAATTATACCCCCTTTCAGGGAATGAGGATTTGTGGGATAGCTACATTTTGTATCACTCACCAGAATCTCCCTTCCAAACCAAGGAGACAAGGTTTTGGGATAATACTGTAGTCTTGCTCCCTTTTCCATGAAACATTCTTCCAAGTAGATGACTGAAACCACAGATCATAACAAGCCCTATATATATTGTGGTTATTTCCTATACATATATTCCTATGATAAAGTTTAATGTGT
Organism: Solenodon paradoxus; assembly: GCA_004363575.1. Lineage (NCBI taxonomy): Eukaryota > Metazoa > Chordata > Mammalia > Eulipotyphla > Solenodontidae > Solenodon > Solenodon paradoxus. Next base: position 164,043 of record RJWH01002980.1, read on the forward strand.
AATCTTCACACAATGAGAGAGTAACAATAGTTAATAAAATAGAACAACTATAACAATACATTGTAATAAAAGTTATGTGAATGTATTGTTTCTCTCTCAAAATGTTTTATTGTACATTATATTTTTGGACTGCAATTGACCGTGAAAGTGAAACTGCAAATAGGTGGAGGGACTTTTGTACAAAGTCATGCATGATGATCTCAATAGACAGCTCAGTCCAGCACAAGGCAAAGGAGAGGATCAGATTTACTTGCTGGTTATGTGTATATTTGCACAATCTTAATTTCCTAAAATTCTATGTTACAAACATTGCTCTTTGCTTAAACCTTGCTCTTAGTTCTTAGAAGCATCATATTGGGGCCTAGAAGGGTTCCTCAGAGGTTATTAGGAAAGCAAGGCTACACCCAAACTCTACCAAACTATTGAGATCTTACATTTTCACTAAAATCCCTAATGGCAGAGATATATAACTTCTCTTGGCAACTCAGCATTTAATGCCCCCTTAAAGACAGAAAAGTTATTTCTACATCTAATTTCATTCCCTTAGAGATCAATATAAACATCCATTGTACTCCATTTTCTGGTTCAATCTATTAAATTATCTGTACTTTACAATTTGGTGAAGATATAATCATTATACATTATTCCTGAAGTAGACACTGTTCTTTGGAGCAGTAATGCCAAAGAAATAATCACTAGAAAGAATTTGTTGAGTTTTCTCATTGTAGGGCACTAGTAATGGATGAGATGAGATACAAGAGACACCTCAATTTCTCAATTGCATTGAATGAGCCCTAAATAATGGCAGTGATTTTTCCATTCCTAGCATTCCCGAGGTTTCGAATAATTGAGTCCTTCAGATGGAGGGTTTGGTGGTGTAAGTATTGTGAAAAGGAGTGCAGATCAAAAGTACTAGCTCATCTTTGTCTATTTGAACAATCCTAAAGCTTTAAGACCAGGAAGTGACTGGGCCTGACCTCGTCTACACAGTTGTTGAGGGTTGATGAGGATCAGGAAACTTAGATTGGCAGGGAGGTTTAAGATTTAGATGCAATTCATCTTCCATTCAAATCCCCTATCACCATGTAGGTTCAAACTAAAGGTACAAATACAGAGAAAGCTCTCTTATTTTGGGTAGAGGCTTGCAGAGACATTAAGATGCAGAATCTTACCGAACAGCTGCACTGGGTGCATTGATTGGGTTGCCGGTTCTGAAAGAGTCCTTCAGCCATGAATAGTTCACCATGTTGGTAAGTGGTTCCATTATATTCACACGACTTGCTGGTCACCTTATTGTTTGCTGGGGGTAAGGTGTCTTCTGGGACAGGGTGAAGAAAAACCACACCGAGTATTGGCATCGCTGCAAATAATTTCATAAATTCCAACAGTAGATGGGGCTGTGTTACTTGGAGGGAGGTAAAAGATAGTCCCTAGTTCAGTGGCTGATGACTGGATAATAGTAAAGCAATCAGAGAAGCAGCTGACATGACCATCCATCCGATTATTCTTTGAGTTGTCAAGTTTGTGCCAGAGAGAGACATCAGAGAGAACAAGGGCTCTGACTTGATGGAGCTAAAAACCTAAATGAATAAAGTATTCATGTATGTGGAAGGAGAGTCATTTAAGAAGAGGAACCATTTTTTATAGCAACCCTGGTAATTATGCCCTCCTACTGGAAGTAACCTCCAATGTGTGTGTGTATGTGTGTGTGTGTGTGTGTGTGTGTGTGTGTGTGTGTGTGTTTTAATCCCTTGGTGTGTGCTTGTTCCAACCTCTGGAGTCTTTGCTTATTTTTCTCCCTCCACCAAGATTACCCCCTCCCTCCCACTCTTTTCCACCTACTGAAGTCCTATCTGATTTTGAAAGCTCAGCATAAGTTCCCTTTCCTCCACAAAGCATTCCCTAATAGTGCCAATCCACAATCTGGACCTCTAAGGCATCTGATATTTGAAGCACACAGTGTGGCAGTTGAACTGGGACTGTGCCACTTTTCTCTTGGAGTCTAGCACTAGATTGAAATACAGCAAAAAATCAATGTGCCTCGTAAGCTGACTCTACATGAATAGTCCAGTCCCAAGAAGTCTTTTCACTGCGTTTCCTTAACATACACAGCTTGCACACACATGCACACACACACACACTGTCACACACACCCCAAAGTACATTGAACAAATTTCCACATTAAATTAGTCATTGACATACAAATTAACGATAGATATTAGCAGAACTTGGAAAGTGCATGCTGTGGGATGGTGGAAGCAAAGAAATCAGGGATGCGTGTGTGTTTCATTAGAAGCTTAGAGAGTTAGATCATCCTTTCTTTTCTATTGGTCAAAAACTATAATGAAAATGAATCCATTTTATGGTGGGTAAATCACAACTCAATAGAAAATTTAAAAAAAGAATGAAATTATTCTCGATAAAGACTGAAAGCAGCAACATTTATCGCTATGACTGCCACTACCTCTACCACCAACATCATCATCTACCCCACTCCCCACATACCAGTAGGGATGTTACAAAAATGAAATAAGAATAAATGAGATGTTAGGATAGCTCTATTGTGTAAAACTAGTTTTAAACATGATCATAATAGAATCTAGCTATCATTCCTGAAGCTGTAAATTATATACCAAACGTAATGATGGCTAATTTTTAATAGATCATCACACTGGCTCTTTCTAATAATGTTATAATGCAGATGTTATGATTATGTCCATTTTGTTTTTGAGAAAATTAAGGCTTAAGAAATGGACTTGTCCAAGGTTACACAACCTATAGTAGCACCAGGATCTTAACTGATGTCTGACTGATTCTATAACCTTCTTTTCTAGAGAGGAAGGTACCAGTCACTTCAAATCTATGTAAATAAGGAGTCCATTAATTTAAGGCCACAACCAATATAAAATAAAGGCTGCATTATCCTTTTAGAATGATTTGGCTTAAAATGCTTAGAAAACTGAATTGAACTTTCTTTTGTTTCAGTTATTTGGGCAACTAATTTACTTCTATGCTATCTAAGTTGATCTAACTTCAAATTCTGAGTAACTCATTCCTTGGGTGTTAACTACTTATTAATGATACTTTACAGAACACAAAAGAGGTTTCTTAATTTTGTTTAAGAGAATAATAGACTCCTGATAAGAGTCTAACTCATATTAATTGGACCTCTGGTCTGAGCTGTCAGTCCTTGCTTCTATTCAAAGTTGTTAGACATGAGTGAGGCCTACTCGAGAGTAGACAGAGCAGGTCATTGGCACCTGGTCTCTAATTATATCAAATCTCAGCATTTTATGGTGAAGGAAAACTAGATTGACCTAGAAAACAATATTTGCCATGACTTTTCCAGGAGCTGGCTGATCTTTGGAATACCAAGAGAAAAAAAGCTTGGAATTTTTTCCCTCAAAAGAATGTGGACTGATTTTTGAATTAGGCCTTCGACCAAGGGATCAACAGCAAGGCAACTGCAGGGTGAGGCTTTCTGGTGGAGAGTCCTTCTTGCAATAGTCTTGAGAATAACCTGGCACTGGATTCTATTAATCTACTTAACAGGAGACTGGGAGAAAGCAAAGGAGAGAAAGACCAAACAGATTCAAAGAAACCAATTATGGTCATGTTTAAAACTAGTTTTACACAATAAAACTATCTTAACATCTTCTCATTTAATTCTTATTTCATTTTTGTAACATCTCTAATGGTATGTGGCGGGTAGGGCAGAAAGATTTATGAAAATGAGACTATCCCAAAAAGATTTTGGTCCATATCACACAGCTAGAAGAGCCAACTCAGAAATAGTTCTGCTGTCTTGAAGTTTGTGCTCATTTCACAGAGTATGTGTTAAAAGTGGGGGACAGAAAGGAAATGAAATCAGAACCTCAGAGAGATATTTGTACTTCTATGTTCATTGAAACACTATTTACAATAGTCAAGATATGGAAACAAGTTAAGTGTCTGTTGACAAATGAATAGATAAAGCAGTTGTGGTATTTGTATACACAATAGAATATTATTCATCCTTAAAAAAGAGATTCTGCCATTTGTTACAACATGGATGAACATGGAGGACATTATGCTACGTAACATAAGCCAGATACAGAAAGAAAAAAATTACAGCATCTCACTTATATGTGGATTCTAAGACAAACAAACAGACAAACAAATACATTGAAAAAGAGACTAAAATAGTACTTTCAAGGGTGGAGAGGTGAAATTAATGCGGAAATGTTGGTCAGGGCACAATATTGCAATTATGTACGATGAAGAATCCTGGAGAGATAATGAACAACATGAAGACTATAGTTAACAACCCTCTATTAAATCCTAGGAATGTATTAAGAGAGTAGATTTCAAGTACTCTCATCACACAAAAATGGTAATGATGTGAGGAGATGATATATTAATTAGCTCAACTGTATAGTAATCATTTCAATGTGGATATGTAGATCAAATCAGCATGCTATCCACCTTAAATATATCCAATTTTTATTTGAAAAGAAAATTTCTAAAAACTGAGGGGAGTATTACTGAGTCCTAATCCCATCTCAGATACCCACTCCTCATAGCCTTGTATAAGCCACTTGACCTCTTTGGGCCTTATTTTTTCTATCTAAGAATGGGATATAGGACTCAAAATTTCCCATGCATCTTTAGAGGATCAACACAGCATGCAAGGAACCACAGAAGCAAGGAAAACTACCTCGTACTCTACGGTCCCCACTTCCACATTTTCCAAGGTGGCTGGGCTTGTAACCAACTATCCTTGGAACATATTCAGGTTCCCTGGCCAAAAATTGTCAGAAAATCAGTCCAGAGCATAGTTGGTTTTGGGGCCTCTCAGGGGAATGCTACACCAGAAATGACCAGGATGCATGGCTTCTGGCCGCCACCATCTCCCCTGTGTCTAGTCAAACTCCACAGACATGGAGGAAGGGCATTGTGGGGGTAGGCAGAGAACTAAGCCATCTAGCTAGAGTTTTGTTGAAAAAATAAATCACTTGGTCTCCCCTCCAATGATGAATGGTCTTAGATCTAGCAGCACTATGATTTCCGGAGCACTCAGAAGCCTCTCCATTATCCTAAATATCTTTTACCAGCTTTTCTCTCACTGATGCCTAAAATACTATCATTGGAAATAATTCCTTTGGGTTAAATGGCCTTTTGGCAATCTGATTTAAAACCCCCAAATTTCTGTGAGAAGCTACACACTGTCAATAACATCTTAGTGCTTCACCACAGGTTTTTTTCCCCTTCAGTGCAACTGGCAAATTTGACCAAGAAGTCTGTGGTTCCATCCCACTTCCTTTGGTATACCATTCTCTCCCCTCCTGGCACTCCCCTTCTTCCCACCTTCTGGAACCCAAAGTCCTCATGCTAGTTGCTCTCTTTTCTATTCTCCCCACCCTCAAATTTTTATTTTCTTAGTGGGGCAGTTCTTGGCTAGTCAGAAAGGCTGCTTGCATGTCAGGAGACAAGTCTGCTCCCAGTGTTTACAAGATAAATGCAAACCTCTCCATAGCTCTCAGGTTCAATTGTAAATCTCCTTGACTCCATACCCCCTCTTCCTTGCCATTGCTCATGTTATTCAGATTCACACTTTATTTTTGATGGGTGAGCCTGATGCTAATGTTTCCAAACTAGTTCTCCGTGAGTCTGCGGCTATAATTCCAGCAGAGTAGCAGCCCATTTTGGAGGCAATAGTTGAGGGAGGATATGGACAAGAAGGTAAACAACTTGAAAGAAAAGGTGATATTTCTTTTAATTACCTCAATAATATAAGTACAAATACATGCATGCTCACACACAAAATAGAACTGTATAGTCAGAAGCCTCAACCCAAGGTCCCAGAAGGGAGACAATAACAAAAATACTAGGAAATGAAGCCCTGGGATAGAGTGCTGTTTGAACACAGTGATTTTCAGTTTTGTATCTCAGAGTGATGCAAATAAACAAAAATGGTATTGGTTTTTGGAGTCAGCAAACATTAGGTAAAAACCCCAGCTTTGGCATGTCTTTGTCCTGTGAAGTCTCCTTAATCTCTTTGTACATCAGTTCTCAACGTCAAAATAAGTATGCACTCTACCTTAGATGACTGTGAAGTTTAGAGATTTGTTTTTAAAAGTCCCAAAGCATCTGTCATATAAAAGAGTTCACAATAAGTGGTGAACAGTGTTGGGCTAGAGTGAAAGTACATAGAAGAAAGCTATAAACCTGAAGAACATGAAGGAATTTTCCTTGCTTCCATGGATGACTGGACAGTTAATAAAAAGGTGCTGTGAGATAATGACAATTAAGACAGTTTCCCCATTGGTTCCTTCTTCATCCAACAAATACTTATGGAGGTCCTAGGCTATACCTTAACAATAACTATCATCATTTTTGGTTAGAGCTACAAAAGTAAATAAGAAGAATATCCTGGTGGCCTTATTGTTTAGTACAACGTGGTACAGTCCACATATATCCCAAGGTCAGGGAAACAACCAAGATGAACTAAATAAAATAAAATGCTTCTTCCTCCTCTCTCTTTCTACTTGTTTGTTTACTCACCTTCATTCCTGCCTGCACCTTTCCTTAAAAAAAAGTTAAATAAAACATGTTCCTGACTTTAAGGAAAATCCTGCTGTCATTGGAGGGGCTGGCACAAAGAGGTATTAATAACATTTAAATAACATGAAAGGTTAAGAATGGAAGAGGGGTCAAATATAATAAATTGCTAAAATAGGTCAAATGGAAAGGATATAAACAGTATCACTAAGGATTCAGATTAGACACTAGAAAGTATTTCTAACTGAAAAGGTTATTAGAAACTGCAATCACAGGCCAACCAGCCAAGTAGGGTGGCCATTTTTAAACTGTGCTCTATCATGCTTTGGGATTCTTCAGAGGTGTCTGAGGGGCATGAGGAAGGAAACACCTTCCAATTCAACAGAATAACTTCAATTTAATTGGCATAGGTGTTTTTCTGACATCATTTGAAGAAAGGGTTTTGTTACTAAAAGCCATTCTAAAACCACTTACCTAGAATATTTTCAAAGATTTGCTATTTTTGGATTCAAACCCTATTTATCCCTAATTCATAAAGGGGTCCTAGAAACTGGCAAGGAAAAGGTTAATAACCTGAAAAAAGCTATAAACACAAACAGAAAGTTGACCAAAGTGACACTACAAATGGCTCGTGGACATAAGAAAATATGTTCAACCTTACTCATAAGACAAATGTAAATTAAAATATACTGAGATAGCATTTGTCTTACAAGATTTATAAAAATCCAAATGTTCAATTGACACACTTGTCAAGGTTATGGAGACTTGATACAAAGACTATGAAGACAATTTATTAATATTAATCAATTAAAACAGCATTTTTCAGCAATACTACTTTTAAGAATTCATTCTACACATGCACTTTCACATGTGTGAAATGTATAAAACCTACTCGTTGCAGTATTGTTTGTAGTGGCAAAAGATTGAAAAGTTCTGCATCCATCAATAGACATCTGGCTAATTATGACTCATTAATACAATTATATATTATATAGTTGTGTAAAAAATGAGTAAGCTCTCTTCTGTATGCACTAATAAAGAAAGCTGAAGAAAATTAAAAGATTCAAGATGAAATGCATAGTATGCTACCTTTTATATAAAAGAATACATAGTCAAGTTTCATATATTTTCATAAAGAAAACCTAAAAAGAGATATAAGAAAATACTGAAAGTTATAGGGGTGGCTACATGTTGTGGGATGAAGGTAACAATTGGATGAATGTAGGACAGAGAAAAATATTTTACTACATACTGTAATATATGTAGAGAGAGATAGATAGATACACATCTATAATAATATATAAACATACATATTCATATTCTTGAACAATACAAATATATTTCTCCATGCAAAAATTAAATTTGAAGGATTTATGTTTGGAAAAAATTTTACTTGAAGGCCAGGAGCTAGTCTAGGTGATCATTTTTGGTTGCTTCCAATCATAGAAAATCACTCTTACAAAGCTGGTCATAGAATCAATTCTATCACTACTAGTGCACAGACACTAGTACAACTCTGTTTCTAGTCTGACTGCAATGAGATTGCTCTCTACTACTGACACTCTATGGCACCTTTGGGGAAAGTGAGGGCTGTGGCTATTTCACTGATTTCTTAAACAGATTTTTAAAAAAATTAATATACCATTGTTTTACAAAGCTATATATTTCAAAGAAAAGATTCACACCTCTACTATTTATCTGATCTATCTATCTATCTATCTATCTATCTAATCATCTAGCTATATCTACATCTTTATCCATCCAGCTAGCTAGCTATATATCACACTGTGCCTACCACCAGGGTACTAGTGACAGTCACCAGTATCAATTTGACCCCCTCTAGTCCAGATTCCCTCCCACCTTCCCCCTAACTCCCTCTTGTAGCTAAAGTTTTGATTTTAGAGTCAAGATAATTTTTGTTGTTCAGATTCTACTAAGCAAAATAAGTCATCAAGAGAGAGAAAAATATGGGATGGTTTTGCTCATATGTGGAATGTAAAGAAACAGAGCAAATGAACTAACAAATTGTTTTAAAGTGTGTCAATGTGGGCAGGGCCTTGGGCCTTGGTCCAGATGGAAATAAAGCAAGCAGATAAGGGTTGTTAGTGAGAAACCACCTATGGCCCTCTTTAGTTGTGGGAGAGACAGATGGGCTGCATTGTGGTTAGGCTCAGTTAGAACATACAGCAAAGATGAGGCACATCTAATAGGATAAATATATCCCAAACATTGAGTGTCTGTAGTCTCCTTCCAAAAAGGACAATTGCTCATCCTCTAGGACCATGTGGGTTCAGATGATTTTTTCTTTGGAATGTTCACTTAAACCTAAGATACTGTTTCCAACTAGTTCATCAGATAACCTGGTAATACCTACCATTTAGATTTCTCTCTTTTAGCACTCCAGCCACTATCACTCTTTTTGCTCTGGACCTCCCAAAGTGATGATTGAACTAGACCTGCTTTTCTTGGGCAGAAACCTGTAATTTGGAGATCTTCCCCTAAATTCCCCTCCTCTGTAAAACTAATCTCTTCATTAGCCCATCACTTGTCCTGCTAGGAAGACTTAGCACTCATCTAATTCATACCAAAGTATCAATGGAAGACAATATTTGAAAATAGGTTCTTTTTCTAGAAAATTAAATTGTCACATGGACTTTTGGTGTTTTCTTCATAACAAGACTACAGAACACAAGGCAAGGACTATGAAACTTTACAGGATTTAGTGCTCACATAGGGAAGCTTATTAAAAATACAGCTCCTAAGAACCATCCTAGTGGGAGCAAAGGCCTCATTTAAGCATCCAACTTGGGTTCAAATTCCAACTCCACTAATAATTAGTTGCCACTTGCTAGCTGAGTAAATCACTTAACATTTGTGAGTCTCAGAAACCCCATCTATAAACCCATCTATAAAATGGGGCTGATAATATCCCTGACCGGATAGTTTGTTGTGAGGATCAAATGAAACACATGACATGCTTGGAATATTACCAGGTGCCTATTAATGCTCAATGAATGCTGTTATTATTCTATTATTACTAATTATAAATAATAGGGTTTCTGGAATGCCCCAAGCAAACTTGTAAGGGAAGATATATGGTGCTGCCAAGTCTTTAGAGTTCCCATTAAAGTCTTAGGGTTTGTGTCCATCCCAATTCATATGTTGAAGACCTAATTGCCATTGGAATGGTACTTGGAGGTTGGACCTTCAGAAAGTGATTAGGTTAGGAGAATGGTGCTCTCATGAATGATCCTTATATGAACAGAGCAGAATGAGATGGTCTCTGCAGTCAGTATGTGAACAGAATGAAGGTGCTGTCTAAAAGTCAGGAAGTGGGCTATCACCAAACACTATACCTGCTCTTAAACTTCCCAGCCTCCAGAACTGTGAGAAATAAATGCTGGTTGTTTAAGTCGCCCTTTCTCTGCTTATTTTTGCTTTTGGCAGTCAAAACTGATTGATATAAATATTTTTCACTGGTCTGTAGTACTCCTCAAAAATTGCCAGTATCTGAATGATGACTAGAGAGCCACTTCTGAGTCATCACATTCACTGCTTTAGCTCTCAAGTGACTCCATCTGCTCTACCCATCTCCTTACCCTCTCAGTGGGGAGCCCACCAGGTAGGATTTCTTTAGTCAAGGATCTGAGTCCTGACCAGAACCATTTAACAAACCCAAAATCTCTGTTTTGATTTTCCTGAGGGCCTCAGGTTGATTTAAGGGTCAGGTGGGTAGCAAGTTCTTTTGTGTTTCTGAGTGGTCCTAAAGGGCAAAAAGAAAAAGTGAACCCAGCCAACTAATCCCACTACATCCACATCAATTCTAATTTCTTCTGCTGTGTGGTTTCTAGAATTACTCAACAAAAGTAATTGTTGATTAGCTTGAGTTTCATTATTTGCTTTGGGTAGGTATCTGAGCAGCTCTTCAGAAAGTGTTTATTTTTCAGTTTAGAATGTATATCCACTTCTCCCCAATTACCCATCTTCTTTTCATCTACCCTTCATGGCCCAGTTCTAGTCTCACCTCTTCAAGGAAGCCTTGCCTAGCTTCCACACTTGAAGGCCTCTTTGGGGGAAGGGAAAATGATTGATGGAGCAGGCTGCCCCTGTGATGGTAGAGCTTCCAAAGGTGACAAGTTCACTCTGTCACTAAACTCTCCTCTACACTGCCAGAAGGTTTGACATGACCCTGGATTCAAGCATTAATTAGGGAAGGATCCTGTCCTTCACAGAGGTTTAATATGCTCACAGGAATGATGACCAAAAAATGAAACAGAGTCACAATAAAAAGAAAGGCATGGGGGTAGGACTTAAAAAAAGGTGAGATACCACTTCACACTCATTAGGATGGCTATAATCAAAAAGAGAGTAACAGCAAGTATTGGCGAGGATGTGGAGAAATTGGAGCCTTCATACACTGTTGGTGGGAATGTAAAACTGTAAAATGGTTCAGATGCTTTGGAAACCAGTTTGGCAGTTCCTCAAAAGATAAACATAGAGTTAGTGTGTGAACTAGTAGTTCCATTGTTAGGTATATACCCAAGAAAATTAAAAGCAAGAACTCAAGCAGATACTTGCACACGAATGTTCACAGCAGCACTATAGACAATAGTCAAAAGGTAGAACGGTGTGCCCTGGTGTCCTAGCAGATAAGTCTACTGTCTCTGGTTGGCACAGTCCACATACATCCCAAGGACCGGGGTTCTTGACCTGGATTTGCAACCCAGGGACCAGGGGGAACAATCAAGTTGAACAACTAAATGAAATAAATAGAATGATTTTTCATCAACTCACTTCCCATCTGCCACTGAAATAGGCAGACCCTGTTGCTCAGGTGTTAAGCCCAAACCAGAGGATCAGTTCACAATAATGCCAAGGACCAGGGATCATGACCCAGCCTCAGGAGGAACAACTAAAATGAACAACTAAAATGAACAATGAAATAAATAAAATGCTTCTTCCTCCTCTCTATTCCTTCTTGCTTGTGGCCTGCCTGCCTTCATTTCCCTTCTTTAAAAAAAGGGCATAAACAACCCATGTATCCATGGATGGATAAATGGATAAACAAAATAAAGCACAACCATACAATGAAATATTATTCAGTTACAAATGAACTTGGAAAATGTAATGCTAGGTGAAAGAAGTGAGACATGAAACAACACATCTTGCGTGATTCCACTTATATTAAATGTCCTGAATAGGTAACTCCATAGAGATAGTAGATGACAGAAGCTGGGTTCAGGGGAGAAAGGAAGTGACTGCTGCTAAGGGGCATGGGGCTTCTTTGGGGAATGAGGAAAATGCTCTGGAAAGAGTAGTGTTGGTTGCCATATCTTATAAATGCACTAAAATCAACTGAAGTGTACATTTTAAAAGGATACAGAGTATGTGACTTTTATCATTAAAGTTGTTACCCCATAGTTCTAAACTTCTAAATATCTTTCAATGCAGACACGAAGTCAAGTATCAGAGTGTGGCAGGCCTAGACAAAATGTAGGTGCTGTGTATTCTGGTGATAGGGATGCAGGTGAAGAAGGGAGAGGTAAATAAAAAGAAAAGAATAACCAGAAAGAGGTCAAGGGAATCAATCCCAAGTCATACTTTTTTCCAGTTTTTCCTGGCCATGCCACAGGGTACCTTGGGAGGTAGGGTGTGTCTACCAGACAACTGAACAAAAGGAGTATAGACCTAATGGGGGGGGAGAATTTTTCCTACTTGGATTCTTCAAGCAGGGCCCATACCTTCAGTCAAACTAGTGGCCTCCCTAATTCCAGCCCTGGCCCAACCCCCTGCTGGGGTCCCAGGCCAGGAAATTCTTGCAGCAGATTCAGCAGATCACTCTGCAGCTAAACAGACAGACACAACACTTTGTCCCAACCAGAAAGGTGCTGAGTGAGAGGAAACAGTCATCTGCTGGTCCAGCTGGAGAGAGGAGAGTGGAAGAGAGCGCTGAAAGCTCACACCCCATTGTAGTCCCGGTTCTCCCCTCCTCATCCGGAACCCATCTGCGGGCTGGTTTTTATCCCACTTCCGCTCATGTTCCAGCTGCTGTCGCTCAGTAGCTGAGCCTGCATGAATAGGCCATCTTGTCAGGCAGATGCCAGGATGACTGGTTTGAGAAGAGAGATGTGCAAAAGGAGAACACGTCCATAGAGCAAGCCATGTTTGCACACTGGGCACTAAGTTTGGGTGGGGGCCAGGGGAGTACATGTGCTCTTGGCTGCGTTGTGCCACTCACTGACTTGTGTGATGTGACTGCTGTCACTTTGCATCTCTTGGTCTCAGTTTCTAAAGAATTTTCTGCATTTGTGAGTATATGTGTTGGTTGGTGTGGGGGGTCATTATTTCATCATTTTAACTGCTCCTACTTCACAGGGAGATAGACAAAAGACACCAAGAGTATATTTTTTTGAAAAGGCTCAGGAAGAAAAGAAGCTATAGAAAACACAGTCAAGTGACTATGTTTATCTCGATCTTATCAATCAAAAGAGATTCATCATTGAGTTGGCTCTGATGGTCCAGTGTCCAGAACATGTTACATTCAATTAAGATTTTGCCAACTGTGAAAAGACCCCCAGCTTGTGTGTCACTGCCTTTCAGTTATCAATTCTTGCCTCTGGTGTCCATCACCTGCTCATGGGCAGATAGTCAAGGGCTAAAGGCTCTATGTATGAAGCAGACTCAATGTGGGCCTGTCAAGTTTATGAAACACATCTCAAAGATGCATCCCCTCCACTAAACAATGCTCTACTTCAGACCAGCCAATCCCTGCACTCACTATGCTCCTTGCCAACGTTGTCCTGACTCATTTTAGACCCAACCACCCCCAGAGACTATGCTTTGCTTACGCATATCCTAACTAGCTCTCACTATCCATGAAACACAATGATTTTTTGCAGCAGCTCTAACAGTCTGTCTGTCTGCCCTCAACAGTCCAGTACCTCATAACAGATCTATTGCCTGCTAAGTGATAAAAAAAAAAAGTGGAAAGGAGGCAGGGATGATGTCTTGAATCCTCTCTATCTTGCTGGCTCTGGCATGGGAACAAAGAAATAAACATTCAAATCGTGCTACAGGTTCGAATGTTGAGAGTCTATTTATTAATCCCATCAAAGATATATAAGTGCACTATCAGGGGTAAGGTGATTCTTTACTGCTCTTCATTTGAGGCCCAGAAAGCTGGAGAGAAATAAGTATGATTCTCAAAAGTGATTCTGAAGTGAGTTACAGAATTTTGAGGGTGTGAGGGTATATGTACTCTCTGGGAAGAGGATCTGTGAATTCTGTCAGATTCTCAAAATATTTCATGATCCCAAAGATGTGCCCCCACTATTTTAATACAAAACAAGGAGCTTGTGGGTGTCACTTCAGCAACACCAGATGTGTACTGGCAACTCAGTCCAGTTTCTAAGGCTCTAGATTTATGCATGCTTATTTTCAGCTTTCCGTGTGCTGAGAGCAATTACTGGCAAAAAGCTTCCTATAATCCAGTCTTCAGAGGGAACCTCTACGTTCTTTCCTGTCAGAATGTCTTCTTCCACTTTACTGAACAGTTTTATCATTAGCTCCATTAACCAGCTCGTGGACCATTCCAATCTCATTACATGCACCTTCTTAGGTTTCCCATGTATATTTCCAAGACGAAAATGAAAATGACCTCCCTTCTTGACAGATGGAAAGGAGACCCAGAGATGCCAAGGAACATTGTTATTTTGTGCCAAAGCAAGGACTCAAATTTAGGTCTCTTAATTTCTACCTAGTTTCACAAAACCTAAGGGCTAGAGAAGTCCACTAAAATCCGGTCCAACAATTGAGGAAGAAGATAAAATCCAAATATGTCTGTTTTCAGGGACCAATTCTTTAATCTTGAGTTTTCACCTGAACAAACAGAACCGCTTCTGCATTAGATAAGATTAGTTTATCTTATTCCTTTGCTACTATATACTGTGTTTTTTAATCGAATTACTCAGTGGTGTCATAAATAGACTTGTAGCTTCAATGAACATGTTAAGTCAACTATTCCACATGATGCCTAATTGTAAACGACAGGTTTTGTATTAACATGTGTCACTTACTGTCTTCCTCTTTACCTTAAGTAAATTAAGAATGGGTTCTACCATTACTTGGTTAGTTCTAATCCTTTGGGAAGCAGGCCTTTTGCGGGTAGGTCAATGACCTTTTGAAATGGACAAATTAGTCACTGGCCTCAAGCAGTATTCACAGAAACAATGCAAGGCATTTGGCTGAGATAGTGGGGAGTGCAGTCAAGCATTCTTTTGTATTGCAGACCCCGGCATTTCCCAAGTCCACTCTGCAGAGGACTATGAATCCACAAGATGCTCTGTGGAAACAAAATTCTGAGCTTCAAATAAAGTTGTGGAATGATCAGTATTCTATACTCTCAATGTCCCTTTTAGCATGTTAAAGGAGCTCAGAAGTCCCATAGTAAAGAAAACTGGTTAACTAATATTCCTGCTTATATAATGGCTATGAACATCTCAGGAATACTTGGTAAGTACTGCCCTGCACAATGTCTAAGAACTAGATATTTTTAAGATCTGGATATCTGCCAGCTTACAGACACTATGAACTACTGAATTCATGACCCTTCACCATCCTCAGTCACTCAATCTTTAGTTAATAACAAACATGTGTCTCCTAGGTAGCTCATGGCATCTGCTGTATCCTTCTTTTCTTTCTTTCCTTAGAAATCCTGTAAACTAAGAGAAAACATCCCTTGTGAAACACTGGATAGCGTTAATGACTTGAGCCTTACAGTTTGGCGCTTGCAACAACAGCACAGTGACATCAGGCATTGGGGATACAAAGAAGTCAGCTCAAGGGTTTGGATGTTTTCTGTATGTGATGAGAAGCCAGTGAAGTGATTTAAGTTGGGAAGTTAGCTGAAGAAATTCCAATTCTAAAAGACTGGTCTGGGATGACTGAAGGGGACCCTGAGGTTGGAGGCAGAATCTGTCGAGAGGCTAGTGAAAGAGGCTATTACTATCATATTACATTCTAAAGAAAGAAAAGAGGCATTCAGTACTTGAGGATTAATTGAGAAAACTTATCCCCAAACATGCTTTTTGTTGTGTTTGGAAAAGTGTTAGCAGCAGACTTCAGAAAGTGGTCCCTAGAGGCCACTGGCATAGGCTACAGGGAAGGTGGTGGCAGATGAAGGCTGCAGTCTTCTAGAACAGGCACAACGCTATTTGGAAAAGGCAGTCAACCTCTTTCTTCCTGGAGACCAAGAGAGGCAGCTTATCTGCTATGTCATAGAATTACTATATGAAAGAGAAAAGAGTGTATTTCTCCTCCTAGGAAGTCCTTTAAAACCTAAACCAAGTCCCTGCTAGGCAAAGAGTCATAAAGGTAATATATACACCATGGAGAAAGAAACGGGCATCTTTGGGAATCTAGATTCCAAAGATTCCTATGATTGCCATGGGATGGTGATTCTTCCTCAGAAAAGGGAGGTACAAACAGTAAATAGGTATTAAAGATGAATTCAAAATTTCAGTTTGAAACTGGAATGTTTCTTTCGGCATCCAGAAGCTCATACAGAGGTCCTTCATTTTAGACTAGAGTTATCAGGGGAATAGGGGATTTCAGGGATCAGAAATTAATCAAGTAACTAAGGTTTGTTACCATCTTTGATTTACCAAGCCTACAAAAGCAATATGAGTTTCCATCATTGCTTTGGACCAGTAATTCTCAAAAGGAGGAGCAAGCCTACCCAGGCCTCTGCTGGAAGTAGTTTCAACCTTCACATATAGGCCCATCTCTGACTGGAAATTACTGAACACAATGAGAGCTGTCATTTATGGGAGTGTGGCATATACTGACAGTTTAGAAGCAGAAAAATGTTTGAGAGTCCCATTTCCATTAATTATAGTAATCACATCAATAGCATTAATGAGTGATATTTACCAAATGGTGCTTATACTGAACAGGTGTATGCTCAGCACTGTTATGTTCATGTTCATTAGCTCTGTTCTCCCTACAGTCTCCCCATGAGGTAGGTACAGCTATCACATCCTTCTACAGATAAAGAAACTAAGGAACTGGAACCAAAGTCCCTGGCTCTAGGAGTGGAGTTACAATAGTCTGCTCTCAATATCTATAGTGAATTATCTGAAACTACAGCTGGGATACAATAGGCACTAACACAAAATTATTTCTTCAGTCTAATTGCTTTTCCTAAATTCTTCTCACTGTGTCCTCGGAGAAGGAAGCCACTCTCTCTCACAGACACACATAGGCACAAAGGTCTTAAAATATAAGGTAGCTGATCAAAAGGAAGTATAGCTGACTCTTGAATAATGTGGGTGAGAGGGGCCATGACATTGATCATCACAGGGTCAGAGGTCCTCATATAGTTGGCCCTCTGCATATGCAAGTTTCACTTCTGGGGATCCAGCCAACAGACATCTGCGGTTGGTTGAATCTGTGAATGAGGAATCACAGAGAGGAAAAAGTCCTTGCATATGTGGATCCCTGCAGGTCAAACCCGTGTTGTTCAAGGGTCAACTATACTTGACTAGTTCACCTCATGTTAGCCTCAAACAGTTGGGTGAAAGAAACAGGGATGAGGAAGGCAGGCTAGAACTTAGGTTGTGCCTTCTTCAGAGTGGTACAAGAAGGGAATGTTTAAAATAATCCAAATTACCTTTTGAGTCACTGGGTCAATGAAAAACTCTTGGAACAGAATAGTTCCCTCTACAGAAACTCAAAATGGCATCAGATACCAGCTTCTCTTCTCAGAGCCCACCAACTCTCCACTCAAAGTGTGGTAAGGGGAAGAGAGCAACAGTATCACCTGAGAGCTATATCACAGCCCCACTCCCAAGCCCTCCGGTATCTTCATTTTAACAAGACCCCCAGTGATTCTTGTACACAGGAGTTTGATAGGCACCACTTTAGGGTTTCTGGTTCTAGAGTTCATCTTATTCAGAAACTTTAATAATGCCCTAGAAACAAGTCAACTCCTCAAAGGTTAATGACTATTGACAAGACTTTTTACTTTTAGTTGTGGACATACACATTTAGAGTTTGTTCCACACTGCATGAATCTACGCCTTACTTGGGGAATAAATACTATCAATCTTCGAACTATACTGCCAGCCACAAGTTGTTTCAAACATTCATCTCTACATGAAATGGCAAAACACATTTACTCAAAGACTAGGGTCCTTGGAAAGTGAGGTTATGTGTACAAAATTATAAAATCTTTAGGACTGAAAAGAAGGCAATACCTCTCTCTCCCAGGGGACATTTGACAATGTCTGAAGATTACCTTTGGCTGTTATAAGTGGGGATGGGTGCTACTTGCTTCTAGTAAGTGAGGCCTGGAAAGCTTCGAAAGCCCCTCCATTCAGAGGATGGTCACCATGAAAGAGAATGATCTGGCGGTTGAGAAAACAGCAGCTGAGAAAACCTGGGCTAGAGAAAATAAGTACAAACTATTTGATTCCAAAGTATTCAAAGTGCATCTAGGGAGAATGGCAATCTGAAAGGTCTTTCACCGTTCTGACCAACAGTTGGGAGTTGGACACAAAATTTGTAGCTGCCCTTGAAGGGGTGATGTACTCCTATGACTTAGAGAGTTGAGCCTTTGATTTAAAGTTCTCCAAAACCATACCATGCAAAACCAACTGCTCCAGAAGTCATGAAACACCTAGAAAATATTTTTCACAAAATGTCACTTTTCAAAGTTAGCATCAAATAAACGAGAAGAAACAACCATACTTTCCTTTTCCTATTTGCAAAAAGGGGGCATATACAATGAAATAATTAAAAATTAAAGTAGAAAAGACCGGAACCAAAAGTAGCTGTAAAAATACCAAACAATAATAGTTACGATAACTATTGTATGTGAGCATTGAAGGATTCTGAGTGTCCTGGATGTCACAGCAGAAAGAAAAATGTATTATTAAAAGTTCTTCTTTTAATGACTGTCTTTTAATTTCTAAGAGTGATTTACTGTGAGTTCAGGATTCAGAATGAGTTATCAAGGATCATCATTTCGTTGATGTTATCTCCTTCACTCTCCTGTCCCTAAGCACACACATCCCAAGCCTCTGTGCTAACAGGAGTATAATTGTCCTTACCTGAGTCCAGAGGCCCATGTGAAGTACAAAGCTAAATGTGAGGACTGGGGGACTGGCACTTATCTTTATAATGTAAGTTTTCTGAGGGCAGGGCTAGTTTCTTAACCCAGCAAGGCCTACAATGCTCTGTGACCAGCAAACATTTCAACAGTGAGAGAATGCTGGGTAAGACTTCAGTCAACGATTAAGCAATTTGAGTCCTTCCTACAAAATAAAAGTCATCCTTGCTAAAGGCAAGTATCGGGCAGTGTCCTCAATGCTGCATACTCATCAAATTATTTTCCTCCTCACCTCTTGCACCCAGCTACACTACATTTCACAACCTCACTGCAGTTAGGTGGGGTTCTATGAATTAGTTCTAGTGCATGGAATGTGCTGAGAAATGACATACCTCATTTTCTTGCACATCACTTTATTGTGCTTCACAGATATTGAACCTTTTAAAAATTGAAAATTTGTAACAAGCCTGCCTCCAGTAAGTCTATCTGTACCATTTTTCCAAAAACATGTGCTCACTTTGTGTCTCTGTCACAGTAAATTAAAGTGTGTTCTTTTTTTAGACATAATTCTGTTGCACATTTAATAGATGACAGTACAGTGTAAACATAACTTTTATGTGCACTAGGAAACCAAACAATTCATGTTACTCACTGTATTATGATATTTGCTTTATTGTGGTGGTCTGGAATGAAATCTGCATATTTTTGAGGTGTGCCTGTACATGTCTTCAAAGCCTGACCTACAGAACATCCTGTACAACTCTCTCTTTTCTTTTTCCAAGAGGGCTCCCTGCAGAAGATCCAGTGGATCACTGTGAGGTCCTAGAGGAAGGTAAGACCACTATAATGAAAGGGTCCTGGGTCCCTGAATGGCTGTAAGGAGCAAAGCCCTCCCTCCACACAGACACCCACCACTGTGTTTAGTCACTGAGATGTCACACATCTTAGAGCAATCGGTTTATCTTTACTAATTCTTTTGCATTACAAATATATTTCCTCCTCTAAGATCATGGGCCTTAAGTTTCTTTTTAGTCTTTAATATTGCATTAATATCACCTACACTTTCTACCATTCACTTTCCATCTCCTTCCATCTGGACAAATGTTCTCCCTGGCACTAAGGCAAGAAGTAGGTTAAAATCAACAGACTTAAAATTTGCTCTCTGGTTCAAATTCCCCAAAAAGGCAAACCAAAGTGATCAAGGAAATGCAAATAAAAGCGCAATGAGATATCACCTCACATCTGTGAGAAGGACCTAGATCAAAAAGACTAGGAATAACAAATGCTGGCGAGGATGTGAAGAAAAAGGAATTCTCCTACACTGTTGGTGGGAATGTAAGTTAGTGCAACTTCTTCAGTAAACAGTATGGAGATTCCTCAAAAAAATGGTCCTGCCATTTTTTTTATATAATAGCAAGACATGAAAAAAACTAAATGTCCATCAACAAAAGACTGGATGAAGAAGTTGTGGTATTTCTACTCAATGGAATTCTCCACAGCTATTTTAAAAAGATGAAATTGTGCTTTTTGCAATAGCCTTATGCAACTTGAGGTGATTATATTAAGTAAAATAAGTCAGATGGCTAGATGGCTTCACTAATATGTGAAATACAGAGAAAATGAACAAACTGAAAAGCACAAGAAAACTCACAGGATGCAAGACTAAGATTACCAAAGGTGAGGAAGTGGGGAAAATGGAAGGGAACCAGAGAATGAAGGAATAAAAAACAGTGATGATGGGCACTAGAACTCTGGTGGCATGTGTGTTATGATATGCACAGAGACTAAGGTGAGAGTTTATTATACTAAAAACAATAGCGTAAGATAAACAAAAGAAAGAATACAAAATTATAGAGTAAATCAAAGTAAAATCAAGTCCAGAAGCATGGGAAGTCCAATTGTTTTCAGGTCTACTGCCTAATAACAATTAATCTTTGGATCCAATAACATGTAGTATCTGGCTCAGAGGCTAGATTTTTAGGTTCATGAATGGTCTAGATAGCATTTTATGGAATGTCTTAATGCTTTGGCTCCTAAGTTATCGCCCCATGTGTCAATGTCAATGACCAGAAGGGTTGAGGACAGTCAGGCAAGGTTGGGCAAAGGAGTCAATTAGACGAGGTAACCTAAGGGCTAGGCAAGGACAGATAGGAAGAAGAAATCTAGAAAGGGGTTCATAGAGTGATAGTCATTAGGGCTATACATCAATATTCCAGTCCTCCTCTTTCCAGACACATAGTAGCATTGTGTTTACCTGTCCTCTAGAAGTCAAAGTGTGACCATGTGACTTGCCCTAGCCAATTACATATGAGCAAAAGTAATTTGTGTTGCTTCTGAATAGAAGTCCTTAACATCCAGGACATAATTTGCTATGTTCTTTTCCCTTGCTATTGGAACTGAATTCCAGATGGAGAGGCTCTGTCAGTCAGGGTTTTCAGGTGTGAACGACATGTATAACCTGAGATAGACATGCAATTTGAGTAAGGGATAAACCTTTGTTGTTTTAAGCCACAGAGATTTCTAGGTTATAACTGCATCATAATTTAGCCTATCCTTATGGTTATAGAGTATCTAACATCTGATAAAGAATAGAATTTGACATTGAAAATGGGATAGATGAAAAATATTCCAACAATTTTTCTCATCTCTTCTGAGAAAGAATTGAGGGTAAGAGTAATTCCTTCCCTAATATGATTCTCATTGACATTTAAGCAGATGAAACTAAATTTTATCTACTAATTAAACTTACCCCATAGTGTCTAGAACAGGGATCATGGGTCATAACTGACCTGTGATTATTTTGTAAATAGTTTCATTGGAACACAATCACAGCCACTCATTTCCATATTGTCTATTGATACTTTGACACTACAATGAAAGAGTTGCTATAAGAGCCTATATGGCCTGCAATGTCTAAAATATTTACTCTCTGGCCCATCCCAGAAAAAAAGTCCTGATCCCCGTGTCTAGAAGAAGCCAAATGGAGATAGATCTATAGACTGAGTGTGTGGAAGAGGCATCCTACATGTACTGCCACTTAAAGAATACATGCTTTTAGTAGCTCTATAGCCCAAAGCAAACATAGATCAAGAGTTGGTACTGGCAGAATTTTAATTAGAGATTCAGGCATCTTTAGAGATAGAGGCAAAAGGAGTCCCAGTACAAATAATTCTAATAAGCACATCTTTAAATCTCTAATGTTTGCCACTCACTCTCCTCAGGATCAGGATGGGGACAGGATCTGAACAAAGGCTATACACAGCATATGTCAGGATTAGTGAACCTGACAGTCCTCCGGATGACTCAGTGGAAAGTTGCTTAAGTGCTTGCTCAAAATGATTCACTGCCTGGAGATTCCAAGGCAAGTGAGATTCTTGGGCTAAACTGGGCGGTACGGTTTGTCCACCTCTCTGAACTCAGCACAGGGTAAGCAGACAGGCCCTAAGTGAGGAAACAGGCTTTGGGAGGGTCTGATGAGGGTCTCAGCCCACTGGATGTAGCCTCTGCTGTGGCCACTGGCTGCCCTCTGGGGGTGGGGGTGTATATGGCGTGGCTGGAATGCTAGGAATCTTGGGCTGGCTTAGCAGGCACTCCAATCAGCCTGGTGCTCTACATGCTCCAAAGACTTTCTCCAGTGTCCTTGGCATCCAATGACTATACTTGGGCTTAAGATTTTTAGAGCTGGGCGGGGCCCTGGAAGCCTTCTATCTCTGTACCAGATCACTCCTTCATTAGATGGTACCAGCAAACGAGCTGGCCATTCCACTACATATGGGATGCAGGCCATTTGCTCTGTAGCTTCAGCCTGGCTTTGGCAGTGCTGTCTGAAGAAGCCAGCTGCTTGGCTAAAATGCAGCCTTTGGTGGCTGTTAACAGGTTTTACCTCAATTCAGCTATTGTTGAGTTACTGTTGGTTGGCTCTGGGTTGCGGGGGTAGGAACTAGAGGAAGAAGATGGGAGATGGCAAAATAATTTACTTGGACCTATGAGTTGAATTCTCTTCCCTTTTAGCAGTTGATTTTGAAGTTAATTTGGAGGGGCTGTTTTTCTCCATTTCTAAGGTGACCAGTAAGATATGTCCCCCAAGTCCTATTTGTGGTATCTTTAGTACTAGGTGATTGTGTTTCCCCAGAGAAAAAGTGGAGAAGGGAGAGAGTTATGTCTGATGTT
>RJWH01002981.1:0-164712 GCA_004363575.1 Solenodon paradoxus
TCTTGCTCCCTTTCCTCTCTCCCCTTCCCCTCTCCTTCAGAGTCTGGGAGGACACTGACCCCTGTACTGTATCAATTTTACTTTCAAATTACTTCTCCTACATATGATGTACATTTTCCAATATAAGATGATAAACAAGACTGAATTCTTTTGTGTGTGTTAAAAATTTTAAGTTTACAGCACACCTCAATGAAGATGAGCCATCATTTCAGTGCTTTATAGTAACCTTATTGGGCAATGAAGTTAAAACCGGTCTTCTTGCTCTCAGCATTTCTTTTTACATTCTCTCTTTTATGTGGTTGTGTCCATAACATCATCTCACCATTTCCCTCCTCCATGCTGGTGGGCCTGCAACTGCATGTAAGAAAAAGTCCAATTTCCTTAGTGTTTACACCTCCATTCAACAGCTTTTGAGGGTCCACTATGAGCTGGGCACCCCGGGATGTTCCCAGTGGCAAGGCAGATATTGTCCCTGTACCTGAGGAGCGTTCATTCTAATGGGAACAAAAGCTACCCGGGAGCCTGGTATATAGATCTTTCCCCCTGTAAGAAGTGAGCCCAACTTTCTCTCACTTCGTGGTTTCCCAAGCAGATACTTATAATAAATATTTAAGGAGTGTTTCTTATCTGTTTAGTGCTGCGCTAGATACTTTCAAGGAATCTTCACTGCAGAGCCACAAGGGTTTTGCAGTTTACACCTTTAAAAAGTTGACCAGCCAGGTGTGGTAACTTGCTTCAAGACAGAACAATCAGCACAGGGAGAAGCAGCTCCAGGCTGTCCGTCTCCAGAGCAGGACTTCCTCACCCTGGGACTCTCCTCCCACTTCAGGTCACCACCATCATCTCACTTTTACTTCTTCCTAGAAGCCCTTTCTTGCCTCAGTCTCCCCCCACCTTATTTATTGGATGAAGTTATCCCGTTATTGTTAACAATTCGGTTTTATTCTGCCTTACTCTGAAACTTTTCCAAACACATCTTCCTACAGAGGGCACTTCCATCCCGGTCACCTGAAAGAAGCCATCCCACTCTTTCATTGAGACTGCATGACAGTGGATATGCACCTGGCATTATTACTATGTGTTTATTTTTCAAGAATTTCCACTCCAAACCCCTTGAGATCAGGGAGCAGATCTGTTTTGTTCTGTTTTTCATAATTGAAAGTATTATCTATAGACTTCACCTATCTAAACAAAAGAGCAACAGTTTAATTCATTCGTTGCCCTTTTGTCTTTTCCCCCACTGAGGGACTGCTCTCTGAATATTATTTCAAAGATTTTCCTTTTAAGAGTAGATGATCGGAACATTTACATTTCAGCTACTACTAAGAAGAGGCAATGAAGAGATACAAAATTGCCAAAGGATTCTTTGCTAAAGATTAAGGATGGTTCCTGGGTTTT
The DNA here is from genome assembly GCA_004363575.1 of Solenodon paradoxus. NCBI lineage: Eukaryota > Metazoa > Chordata > Mammalia > Eulipotyphla > Solenodontidae > Solenodon > Solenodon paradoxus. The sequence continues at coordinate 1,399 of RJWH01002981.1, forward strand.
CGAAATGACAAAGAAGCTGCTATTTTCCTTTAAAAAATGTGCTCTGACTCAGAGAGGGCTGTTGGGGGAAAGACTATTCGTGCCTCAGGATGAGGCTCTTGCCAAGAGATTGCGTTCATCCCTGCTGTATTACCTACTGTTCTGAAAATGCTGGAAGTGTCCTGAATTTGGGAAAATGCTAAATGTCATTAATTTTAGGTGCAACAAATTCAATGTCAATGATGCGTTTAGGTGCACATTCACCTTTGTTTAGCAAATGTTTTCCTGTGCTGCATTTCAGATGAATATTTAAAACACTTAAGAGAACACTTTGGCTTTCAGCACCGTGGAATATTTGATAGCCATCCATTTGCATGAAAGCAATTTTAACGCCTCGCCTCATCTTCTTTACTCACTCCAGCCATCACCTCAGGAAGAACTCTGGCTGAGCCTGAATTAAGTGGGCAATTGAGAGTAATGCATTGTCTGCTTCAGACCTTGACTACATTCCTTTTCTAGCCTCTGGGAAGAAGTGAGGAGTGGAAAAAGCGCATGGTTGCAAAAAAGTTGCTCAAAAATGGACTTATTTTTCTTTTCAGAAAATGAATGAGAAGCTGATTTTCTAGACTGGCCTCCCCGGCATGTATTTTTTAAGCCCTTCTTGAAGATGACTACTCAGGCCCAGACATCTGACTTCCTATCTAGTTTCGGATGCCATGTTGACCACGCCTTCCGGTATTGCCCAGGATGCTCTTCTGTTTTGAAAGGATGCTGTCTCTTCTTCCCCACTCCAGTCCCCCGCATTCATACAGTTGAGACAGATAGTGCGAGATTACAAGGGCTTAGCGCTCTTCTAGCACCCTAGCCATCTAACAAATAGAGACAGTACTGTCCACATGGAGTTGACTTGGAGAGCACATTAGTGCGTGTACACAGACAATAAGCCTAAGAAGGGGAAAATATATAGAATGTAACAAAGGATAAGTGCCACATAGGAGAATAAAATAGAAAAAAAGGATAGAGGGCATTCTGTAAATACTAATTACAATTTTATAGCAGGGAAGCTGCATTGTAAGAGAGTTCAGAACAAATTCTTCACTGAGGGCGTATCCTGGTGGAGCAATGGTTTGGTCAACTGCTGCCAGTCGAAGCACAATCCATATACATTCCAAGGACCTGGGTTCTCGTCCCAGACCAGGGAGAACCACCAAGATGGACAACTAAATAAAATAAATGCTTCTTCTCCCTCTTTCTTCCTCCCTGCCTGCATCTGCTCACCTTTATTCTTTGCTGCACCTTTCCTTAAAAATAAAATAAAATGAAATAAAAAGCTCTTCCTCTTCTCCTGTCCTCTCTTAAAAAAACAAAATAAAAAACAAAAACAAAAAATCGCTATAAATCATATTTACATAGGTGTGGATGCAAGTGATTCATGTTTTAAAGAACACTAGGAAGCATTTTAAAAATTGAAGTTCTCATTCCCCATATTCTTTTAATTCTTGTTTTATCTTTCCTTTTTACCTCAGCGTTGTTCAACTTTCTTTAATGAGGCTTTCGAGTGGTGCAATAGAAAGAGCAGGTCCACTAATTAGGACTCAAGCCCAACTATCTCTGTAAGCCTCAGCTTACTGGTCTGTAAAATGGGAACGCTAAAACATATTTGGGCAGTTGTGGGGCACATTTTGCCCATTCGTAAAATGGCTCAGTAGCTGATCGCAAACCTTTAAATGGTAGCTATTACTGACAGAAGCACACCTGCTCTTACACAAGTGAGTGAATACTGTGTGCCAGCCTCAGAGTAACTCTGGAAAATTTAGTACAAGAGGACAGGGACACAAACCAGGATGAGTCATCCAGCATCTCTATCTATTCCTGACAAAGGATTTAACTAATATCCTATTGGAGATGAACAGATTTAGGATGTGCACTGCAGACACTGAAGTTTTACATGTATAGTTAAATCAGTGCTATGGAAGGAAACTTTGTCTGTCTGTCTACACAGACACACATATATGTATATACTTATAACTCTACTAACCCTTTTATCTTTATTAAACATACAAGATAAATCTGTTAACAATAACGCCTGTGATAAGCAGGTTATGTGTCAGGCACGTTGACGGATAGAAATTCACTTAATCTTTCAGTGACCCTGGCCGGCAGGTACCATCCATCATCATCCGGTTACCGAGGAGGATATTTGAGAGGCGCCCTCACGGGGCTGGGGGGTGGTGTAGCGCGGCAGCCTCCGCGGTGCCGGGTCAGCGAACAAGCACACGACGCCATCTGGTCAGGGCCACTCTCCTTCCCAGGCGGAGTCGGGCTTCATGGCCACTACAAAAACCAAGTGGCGAGAGTCGTGCAGATCCGCTAGCTGGGGCCTGGGGTTCCCGCGAGCATCCCTGAAAAGGATCCTCCTTCCCTCCTGCCTCTAAGGAAGGTGGGTAAGAGTTAGGGGCGGTGGGGCCCCCTACGGACCCCCTTAGTTCGGGGGAACCTCCATCCGTAAACACGAGGCAGGCGGTTGGTGTCGGAGCCCGAAAACTTGGCAAAGAGCGCTGGCTGGTGGGGCGGGGGGTGCGGGACCCTGCGAGCCGCCCGTTGGTTGCGACTGACGCCCATCCGCTCCCTCCCGCCCAGCGCGCGGGGCCGAGTGGCGACGCCGACTCGCGGGCCGGGGCGGGCCGGGGCGGGCCGGGGGCGGGTCGGGGCGCGTCACGGCCTGCGGCTCCGCCCCGGGCTCCTACGCGGCGCCTCTTCCTTCGCGGCGGGGCCGCCCTCGCTCAGTCCGGCTCCACGTTCCAGCCGCGGCCTCGCTCCCGCCAGCGCACGGCCGCCGCCCGCGACCCCGCTCCCGCCGCTCGCGCCCGGGGCACTGTGCTTGCTCGCGCGCCGGGCGGCCGCGGCGGCCGCGGGCGGAGAGCGCGTGGCAGCGCCGTAGCGGCCGCCGCGGGCTGCCGGCGGGCCATGGAGGCGGATGGGGCGGGCGAGCAGATGAGACCGCTTCTCACCCGGGTAACGACGGGCCCGGCGGCGGGCGGGTGGGCGCCGGGGCGGCGGACAAAGGCGGCGGGCGGCGGGTCGGGCCGCCTGGTCCCCGCCGGCGCCGCTGCCCGCCCGGCGCGTCCGCCGGCGCCTTTGTGTGCGCCCGCGGGGCCCGGGGAGCGGCGCGGCCGGCGGACACCGGGAGGATGCGGCGGGCGGGAGCGCGGCGTCGGTCGTGCCCCCAGGGCCGCCGTCCCGGCTCCGGGCGCCGGGGCGCCGTGGTCGCTGCGCCCTGGAGCCCCGCGTCCCTGTCGGCGGCGGAGCGCGGCTCCACCTGCGTGCGGCGCCGGGCGAGGGGCCTGCCGCCGGCCCGCCTGCCCCGCCGCCGCGCTTTGTTCGCCGAGACGTGCGGCCGCGTGGACGTCGCCTGCCCGGCGGACTCTGGCGAGAAGCGGACGCGGGTCCTGCCGCTGCGGGCCGGGCGGAGGACGGTGGCCCACGCCGCCCAGCCGCTCCGCCTGCAGAACCGCGTTCCCGGCGACGCGGCTGCGGCGACCGGGTTCCAGGGCAGCGGTGGGCGTGCCGAGGCCGGCCCGCTGGGCCGCTGGCCGGCCGGCCGGGCTCCGGGAACCGACTCCTGCGCTCCGGAGGGCACCTGGCCCCCTCCAGGGAGCTGCTCAGGGGTCCCGCCTGCAGCTCTGCCCGCCGAGGGGGAGGGGGCGGCGAACAGGCCCCCGTCTTTCGGGACCAGCCGGGCCCTGAACTTCTCATGTGTTTCTCTTCAAGGAGTGTCCTTGAAGACACTCCCTCTCCATCTTTTTGAAGATGATAAGCCCTTAGAGATCAGGCGTTCTTTAAGCATGTTCACCTATAAAGTCTCCAACGTGGGTAGACGCGGACTCCCCAGACGGTGAAGTCATTTCGCAGTGGTTTTGGGGAAAATCGTTCTCAGCCATGGTCATGGAATACTGGAACTCGTCCTGAGGAAGCCTAGGGCCGTTCTTGATGTGGCCTGGGTTTGGGATTTTTTTCTTTATAAGCGCCTTCTTGTGTATCGAATACAGTGTTGTCAATTTTTCAACTTATTTGCGAGTTGTTAGTTCAGTGCCGTGTTCTCAGATGTTGTCTACTTAGCTAGCAGGAGACTGTGATGACGCCTTTGCTTTCCTAGTCACTCATTCATTCTCCTAACACTTAGAACCGATTCTGTAGTATCCAGAAAGATTGCCGCTCTGCTCTGAAAGAACTTACTCTCAAATGAGACAAATGAGAAGGGAATGAGCAAACTGTTACCCTGGATCTGTTATACATGTCATGGCAGAAGCCGTTGGGAAGGGGATACCCTTCTAAGTCCTAAGGAAGGTAAGATTTGACTATCCTAAGCATTTACAAATCAGTAATCGAAATCAAATGTAATAAGCTACCATACAGGCTAAAAATAGAATGGGAGCCCAGGCAAAGGGTTTAAGCAGTGGAGAAGACTCCCAACTGAAAGCTGGGATAAGAACTACTGCCATTGATGAAGTTCAGTCGTCATTTTCCTTGGTAAATGAAGGTCATAAAAATGAAAGGTTATGGTATTAGCAGTCATAACTTTTGTAACTCACAACCAACTGCTTAGCATAGCCAAAACCAGAATATAATTAATCTTCATAAAATACTATCTTAGGTGTATGTGCAAAATCTTTGAATAAATTAGCAGCAGTTTACATTACTCTGAAACCGGAGTCTGTTTGTTTCATAATTTAGGCTCTAAGGTTTCTCTTGTTCTCAAATTCTGTTAATTTTCATTGATCATGGTTTTGGAGTTGAGCAAGGAACCTCACTTCTCTTCTGAATAATGCAAGATTTATTGTGTTGCTACAAATACGCAGGCCTCCCTTCTCATGGCTTTGAACTGTCAGCCTCTGGCTTTGGTTAAACCTTGTTACAGCATACAGCACTGTTGGGAAAGTTTGCACATTTTTAGCCACTGTTCTCCTTTCATTTAAACAGTAAATGATTGAAGCACAGTTTTCTTGCTACAGAAATTTTGGGTCTGAATTTTGTTACATGAATTTTGTTAGATGATTTCATTCATTTTCATGGTACTAAGTATCTTTGTGCGAGACACTGGGATACAGGCAGCATGGGTAGACAGTCCTAACCTCCTTGAGTTTATTTTGGCAGGTGCAGTGAGCACAGTGATAGCATTTGTATGCCTGCCAATTCCATTTGTGAATGCCAGTTAAAACATTTTTGAGAGTCTGTTAGAAATACTTCAAAAACGAGTCATTAGAATAAATGAAATATTAACCCAGTCTGACTTCAGTGGTGACTGGGAAATAGGTTTTCTGTTAGATCTGCAAGTAAGCATGCTCTTTTGGGATCTGTGGGTAGCTATCCACAGCTCTAGAGTTAATATGTAGCCCAGGCATATTATCAGGATTTTAGTTACATTTTTGCCTTGTGGTTGGTATCTCTGGGTCACAGTCTCTGGATTTGTAGTAAAGGCAGAGTCCCAGATTTGTCATTTGGCCAAATGAAACTGTAGGACAGTGACATTGGATTGAACAATTACTCGACTTGATAGTTGAGACTGGGAAGTACACAGGTTTTCTTCTAAGAGAGCTTAGGGTATGAAAATTAAGTATTTTGTTACAGTGGCCTCTTGTTACTTGAGTAGGTTAAATTTTAAGGCCCCACTGATCTGGTTGTGGAGGAACCTGGCCTGTTGTTTGTGCTGTGGGGGACTCTAACCGGAGAGTCTAAAACCGTGGTAGTTTTACTTGTCAACATCCTGTATTGGGTTGTTTTTCTTCCTCTTTTCTACTCTTTCTTTCTTACTGTATTTACCACAACTGTGATCTTTAAGTGGCTGGGATGTACGGCTGACAAAATGGCCCATTTATGTAAAGGAGCACATAGGTAATGCATATGGTTAATGTTATGGATTCATTTGTGGCTTTTGATTTACAGTATGGCTTCCACTTATTGATGAGTCTTCGGTAGTTATCACTTGTGCATGCAGTTATTTTCAGTTTGGCAGTAAGCATGTATGGATAATAAAGACCAGTTAGGAACCACCCACTTGTCCTTTATTTTAGCCCCTTTTAAAACCAAGAGAATTTTTGATTCTTCTCTAGAGCAGGTTGCGATTCCAGCATGATAGCTTGCAGTGAAGTTTGCCTATTTTTTGTTGAGCAGACGATTTCATGTACCTTGAGGGACATATATTTGTAATTAAAATGATACGCAGCCAGGAAAGAGTCTGGCTGGCGTGGTAATGATAGTGTTCATTGCGGCTGCCAGGGCCTTCCTGGGGCAGCCCTGGATTTCTCACTTAGTGGCTCCGCTGCCCTTCCCTAGAGACTTTTCAATGACTGCTCTGAGGTGAATGGGACCTAATTCTTTTTCCCCCAGTTCTTGGTTTAGAAGATAATGTGATCATGGCATAGTTTACAGTTTTATCTGGAGCTAAATGCCAGCATAGAAAGGTTCTAGTTTTTGTCTATTATTTTAAACAGATTTTTCAAATTTCCTCCCCCCCAAAAGATATTTTTAAATATTTAAATTTTTGTCATTTGAATTTTAGTAAGTTTTTTTTTTTTTAATACATAATAAGTCATTTTTCTGGACAGTGTCAAAGATGAGGAAAGCGTAACCCACCTTTCAGAGCGAAATAGCAAAGATGCTTTAATATTTTAAATATCCCTTTGTTTTCTTTGTAGAGAACGTTGCGTGGACTGGTATCATTTGGTTCTCATTTTGTTCCCCTGCAAGCTCTATAGACTCATTTGCTGCTTTTGAATTCCTGCATTTTAGAAGGGAGTGTAGCATGATTTCTTAAAAGCATAAGAAGGGAAAATAAGATACCTAGAATCTTTTTTTCCTCATAATTTGCCATAATGTATAATAAACAGTGCTTTTGTGTATAGAATATTTCTGCTTAGTACAGACTGAGAATACACAGAACTTCTCTTATCTGAGGAATGGAGAAACTGCACATATGGGGAACTTGCACATAGGAGTTTATTTCAGTGTGTAAAATCAAGTTACTGCAATACATTTTTTTAATCTTTTTTTTTTTTTTCTTTTTTCCTTTCATTTTCTGGGTTTCATGGGCCCCTGGAGGCCCTTCCCATGTCTCCATGATCATCTCTTTAGAAAAAGACCTAACTAGGCAGTGATATACTATCCATGGCACCATTCATATTCCGGGACCTAGGATGGGCTCCAGAACACTTGTCATGCAACTTTAATAAAAAACAGCACATATTTGCCTGGTGGTCTGCCTGGCTATAGAATGAACAAAGTGTGTTCAAAGAAGGTGTGTTTTACAATGAATGGACTCCAGCAACGTAAATCCCGCTAAATAATTGTGGGAACTCTTATTTGTAGAGGTTGTAGTTTGATTTCTGCACAGGCGCCTCTCATTTTAAAGAAAGAAATTCTTAGAGGATTAAGAAAGTTGGTTTTAACTTCCTGTATAACACTATACGCTCTTAACATCCAAGGCTTTTAGAATGCAGCACATTTCCCATTAGAGAGCAGTATCTACTAGACATACAGTTCTGCGGCAAACCTGCATGTGACAATGTGGATGCCAAGGAAAAAGGAAAAATAAATTCTGGGCATTTAAAAAGTAGATTGAAGAGTCCACAAGCTTGCATGTGGTCTGGGAGAAGAAATGATTAGGAGAGAAGAAGTATTAAGTTGTAAAGATGATACAGATGGGCTCTCACAGCTGCTTTGGGGAGAGTACCCTGCAGAAGGCCATTGCCTGGAGGCTGAAGTCTCTCTCAGGATCCTCTCATCAAGCCTGCGCTAAAGCTGGCATCTGCCTAAAGGGGTAATTCAGACAAACACAGTCCCTTCCCTGACAACTTCCTCCAGACCAAATCCCCGGTCATCCTAGCAAATAGTAAAAAAGGCCAAAGTGTTGAAAAAAAAAAACTTTCTATATCAGGCTAATATTCTGAAGGTCGAAGTATATAATAAAATGGAAATTTTGAATCTAACTTCTTTTTTAAAACATTTGTTGAGTTGTTCATCTGGGTGGTTTCCCCTGGCCCAGGTCTCAAACCTGGATCCATCTTGTGTGTGGTATGCGTCCAGTGGCCTTATCCGCTGGGCCACCAGGGCGTGTCACATTTAAATTCTTAACGAAAATGTTTGAGAACTTCAAAACAAACACCAAGCATCTCCCATACTACCATGGAATTTGATGGGAAAAAAGAATCTACTGCACATAATTTTGCTTTATTCCTATTTTTGTTGACTACATCAGTTCCTCAGTTTTGTTCCAAGGGTCCTAGGGTTGGTTTTGTTTTATCTGTTCCTTTGTTTTAGTCTTTTCACTCTCCACCTGTGAGTGAGATCATCTGGTATCTTTCTTCTTTTGACTTATTTCCTCTACTTCCATCCATGTTGATTGAAATGACAGGATTTCATCTCTTCTAAGGGCTGTATTATTCCATTGTATATATCTACCAAATCTTCTTATCCATTCATCTGATGCTGGACACTTAGGTAGTTTCCACTTCTTAGCTGTTGTGAATAGGGCTGCAATAAACACGGGGTTGCATAAATCTCTAAATTCATGTTTTCATATCTTTTGGATGAAAACCCAGAAATGGGGTAGAGGGATCGTGGGATTTCCATCCTCAGCTTGAGGAAGCTCCACACTGTTTTCCATAAGGGTTGCACAATTTGTACTCCCACCAACAGTGTGAAAGTGTTTCCTCTTCTCTACATCCTCACCAACATTTTTTGTGTTCAGACTGTTGGTTTATAGTCCCTCAGGTGTAAGGTGATACATCATTTTTTTTTTTTTTTTTGATTTGCATTTCCCTGATTGCCAGCAGCAAGTAGGAACATCTCTTCATGTGCCTGTGGCCATCTATCTGTATGTCCTCTTTGCATTTTTTTGATCAGATTGCCTGTTTTTCTGTTACTGAGTTTTATGAGTTCTTTATACATTTTGGATATTAAGCTCTTGTCAGAAATAATGGAACATAAATATCTTCTCCCAGAAACTGAAAATTTTTATGTTTGTATGGATGCTTTCTAGGAGAATCTCAAAGGAGATTATAATTCAAAAAATACGCCAAGGAATGCCTTGTCTGAAAATTAACTCAGCTTGATTTCTCAGCTTCTTTAAAATTCACAGTCTTGGGGCTCAGGCAGCTGGAGAGGGTGGCATCGGGTACATACAACTAACTTATGGAGTTCAAGACCTGGGGCTGGGGAGGAAAACCAAAGTGAACAACTAAGTTAGTGGAGATGTTTCTCCTCCTTTTCCTTCTTTGAAAAAAAAAAAGAAATCATAGTCTTTATGTACTGCTTAAATAGATGACACTAATTGTTACTTCACACCCTAGTACTTGGTAAGGTTTTGTCGACCATTACATCTACAGGAGATTTTACCGAAGAGCCATTCTATAGGATTGCGACATGCTGTGTTTTTTGGTGAGTCCCAGTGCACAATGGTATCTTAAGGGCTTTCTGAGAAATCCTAAAATAAATGCATTAAACTTTGATGGGGCGAGACTACGGCCATGTGAGATGGAAATTCAACATTGTTCTTAGAAAATATGAACAGTGGATCACTTTTGTGTTAGATTACCATAGGACCAAGAAGCAAAATCTGTGATCTTGATAATCCACTTTGTTACGGTAGCAGGAGAGATTTGAAAGCTACATCAGGGAGATGATGCTTTGGAAGCCACCTGAGAGGGCACCGGACGCTGGTTGAATAGATTACGGTGCCCCCCGCACAGTGTGCTGCTCCACCTATGAAAAATGCATCAGGGACATCTCTCTACTGATACAGAGCTCTCTGGGATCGAGTGCTTTTAAAAAGTAGGGGTTTGATAGAGAATTCTCTCCAGTCCCCGTTTTCTAGCAAGGGGGAATAGGAATGTGTTCTGTGCTTACTGGTATCTGCATGCACAAGCTGAAAAGCAAACACGTAAAAGAAGGTTACCATGAGGGCACGCGGGAGTAGGAATTGAGACGGGAGTGGGAGCAGAACTTCTCTGTGTGTTTCTGTATCATTGCGATTTTTGAACCCTGCAAACATCAGTAAGTTAGCAGGGAGGATAATTTCTTTTGTTTTATCCCTTGGGTTAACGTTCAGCTATTTCAGGAGAGACGGGTAATGTGTTGTGAACTAATTTTTTGTACGTTATCTGGGTACGGAAGTTATAAATACATGTCTAACAGGAAAGTCACATACTATTGGCCCAATTATAATACTGAATATACAAGTCATTCAAGTTTCCTCCTGGTTCTGATCTTTCTCCCACTTCCATCCCTTGTTCTCCAGGGATTTAGATGAGTGAGGGGCAGGGTGTGGGAAGAGGCTGAGGGTGCCCTTAGCCTCAGGGAAGGGCCTGAAGCAAAGGGAATCTTGTTAAATGTAAATCTGGATTTTAATTTTGTGATTTTTATACTTCAATTGAAGATTATAAATAGTAAAAAAATAAACAAACCCCAGATTCATTGCAATTGTTGAGATTACAACGGCACAGTTAATTGTGGGGGGCACCGTTCCCACATTCCTGGTTTTGCTCCAGAATTACCATTTATGGTGAGCAGAGTGTGACTGGTGTCTCCTGAGTTGAGCACTTGCTAGAACCTTGGAGACATACCGTAACTGTAGTCCTTGCGTGGTTATGCGCATTCCTTGTGATTGTCTGTTCCTACCTTAAAATAGTTGCAAGAGAAGACTCACGAAGTGAGTTCTGTTGAGCCAGTTTTCAGAAGCCTGTCTTCTGAAAGGGATGCTCGTTTCTTCTGTCTTGAAAATAGATTTACATTGGTGTGTAAACCTCAGTGGCAGTCTGAGACTTCACGGCACTTCAGGCGAGACAGGGAAGCCCCACGGAAGATTCTGCTGCCCACCTGTTATCAGAGCTCCAGCCAGGAGGAGGAAGGACGTGTCTGCGTCACAGGAACGGGCCTAGCCGTTCTCGGGTTTACGGTTCTTTATCTTGCTGTGGCCAAGCTCAACGAAGAGCAGACAGCGAACTTAGAGAAAACCTGCTCTGAATCATGCCTGTGATGAGGCGTCTGTTAATCACTTGTATTCCATGCCAGTGAACTCCCAGGTTTTGTAAAATTTCCCTGGCTGCGTGGTCAGAAGCTAAGCTGGGGTTTGAATTCATGGCTGACGCTGTCACTGCTCATCCCCTTGGCTTCCATTTTCCATTAGCCTGGACTGATTGAAAAAATTCACTGGACAATACCCTTTAACAATCATAGTATGTAATTTTACTTGTACGATACTTGGAAAGCTGTTTGCCTCAGATAATGAATTGTGTCTGTGTTTGGAAGGTACCAGTAAAATAACTGGTGAATTAGTCACAAGTATCGTAGAAATTAAATATTTCATTGAAATTTGCCTTGCTTTGAGATTCTCTGAGGACTGGGATAGTTTTGAATGGTTTTTCTGAATCATTGCTAAATCTTCTATTAGGTTTATTCTTGGGTTTATCATACAGAGAACATTCAGTAAATATGTATTCAGTGAATACGAGGATATCATGAACTCTTAAGATTTAAAGTTGAATTTGCTTCTAGTTAATTGTTTAATCAGTCATTTAAATAAGTTATATAGCTTTTGATTTGTGGTGTTACCATTAAGGAAAGACCTATCCTTTCTTTGCTTGATATGATTGCCAGTAGAAGAGGATGTTTCTTAACTGTGGTTCTGTCAAGGGGGAATACTGAATAAATAAAGTGTGAATTGATTCCAAAAGGAGAGTACATACTATTTTTCTTAACTTGAGGTAGGATTTAAAGCTAGTGATCATTAGGCACTATGAAAATTTATAAATCTTAAGATATTTTTGCTGATTCTAAATACACTTAAATTGATGGAAATCCGTGGGTTTTTATTTGTATAATACCTGTGTAGTACTGGCTTTATGAAAATCAGTGGCTTTTTTTACATTAAAAATTTATGTCAGGAGCATGACAATGACTGTGGAAAGTAGTGTGGATAGGCCTCAGAAATTGTTGTATATCTTATTTTGTTCATCCATCGTTTTCCTAATTTCAGCGAGAATCCGTGGGAACAGTTACGTTGAATTCTTCAGGTAGTTACCTTAATTCTGTTGCATTAGGATTTTTTCTCTGGGGTTTTGTTTTGATTTATCATTTGGGGTAAATTTCTTTTTTTTTTTTTAAACCCTGTGTTTATTTCTGTGAATTAGGCGAGAAGGCCCTCTTTCCCTGTCTGGTGCCATACCCTGTGTTGGGGCTTCAGGCTGCAGAGTATAGACTTGGGGCAGGAGCTTTAGGCTGCAGGTGAGCCGGTGGGTCAGCAGCTGCCCGGACAGGGAGGGGCACCTGTTTGTCAGATGGCTGAAGTCCCTGGTGTTCCTCAGAGAGCCGCTGCAGCTCATCTGGAAGGTCCGCACGCTGGGCGCGGCAGCGACTCCGGCTGCCTGTGCTGGGGTTATAGATGCTGGCTGCCTGCTGCCCTGGCTGCGAGAACTGTAACCTGGGGGACAAGCTGTCCCGTGGCCTGCTGGTGGTGGAAGGGTGGGGATTTTGACCTCTGACTATTCCAATATGGTGTCCCTCACTGCTGACCGTAACTCCAGTATGGTGTCCACCCGTGCCAGCGCTGCTCAGAGACAGGCGAATCTGGGAGGACACTCAGCAGTGTCTTTACTGGGAGGCCAGCCCTCTGATTGCTTCTGTTGGCTCAACAAGTGGAAATCCCTTCAGTTAGAGCTGTGCACACTTTATCTGTTGACTCCCCACTGCTCTGTGCCTTGCGTTCTCCGCTCCCCAGAGTCCCTGTTTTTTCCCCAGAGGAAAGCCCATCTTGTTTGTCCACGTCAGGATGTACTTGCTCCCCGCTGGGGTGCAGGTTTCTGGACGCCTAAGCACGCCTTGTGGAGTTCGTCCTTAGTGCCCGGGGGAGAGGTCTGACCACTGGTGTCCCTGCCGACCTCGGGTTGCAGTGATCCTGTCTGAGCTTTTTCTACTCTTTCTGATGTTTTCTATCACTTCTCCTTATATAGATGCAGGTCCCCCAATCCTTAGTTCTCTCTCTCTTTCTCCTTTTTTTTTTTTTTTTTTTTTTTTTTTTTTTAAAAGGAAGGGTGCATGAGGGACACAACAGACAAGCAGGCAGGAAGAGAGACGGAAGAAGCATTTTGTTTTGTGTTTGTTCTTCACATTGCTTGTTCCCCTGGCCCTGGGTCTTGAACCTGGGACCTTGGGATGTCTGTGGGACTGCTCCCCCAATTCTTTTCTGAAGGCTGCAGTTTGTATCTCGAGATTTTGTTGTCTCTGTGGAGAGGAGGTGAGCTCAAGATCTTGGCAGTCCACTATCTTGGCTTGAAAATCAGTGGCTTTTAATATATATTATTAAAGATCCAGTGGCAAGAAGAAGGGTTCTCAGACTTAAGATACAATACCAGCTGTTCTATAGATTGGCTTAAAATTGCTATTTTTTAGAATTATGACTCACATAATTTTTTTCTGATCATCTGCTTTTAATTTTGTGGTTTTTGAGGTTTACGAACCCTTTCCTTCCTGGACCCTGCCTCCCTGACTCCCAGTCCCTGTCAGTGTTTGCGCAGGTGCCCTCGGTAGCCAGCACACCGACTCAGCGGAGTCTTTTCAGAAATAGTGTGCACTTTGTTTTGCTTATAATTGTTCGCACATGACCTCATGCTGTGTTCACATCCATGTGTGCACAGGCCATACCAGGATGTGGGCAAGATGGTCTCTTCCTTGTTAGGAATAAAGGATTCCTAAACTAAAGTTGCTCTTTGTTGTTCTTAAGCTGTTGATCTGTAAATTCACTAAATTAGGAAACTCACTAAGTACCACAGTCTCAGGCCTCATTTTCAAAACAAGGTAACTTTCAAGGTAGCTTATCTAGAGGTGGGCTAACAAGAGCATATTTGGTTTCAGACACACCTGGGTTCCCGTCCTTCATCTGCCACCAGATGGCCTTGAGCAACTAACATATTTGAATCTTTTTTTTTTTTATCCTTTGTAGGATTGAAATTAAAATACCGAAGATCCTCTTCAAGATAAGAGAAGATAAAATACTTAAAAACATTAGATGTGCCATTTGGAAACTTGTTATTTAGTGTATCCTGTTCTTATGAAATATCTTATGAAACGATTCTCAGAGTTCATGCACATACTGTTTGACGGCCCAGACAGAAAATAGAATATCTTGACTGTCCTTAACCGTGGCATTGAGATGCTTTGGCTTATGCTGTGGGAAGGGGCTGTGTTTTAGCAAAAACTCAGTTTCTCCTTTACTGTCACAAAACGGCCACACTCCAGACACTTCTGAAACCAGATGTGTGTGGGGTTTTCCAGACTAAGCAATTCTGTGACACCAGCTGTTAGTTGTAGAATTTAACTTGATTCTGACCCCTGGGAGGAGGATAGCATCTGATCCCACCCATGAAGGGCCCAGTCTCACAAGCCTGCCCACTTCACATGCCAAATGCAAGTCCTGCTTGTCCCCTGTGCTTCTGACAGTCAGGTATCTGCCCGTCCTTTTCAGGAACCCTTCCCTCCTTGTATTCGGTTACTTTTCCAGAGTGACTCACAAAACTCAGAAAATAGTTTGCTGACTGTTTCATTGACCAGTTTATTGTAAAAGGATATGATGGAGGATACAGATGAACACATCAAAGGAAGAATTTAGCCCAAGGGTCTCGGGGGATCTCCTCTAAGTAGCCTTGAGAGTTGAGAGATTTCTTTGATCCCACCCACTCCAGGAACCAAGAAGGTTGCACAGCCTGTAGGAAGCAAAAGCAAGTGAGATTTATTGAAACCCCGTAAGGAGAGCAGAGGGGCGGGCCTTATTTCAAGTTGGGGACAGACCCTGAGGAGCTCCAGGCTGAGGTTTTTAAGGAGCCTAGTAGCCCTTATCTCCCCACCCAGGGTTGTCCTGACAATGTGGGACAATGGTTTTGATTGGTCTGTTAGTGGAGCCTCTTCTCTCTGATTGGAGAACTTCATGTTGGTGCCATTTCACCACCTGCTGCCTTTTGATTGGAGGCTTCCCTGCTCCTGACTGACTCTGTCTAGCAAAGGGATGACTAGCGCAGAGGTCAGCATACAAATGGAAGCTGTACGGAGGGCAGGGTGCATGGGATGGGGTGCAGAGTTTCCATGCCCTCAGGCACCACGGTTCCGGCATATCCAGCGTTCAGCAGTCCCTTTCTTGAGATTGTTCTGAAGGCTTCAGTATGTATGTAAGTACCATCTCCCCTGCACCGTGTTTGCGGCCCCTCTTCCCTCTGAGAACAGAACTGAGGCTGAAATCAGGTCCAAGCTTCTAATCTTCTGGTGGCTAGCCTCCATCCAGGAGCCCACCCAGAGTCACCTTATGCGAGCAGCAGACACTGACCCAGGATATTCAAGGGGTTTAGGATATTCAAGGAGTCAGGAAAGGTCAAAGACCCCATTTTAGAGCAAAAGATGCTCTGCTCTTAGTACTTATCACAAGGAGTGCTTTTCACTGACCCAGGATATTCAAGGGGTTTAGGATATTCAGGAGTCAGGAAAGGTCAAAGACCCCATTTTAGAGCAAAAGATGCTCTGCTCTTAGTACTTATCACAAGGAGTGCTTTTCTCCTTGAGGAAGGAGGAACTCGGGACCAACACCTATTTCTCCTGTTGGCTCACAGGTTAGATAGTGATTAATCATCTTCAGCTTCACATTTCAAACAGTGTAATTTGTTTCGATGACATTTAAACATTCGAAGCATAATATTATTTTTAAATACCTTTAGCCAGTTGGCAAAACATTTAAAATGTGATCAATGTGTCTTTTAAAAATAGAAAGCTGCTTACTGCCTAGCTTTATTACGTGGCTATGGACTTTTAATCTTTTTAAGTTATTTTCTTTTGTCAGAGACATAGTCATTAAATGTGGGTGGGTCTTTTGTGGTGTCACTGACATAAATCTGACCTCTGGATGGCATTCTGATTCTTTCTGCGTCGCTAAGACACCGAGCTGATTCTGTGTCTAAGATCTTTATTGTCACTTAGGCTTTCAGAATTCAGTCTTTTGGGTATTGCAGTGCAGAAGAAACAGGAGCAAGTTCTTTGTTACTATGCTGAGGCACCATGATAAGAAATTATATTTTATTAAGAGTTCATAGTTTCATCTTCAATTTGATTGTCATTTAGTCAGTTACATTACTTTTTCTGTAATCTGAAATAGCAAGAATGATGTATTTTATTGGTGACAGTGAAACCGCTGAATTTTCTTTTGCCTGTAAATACGTACAGACATATATACAGATATGTATAACTGATCACTCATTTTATATATGTGATTATTTATTTGAATCACTGAATTATTAGGCAACTTAGAGATGTTTAGGAATGTTAATATTAACTATGTGTCATTAGATTTTGTTAAAATAAATTTGTTATACATAAGTGAAGCTGCATAGTTATTAAATGGTTATGAAGCTGCCATTCTGTTTTACAAAGCTGTTAATTTTCAAAAAAACTCATCAGAGTAGTCTTAAAGTAATGTAGTTTGTTTTAAGGAGGTTATATACAGACTTCATTATGTTAACTGTATTTAGTTATTTTAGGTTTTTTTCTTACATCCATTTTCTAAGCTACTTCAAATCTTTTTTAAAAAAGTTTTGATAGGCACACCCTGGCGGAGCAGCGGTTGGGTCAGTTGCTCTGAGGAGCATAGGCCAGATTCCCCTGGGTGCCAGTCCTGGGTCTGGGGGACACTAATATGTTGAGCAACTAAATAAAAATAAAATAAATCCATCCTCCTCTTCTCTCTCCCTGCTTGTCTATTCGCCATCCTTCTTGCCTGAACCTTTTCTTTAAAAAAAGTTTTGATTGAAGTATGACAAGAATAAATCAAAGGAACTATTGATTAGAAATCCAGACAGGGTTTTTTTAATACGATTCATAGCAAATAATGGGCTCCCCCGAATTAGAATAGTATTGGAGTTGTGATGGGGCTAGATGGGAGTATAAAGTTATAAAGGGAGTGAAGGAGATTATGGCTTTTTAGAGTACATTTCATCATTTCAGATGAGAATTGAAAAATGTCAGTTACATGTTTGACATAATTACATTTGCCTAGTTTTTATGTTAACAACTTTTGTTTTCTGCTGATTGCATTAATTTAGCAATATCTGGTTTTGAAAAGGTTTTGTGATGACTATTGAGTGGGTTGGCCACGAGGGATCGTTTCATGCTTACAGTGCCGGTGCCTTCTAAGTTACGACTGAGAACTTCAAATGGGGGCAGTTTGGGATTGCAGTTTGGTGGAAGTGAGTTTCAGATAATTGAGGATTGCGGTTTTTCCCTGCCTCTACTGTAAATAGGTTGAGGTATCTGAAGAAGTAAGTTAACATTCATTGAGGCAACATTTTCAGCTTTGTTCTTCAGTTACCTCGAGAGAATGGCAGGTACGTCGTAATAAATGGGCATTGGTAGATTTATTTCGGGGCCCTGTTGGGTGAAGGTATGTAACTGTTCGATGCCTTGAATCATTCGGGTTTCACAGCTTTTGCTGAGTACGTCGTCTGAAATTAAAGGAACTTGACCTATGGTTTTAGAAGGCAGGGCTAGGCCTTGACCCAAGCTGTTTAATTAACTTTGTCCCTTTTCGCCTTCTCCATTTATTAGAGCGACTGAAGCTAACTCCCGATTCTGCTTGTGGTGTTCCATAGTATTTAAAGGCTACACTACATATTTCATTCTCTGAATCTTCTCATATTTTCATATTGTAGTTTGTGACTTATTAGTGATTTTTAAAAATCACTAGCATTAGAAAAGAAAAAAGAAAACTGTGCTATAGATAGTAAGGATAAATACTGTCTTGTGAAGCTTGTTTTAAATATAGACGTACAGAAACGTGTAAATGTACAGTGTAGTTCCAGGTTGCTTTTAAAAATTAAAATCCATTTTTATAATTTTTGATTGCATTCTTTTGCAATTACCTATGTGTGTCCATATATATAATATATATAATATTTCATTGTTTTATTATATCCAAGGAAGTAGATTAAACACTTTCAATTGACTTACAGGTTTATACTACCTCACTGTTTTTATACTGGAGAATTTAATTTCATATTTCATTAGCAGCAGCTTACTGCTTCTGTGTATAATAAATGAAGTGTAATGAGAAGGAAGAACTGCCAACAAATTTATTTTCAGCAGGATGCAAATTTATAGAAAATGAATAACATGCATATTGGAGAAGATTAGTGCTTCGTCATCTTAGATTTAGACTGAAAACTATTTCATGGCTATGTTCTTTATTGCTTACTCTGCCTCCTAGGATTGATGAAGAGGTGACTAAATGAGTCTAACAACATTATCTTCACCGGCGACAGATAGTGACTGACCTGTGCTAGGGCTAATTTTTTTCTTCGTCTTTCCAAATAGGCATATTTTCAAATTAAAGCAAAGAAAAGCTATACATGATTTGCTATGAATCTCTCCAGTATGGAATATGGTATTTTGTTTTTTATCAGTAAGAATCTTATGTATACGCAGTGTTCATACCTTTCTGCACAAAAGAAAATTGTGCCTTTAAGAAGCTTGAAATGTGTTGGGAAATGGTGGTAAATATGCAGAAATAAATTATAGTTCACCTAAATATAAAACAGCAAAGGTGATCATGTAGCAGGATGAATACCTGGTATTAACTGAGTGTTTATTTTGTGCCAGGATTTTTCTAAGCTCATTGCTTATTTGTGATAAGTCCTGTGGTCATTGCCACTCTGCAGGTGACATTGAGAGCCAGTGAGATGCAGTAATTAATTTGCCCAGCTCCTGAGTAGTAGAGTCAGGGTTTGAATAGACGCTAGACCTCTGTCCATGGATGTTTTATTGTCTTCAACCAGAATAAAGCTGACAGACAAATGCATTGCATAGTTCCAAGGTATCTCATTTAATTTTATGCCAATGCAGTTTGTAGAGAGAATGTCATGGGTTATGTCACAAATTAGAGGTTATTTTTCAGTTGCATATAAATTATCTGTCTGTTAATGACATTTTATTTTCTGTGTTGGCTTTCCTTCCACAGCTCCCGCATCAAGGCTGCTGTTTGTTTTCCAAATGAGATAACCATTGCAACTTTCATTTTGTGTTTCCCAGAGATGATATGCAATCTCTCGTTTGTTGTAGGTTTTTTCTGTTCTCTTTGTTGGTTAATCCTTTGAAAAATGAGGATCAGGTCAGGGAATGTTGGAAGGGAGAAGACGGAAATCCAAATAAACCCAAGCCTTTGATGGCTCCTGTTACCTTAATGACCTCTGAGTCTCTTGCCTTCTGTAAAGGAAACGTAAGTCACTAATGTAAGGAACCTTTCTTTTACCGACACAAAAATGCTCCCCCTCCCCGGGTTCATTTGGCTAAGGTGCAGACTATGCAAGTAGGGGGCCCTCTGTTTCAGACCCAGGGCTCCGCGCGGTGGTGGGGTGGGGGTTGAGTGGCAAAAAGCCGTTTTCAACGCATCTTTGTGGCTCCCACAGCTTAGTCAGCTAATGTGCAGACCGTGAAAGGCCAGGGATGTGGGTTCCAGATGGGTGGGGGTGGGGGCAACAAAATTTGTTTCCTATTAGAGAACAAATGGAAAATATTGGGAGCGTGTTAAATAAAATGTGTGGCCACAGAGTGTTTGAATGAAATGCTGAAAGTACTTAAAGTTCTATTGTTTTTGTTACGAGCTGGATAATTGCAGTTGACTTGATTTTCATTCAAAATGGGGTAATTGAATCTTTATGAAGAATCTATAGAGAATTAATGTCAAAAAGGAAAAGGCAGCAACCACTTCTAGTTGGTAAAAAACATTCCTGTTTACCCGCGAAACAAATTTGGCAATTTTTAATCTGAAACATTTCAACTCTTACTATGTCATAACTGACCTCAGTGAGTGGAAAACATTAGATAGGCAGAACTATGGGAAAATTCCAAGTCGGGTATCTTGGTTGCCTGGAGCCAGAAAGGCACTTAAATGTGTTAGAGATGTGTATTGCGAGTCTAGAGGGTCTCAGGGAGATTCGGAACTGCTGCGGGGGAAACCTGGGGAGGAGGAAAGACGGCCGGAGAACATCTCCTGTTGTCTTCCTCTTTCTCAGCTGACACGTGGCCTCTTGGTCAGGTGCCACTTGAAGTCACTATCTTCAGTCTGATCTGCTTCAGTTTCCTCCTGTTTTTGCTTTCACACTGACAGTCTCTGGTCTCCTAAGCAAGGTCAGGATGAAGAATTTAGCCCAGTAGCCAGAGGAGTGCGTTGTGGTTGTGGGGAGAGAGTCTAAATGGATGTCGTAACGGGTTTCTGGTGTGGTCAGTTGTCTGCATGAGTTAGTAGAAAGATGCCCTTTTTCAGAAGTCTCTTTGAAATGTGAATGTTTAATCAAGTGAGGCAGCCTAGAGTATGGTTTTGTAACGCTTTAGAAGTGTGCATATGAAGCTTTTCACTCTGCCTTTATGTATCTTGAGTTTTACATTAAAA
This sequence comes from Solenodon paradoxus, assembly GCA_004363575.1. Classification (NCBI taxonomy): domain Eukaryota; kingdom Metazoa; phylum Chordata; class Mammalia; order Eulipotyphla; family Solenodontidae; genus Solenodon; species Solenodon paradoxus. The sequence goes on from RJWH01002981.1 coordinate 21,848, forward strand.
CTACAATAGGGATGTTCGATAGAGTAAAATTATCCACATGACATCTTTTTAGATTCCTAAACTCTTGAGAAACAGGTATTCTACCTGGAGCATTCTCTGCTAAATGCAACTTTTTTTTAAAGGGACGAAGGTCTCAGTTTGTATTTGCCTAGGTGTTCATTCATTCTGACATATGAGGAAGAACCTGGTAGACTTTCCTTTCCCCTTACAGAATCCTGAAGTACTAACTCAGTAATAGCAGCTCCCCTGTTATTTTTAAAGCACTGGTTCTCTCCCTCTCCCTCTCCCTCTCTCTCTGTGGGTAATGGGTGGGACGTGGTTGTTTTGTCCCTTCGGGGACATTTTGTAAGTTTTGGAGATCTTTTTACTTAGCACACTGGGGAGAGAAGAATACATGTACTGCTCTAAGGTGGTGGCCGGATATGCTGCTGAACTTCTGTGTGATGCCTGGGACCAGCCCCACGTGTCGGTAGTGCCAGAGTTGAGAAGCCCTGTCTGAAGGACTAGAATCCAGGATAACAGAGCAAAAAGATCAAAAGGTTCAAATAGAGAAGGACTGAGTATTGGGAGTTAGAGAAGTTACCCGTCACTGGTTTTGAATACTTTTGGAGGAAGTGAGAAAGGAGGGCACTTCCTGAAAGCCTGAGTTTAAATATATCTGAATCTACTAAATTAAACCATGCTTTGACTTTGAAAATTTTATGTTTAAATTGGGTTCAGTTATATAGTTAATTCTTAGCCAGTCAGATGCAGCAGCAAAAGGTGAAATATACAAGAAGAAGAATCCTTTTTAATTAGCATTTAGAAATACTACAACGAAATATTTTCTCAGTCATAAATTGAGCTACAAGTTCCTACTATTTACATGGGGAGTATTATTAAGAGAAGTAGAGATGCTTTTGCCAGTGCACTTACTACTCCTTGTCACGATCTATTTGTTTCTGGACAGTTTTTAACAAAACAATTCTTGTACTATGTAAACTACATCTTATTTTATGTGAACTAGATTCTTCAACTTTTTAATTCTCATGAAATTATGGCATACTTCAAACTGCGATTAAAAACAAAATGTCTGAAATGCTATGCGTGTTTAAAACTTTAAAAAGATGACTAAATTTTCACTTACACATTGATCATTCATTGGTACATCTAAAATGCCTGTATAGAAAATATAGTTCTGCTGTGCACTAATAGATAAATGGCGTGTTTATTCATTCCTCCTTTACCTTCTCTATATTCGTTTGTTTGTTGTGCATAAAATTAAATTTTCAAGTTCCTTGATATCAGCTACTAGAGGACTTTTTTAAACCCTGAATTACTTTGCCTGGGAAGGCAGTAAGCCATTTTCTTCATCCTTAAGCACAAAGTGAGAAAAATCCCACATTTCTGGTGATAAACACTAGATGGCAGTCTTCTGCATAGATGAAGACAATGTTAGTGTCAACTGAATTGGTTGCCCAAATTAAGCATTATGAATTCTCAGCAGTGATATTTACCATTGGTGAAAGGTGTGGACTGGCTGAGTTCCTCGTTGAAACATGATTTGAAATGAGACAAGTTTCCATTTGTTTTAAGCGATTTTTTTTCCTTCCTTGGCTATTTGCTTTTTATCTGTGGAAATCAGATTAAAGTAATAGTTTCATGTTTATGATAATATTGGCGCTAATTTACTGTGTTCAGGTTTTTGCTTCTTAGGGTAGTTATTTTTATTAGCTCTTAAATTTCTAATAAATGTGAAAAATAATTACGTGCATGTTTTTCTGATTGAATGACATGTTTTTCTTGTAACTCCCCAAACAAGGCATATGAGCAAATAAATTCATCTGTAGGCAAATACAATTATATATCATTTAATTTGGGGGAAGCTATGTAGGCTTCGGGAAAGAACATGGGCCTTTGAAGTCAGATGACCCTGCACTGGAAAATGATCAGCCTGTGTTACAGAGTTCTTGGGAGAATTAAGCTTAAAGTTTTTAAGTGGCCCACTGAGAAGTGCTTGGTCCCTGGATGCTGCAGATGTGATTGTCTTTGTCTGTCTGCCTGCCTGCCTACCTGCCTGCCTGCCTGCCTGCCTGCCTGCCTGCCTGCCCGTCTGCCCGTCTGCCCGTCTGCCTGTCTGCCTGTCTATAATCTGGAATATTAAGTCATGCTCCTGCAATTGTTTAGGGTAGTACATGAAAGCTAGTATGGAAAACATAGGCCGTCATGATAGATGGCATCTGTAATTCACAGCCTATGACAGACAGCTTGGAAGCTAGTAGCAGCCACAGGGTATGTCTGTCATAAGAAATAGAACCAACTTCCTTGTGCATTCATCTTAAAGGACATTGTTCTTCCTACACCTCTGTTTCTGAAGAGTTTAGTGAAATAGGAAGAAAGACACATTTTCAAAGAATTTAAATCATGTTTTGTCTTAATGAGAAAGGCCCACCTCCTCCCTTCTGTCAGACAAAGCAACTGTATGGTCCTTTGCTCTGTGTCGGTCACATCATGACAGTGTCAGCCGTTCCATCCTGTATTGTGAAAAAGTCACTTTCTATCTGTCGTGCAACTTCAGCGAATGCTCCGTATGCTTTCTCAGTCGTGTCGATGCCTGTGCAGTTCTCCGCCTCACTTAGTTTCCAGATACCCTGCTTTCGCTGATTGGGAAATCACAGTTAGAATGTTAAGCTTTTGAGTATTTCCTTTTCCTGAACTGCTAATTAAAGAGGGCGTTTTTGTTCATGTGGTTATATAATCTGACTGTGAAGCTGAACAATTGTTTCTTTTGACTGCCTTCAGATTTCATCTGTAGAAAACGTTGAGGGAAACTGAGCTCTCCTGTGTAGGTCGCTGACTCTGGGAACTGTGCTTTCAAAAAGGTTACTTGCCTGGTTATCAAACTGCATGCAGTTAAAATGTGAATTGACCATAGTTTTGAAGAGTTGACTAAAATGATCATTTTCACGTTTAGTACTTCTTTATGATTACCTTTGCTGATGCATCTTTTTTCCCCCTTTCCCCTCAGCCCCAAGTCCCAACCCAGGTCCTTGATCCTCCTATTGAAACACAGACCAACATCTGTGTCCTTCTATGCTTTATCCAAGTTCATGTAAATATATACTCATGCTTTATCCTTCGTAAAACAAAAGTTTGACCGTATTGGAGCAGTAACTCTACATCTTGCTTCTTTAACAATTTCGTTTTTACTGCCACTACTGTGCTGGAGCCTGTCGTTCTCTGTCTTCATGATGTCTCCTGGTTTCAGCCATTCCCTGTTTACTTTGTTTTCTGTTTTTGCCAGTTTGAACAGTACGCGTGCTTGAGCTTATCTTTATATTTTGGTACTTTTATTTCTGTGAAGTAGATACTCTGCATATTATTAAATTTTTTAGAAATGAATTCTCACTCGTTTACGTTCCAGAGTTTGAGCAACTTACATTCCCACTAGAAAGTTTTAACAGTATCCGTGTCTCCTTAATTTTACTAACTTTTGATGTTAAATAAATTCTTTCTTCTTATCTGATGAGTCGCATTTGCTGAACCACCAGTGAGTGTCCATCTTCCCAGGTGGTTGTTGGCATTGGTATTTTTCTCTTACGGGATTGGTATCCTTTGTCTTTCTATTCTTTTTTTTCCCTCTCTTTCAAGTTAAGATTTTTTTTTTGCATTACAGATATTTCATGCCATAATACTGCATTTATTTCCTAATAGTTTCTTTATAAACACTATAGTGTTCATTGCTTTAGAAAAATGTTTGAATTTTTATGGAGCAAAAAAATCTTCTTCTTTAGCTTCTAGGTGTCTTATCTTGCCTAAAAATATATTTTCCACTCCAAAAGTATAAAATATTACTCTAAGTTTATTTGACTACTCTATCATTAATCCAATTAGAATTTATTTTACTTGCGGTTTGACAGACAACTTCATTAAATTGGAGAACCAAGCATGTCTTACATTTAATAAATACTTTCTGTGAGCTCTCTCTCTCTCTCTAGATACATATATATGTTTTTTGTTTTACAAAATACTTAGCTATTTCTATGTTGAGCACACTGTTTTGCTTACCATAATTTTATAGTGTATTGGAATATTAATATTCTCTGATTTTTGGGAATTCTAGTTTTTATGGAAACCTGTGTAGTTTAAATAAATATAACCCTTTGGGATACTGCTTCACTTTATAACTTTGCATTAATTTGGAAAGCTTTCTGCTTTTCCCTTGATATGTCTAAAGTCTACTCACCTAGGAGAAAGTCTTGTCTTTCTGACATTTAGTTTCCTTCGGTAGCATTTTGTAGTTTCTTTTAGGTGAAATTTGTTACTACGTAGTTTGTGATTTGGTCCTGTTTTTTAGGATTTCCCCCTACCAGTATCCCTCATTTGTAATGACCCATATAGAGACAAGCTATTGTTTTTTACTTATTTTATAATTTGCTGCCAACAAATGAATCTTTTTGTTTGTGCTAATGGGTTGAACTTTTCATTTTCTAGGTCCACAGTTATATCAGCAAATCAAGATAACTTTGTTATATTTCTCTAGTCTATTAATAGGCAGTGACATACAAATTGATGGGTTATTCTAGAGAGAACGTAGTCTTACACGACTCAGGTCAAAAGTGAAATCTTTATAGTATTCATAGTTAGTATTTAGTCTGTTTGCTGTTGGTGTCTGATCAATAGTTTTTATCAGTTTTAGATTGGCCCTTTTTATTTACATTGTACTTACCTCACATCGAAAATCAGCTACTTGACTTTAAGTTTGAAAGTCTCTTCTGCAGCAACAGGGATTTGTGCGGTTTTCTGATGGTCTGCTAATAAAACTGGTTCTGAACTAGACGGTGTGTAAGTCATCTCAGTGCTCCCAAGTGCTAAAGCACAGGGTTTAAAATTTTAGAATTACCCAGAGGCCGGAGCTTAGAAGATTGAATTATAAATATGGGACAACAGAATATAAATCTCATCTTTATATACAAATAAAAACCGAGATGTGGAAAAGAGATAGTAAGTGAAAAGGATGTGTTTGTGTGAAAATTCCTTTTTTGTAGACTAAATACTGTCTAAAATGGTACAACATTTAACATTATGATGGCGACTTCAGCTGCCAAGAACAGTTCTAGGACAGAAATAGAAAATAGTGCAAGTAGGATGGGAGAAATGCTTATTTGGGGCCACTTCTGCAAATTTGAATTTTCCTACCATTTGTAGATTAATAATTTACTTTAAAATATAGTTTCCACATTTTGATACCAAAATTTATGAGGATATATTTTAAGTTTAAAAAGCAAGTTAGAAATACGGCAGTATGTTTGTCATGTAGCTATTTTATAAAAATACATGTATAATAATCTGTGCACTAAAAAAGGAGTAAAGGTTGAAAATGGGGTAGAGACCAAGGGAATAAATGAGGCTCTTGTGTATATCTTATATAATTTTGATTTTTGATTATTATAAATGTGTTGCTGAGTGAAATAAGCCACACACAGAATGACTTTATACTGTGTGATCTCACTTATATGTGGAATCTAAAGTAGTCTGACTCACAAAAGCAAAGTTGAATTTGCCGAGACTGAGAGAAGAGGGAAACATGAGACATGGTGATCCAAGGGTACATAACTTGGTTATGCAAGATAAATTAAGTTGTGGAGATCTACCGAATGGTATAATACTAGCAATCCTATGTTATAGACTTAAAATTTGCCGAAAGAGTAGATTTACCATACAATACAAAGTAATAATGATGGGGGTGGGAGGAAGCTTTGAGAGGTGACAGAGAAGTCTGCTGTCTCCATGTTAGTTTTGTTTGCGTGGGTATATGCTTAACCTAAGCTCACCGTGTTGCAGGCATTATGTATGTGCAGCTTTTTGTGTGTGAATCATTTCTCAGTAGATTGGTTAAAAAAAATATGGGACACTCTGGTGGTAGAGTGATTAAGTCCAGTGCCTCCAGGTGAGATCACATTCCACAAACAGCTCAAGAACTCGGGTCCTTGTCCTGGAGCCTGGGGAAACAACCAGTGTGAACAGCTAAATAAAATAAAATGCTTCTTCCTCCTCCTCTCTTCCTGTCTGCCTACTCATCTTCATTCATGCTTGCGCCTTTCCTTTAAAGGAGAAAATAAGTCTTGGCTCTTATACAAAATAAAACTGAAATGTAGTTTTTCAGGAACTATAATTTTCCTGACTTTGTTGGAAAATACTTTTCTTGAAAACTTTTATTTAAGGAAGGAATGTTGCATCATAACATTATAGGTTTGAAAATCAACATCTATTTAAATTTAAACATAAAATTTATCAGTGCCAGACCATTTCTATTCCATTTTGTTGAAGTAAGTGAAAATAAGTAAAAGCAACCCAACCTAATATTGTTAAAAATTGTTTTCTAAGAAACCTACACGAGACACACATACACCCACACATTGTCATCCACATGTATCCTTAGTATAGGCTCTCTTTTAAACTGTTAAAAAAAGGATTTAGCTGAAACTGATTACTACATTCCCTTTTTGGTTGTTTTCAGTTATAATTAAATGTGTTATTACTTTTCAAATCTCTTAAGCTGTGACACTGTATCAGTTCTGGTTACTAGCTTGGATGATTAGGTAATTTAGGAGACAGTGATTGGCTGTAACATAAAAGCAACTTAGAGGAGTTCATCTCTGCAAAGCACAGTGACCTAAATCAGATATGTACTCACCTTCCCTTGAGTCTTCAAGGGATTTACTATGTTATATTATCAAAAACAAGACTTTTCTATATTACCATGGAAAGATTTCTCCTGGAGAAGAAATTACCTGTATGTACCTAGTTATGCTCTTGTGTTTTATTTACAAGCAGATTAGAATGTTTCAGTTTAATAGTAAAAGGCTTGAAGAAATGTCAGGCTTATTAGCACTGGCTTAGAATAGTATCATCCTCTGTGTCCTTGGCTGTAGGAGTCATCTGTTGAAACCAGTAAATTCTTGTACAAAGTTAGCAATGTTTATAGCACCTTTATTATTATATAAAATTAATTCTTTGATTATTTAGTATGATTTGAATGTAATTTTAAAAGCTCTATTTGGCTAATAGTTTTAAAAAGAAATCTCTTTGTCTTAATGGTTAAGTATTTTTTAAACTAAGCCGAAGTATTTGATAACTGAAATTACATGATTAATAATAATTGTAAGTTATAGGGTTTGTTGCCTTTGGACAATAGCCATGTTTTATCTGATGAATTTAATTTGTGATGGGGTTTTTCTGGTGACGTTTTAATAATAGACTTTATAATCCACAGGTGTCAAAAAGGTTATTAGAGTAGGTTTATCAGTTTAATGTTAAGTGATCTTTTAACACTCTTTCCTCTCCTAATGTCACACCTTTGGCATGTCTTTGTTTTGATCATTGACCAAGAAAATAAAATTTTGGATTTTGCCCTTTTCGGCAGGGTAAATGACTATGAAAGGAATTAGTGAAACATGATATTTGGATAGAAAACTTGTGTCTAACAATGCTAGATATATTTGGCTTCGCTGGAATTCCCATTTGTGAATGGCATTATGATTTTCTTATTTGTTGAGGTGGTTAATAAACTGATATATTTCAAAATACTGAGTACCTTTCTATATTTGAGCTTTACTTGTATTTATAATGTGTCTTTAAGTGGATCCAATATAAAGTTTCACTTGAGTGTCTTGTCCTTTGAAACATAATCAGCATTCAGAAAGAGTGAGCTAGAGAACTTCTCTATCAGGCAGGTGAGACCTTGATTCTGAGGATACCGTGGAGAACAAAATAGATAGGGTTGGATCTTACTTACTTTTCAGGCTGGGAGAAAAGTCATCAGTCAGTTACATAAATATGTCATTGCAAGTTTCAGTAAATACAGAGAAAAAAGTGCTGTGTACTCTTTAGTTTGTATTGCAACGACTGATTTATTGACTTAGTAGATACGTTTAACTTTAGTTCTTTCACCAACATTGTGATAAACAAACCAGTTAAGGTTTGTGTGTATGTATATACAATGAGAACAGGGAACAGAACAACTAAAACCCATTCTGTACCTTTGAGGTTTTGAGGTCTCACTCATTAGGAGTGAAAAAGAGGACTTACTCTCTGATTTCTCACTGTCGGGACTCACATCTTAGCTCTAAACTAGCTGATGAGCTGCATTGATTATATTTCACCTTTTGTTTCACTGATGTTCCCCCAGTTATTGGAACCTGCAAGCACACACTGTGACTCAGGAAATACTTGTTGAATGAATGGATATAAGCTCCTTAATTCCCGGTCCTTAAAGAAGTGAGTCTTAGTTGATGTACTCAGCTGATGAGAACCCTGTGCCTGCGGGAGATGGGGAATCTACTGGTCCTTTTGCTGAAAAGCACCTGCTAGGTCTTCGTGGCGATTGTGTGTGCTTTTGTATGCATTTTAATTAATAACAAAGTTGAGATTGTTTAACAAAAGTCAGAAGTAGATTTTATTCTCATTTCTGTTAAAAACTATGTATACTTGATAATCCTAAATCCTAAAATAAGTGATTTCTGTGTGTTTTGTGTGTGCATTATATTGAATTAGAACTTAGAAGGAATACACCTACTCTGAGAAATAGTGGGGTAAATATATGTGATTTATAGTTTCAGGTAGAATTCTGATGAAGTTTCCCATTTGTCTGTGAACCTTGTACCTTATAATGAAGCCTCTGACAATACAGTGTGTTCATGACAGGCCTCTATTGTTGGAGGTTATTACTTGCCAGTGTCTATGTCTCATACCTCTTTGACTTCTCTTACCTATAACATTTTTCCCTTTCAAACTTTTAAAAGGAGAAGTGCAGGCAGAACTGAGTTCACACTGATTGTCTCCCCTGGACCCTGGAGTCGAACCTGCCTCCTTCAGAGGTGACTGACCCAACTGCAGCCCTGCCAGGGTACACGGAAACTTTCTCTTAAAGCTCAAGTTTGCTTTAGCCTTAGCCCTGGTGTTTGAAGTAAACGTTTCTGAAGCATTTTGTTCTAGTGTCTGAATCGATCCAGTTCCTCCGCCATCTGGTGAAAACATGTTTCCCTGAGGTAGAAGAATTTTTCTGTGAAATCACGTGATTGCCTGAGTTTAACATTTGCAATATAATTTTCCATATGCCTTTTATGTGTTCCGCTCATTTTAGGGTAGTGAATCATGAGTTCTTTACTGAGTATGAACGTCATTCTCTGGTTTTCATTTTATGAAACAGTAGTCATCTCTGCTTCCTCCCTTTGACTGGATTTGAAGCGACGTTATTTACCTTACCCTTGAGCTTTTTCCTGGTGAATTTTTTTCAGTGCTTTAACTTCAGATTTGGGAGTTGAGGCTGTTTGGAGGAAATGTGTGTTTTGAGGGAACAGCATTGTTATTTATTTCACTGGATAAATTGCCCTGGGCGTGTTAGGGAACTGCAGTGTGACATACAGTGGACTCTGAGAGCACTGTAGATTCGGGGCTGTTTACATGACAGTGGAAGTATGTGGGTACAGTCCCTTTGTGTGTTTTCTTGTGAGTTGGAATGAACATTCCATTTTCTGAAAGAGTGAGTGACGTGGTGTAAATGGTGAAGGGTTGAAGCAGTCTCTCTTGAAGTGCAACTAAAATATGAAGGACTTAAGTCTTTAACGTAACCCGGGGACTCATTTTGGTGTGCTGTGCCCCGACCCAGGCTGAAAGCTGGAACCTGGGCCAGTAGAGGTCCAAGACTCAGGGGCCTTGGGGAACAACCAAAAATAAAGAGTAAATAAAAGTGCTTTCACTTCCTCTTCCTTCCTGCTCTTGGTAAAAAAAAAGGTGCATGAACCAGGATCACACTGAGAGGTTACTAGAAATGCAGGTGGTTGGGTCCCACCCTTGCCTCCTGACTCAGCACCTCTAGCTGAGCGTTACCAAGCTCTCTAAATGTGTCTCAATCTGCGATCGAGAAAATTGGAAAAATTTCAAAGGAATACAGTTTTACATCCCAAAGAAAGTTAGTTGCAACAGCTTGTTACTTCATCCTAGATACTAATGTATGTATCCACTCTATAGGCAACAGGACTATTTTGGGATACATTTAAGCCTTCCTGTCAGTTTTAACTAGGAAATTAATGGTGTCTTTCTATAATTATACAACTTCTCTTAACATTGCTTTAAAGCTATCTGGTAGATGAGTAAGCATTTCATAGCAAAAATGGAATAGTCTAGCTTCCTTTTTCAAAATCAGTGAAAATGTGGCATCTTTGCAGAGTTCTGCTCTTGGACGAGGCACTATCTCTTCCCACCTGCACTCTGCATGTAGGCAAGGACCGCGAAAGATAGATGGAGTGACTTTTGAAGACTGCATCCTGAAGGTCACCTCTGCATTTACATGATTAGGATCAATCAAAGCAATATACAAAATCAATAAACTCAGAAGTCTACCTCTACGGGAAATAAGGAGTTTGACTATTTTCTTGTATGTTCATCCAGTGTTTTACTTTGCAGGTTCACATACTGCTATTCTAGGACTTTGTGCGAAAAGTAGCCTACTACATATATGGTTCTCTAACGTTGTGTTTCATGTTTAAAAAAAAGGCTTAGATGTTTTCCATGCCAGTACGGTGTCTGTATTTTTTTCAGTAGCTTGGTATTCTGTTGGGTACACATTTGTTCCTCTTCTAAGTGCGCATGGATTGTGTCCAGTCTTTTCCTTGTAAGCTACAGTGAATAACCTTGTACGTGCCCTTTCATAAACAGAAATTAAACTTTCTGGTCTGGATGGGTGATTCTTAAACACGGTGTCTTCTATGTCACAGAGCAATGGTAGTCGGAACAGTTCACTTATTTTGCAAATAAAACTTTGAAACTTTTTATTCTTCAGTCTGTTTTCCCAGGGCTTTGGCTTTATTTGTCAGGAGGGTTTGTAAGCACAGGTTGAGGTTAAGAACCAGGCCATTAAAATGTCAGGGTTGCCTTTTGCTGTCATTTTTAGTTTTCCACTGAAGTCTAAAAAAACATGAGATTTTAATAGATGCAAATTAAAAAATAAATGGCATTAAGATTGGAATTTGAATTTATTTTTTTAAAAACTACTAAAAGTAAAACGTGTTTATTGTCATAAAAAATCAGATAGTACAGAACTGTCTCCTTCCCAGAGTGAGAGTGTTAGGAGTCTGATGTTTAGCCTTCCAAGTATTAATATGCACCTACATTTTTATATTAGAACAATAAAATTATACTCTGTAGAGTGTATTAACTTACTCTGTATTTAGAAATATATCTTACAGCATTATCCTGAAATGATAGGATTTAAAATATAATAAGTTTCTTTCAGAAATGTATGAACTACATGAAATAGCAATGGCTTTATTTGACATATAGCCATATGCACCTGAATACTTTGTTGAGTTACTTGTAATATGTCAAGATGGTGAGGATGTGTGGCCTGCCTATTTACATTTATAGCAAATTGATGTGTCATAGTTGTTGAAAATGCATATGTTTTTAAGAGAAGGGAGAAATGCAACGTCCTCCTACACCTCTGTCCGCCCCCCCAACCCCCCACCCCATTTTTATAGTGGTAGTATTATAAATACCTTAGACTTCAAAAATTGTAACCTTTGGTTGTGTAAATTACACATGAAAGCACTGAGGACCCCATGATTAAGTGAAATTACTCAGAGCCTTGCAGGCAGTATGTTTGCGAGTAGACTGGTGACCCAGGAGAGGAAATGCACCTCTGGGGGCATTTTTCTATGATTAGTGTTTAGAGGTCAGAGAGCATGTTTTAAATAAATATTACAGAATTGTTTAACTTGAGCTATTTTTGAGTGCCAGCATATCTAAGCATGTAAATAATCTGCATGAAGATAAAAAGTTTTTGGTTTTTTTTCTTTTTAAAGCGCTGAAAGATGTGTATTCTTTTGTTTCCTGTCTTGGCAGTTGTTCAGGCTAAATGAAAGTTTGAAATGGGAGCAGTTAATCCCTCTTAGAATATACAGTAAGCTCCCTCCTAGGCTCATACAGGTCCGCCTCTTCTGAGGAAACACTTGTCTGTTGTACTTGGGGATGTCTGCGACCCAAGTGGCATGAAGTCATTGCGGCAAAGCTGCAGGTCAGGGGACAATATGTTCTTACCATAGATTTTTGAACGGTCGTTTGGATTTTTAAAGAAGGCCTGTAGGTGCACCCCAGTGGATCAGTGTTAGGTCAGTTGCCTCCGAAGGACAGAACCCACGCACCTCAGCTCCAGTCACGGGTCCTGGGGGAAAACAACCAGTGTGAACAAGTACAGTGAAATAAAATGTTTTCTGCTCCTCTCTCTTCCTGTCTGCCTGCCTGCTCACCTTCATTCCTGCTTGCACTTGTCCTTAATTTTTTTTTTTTTAATGGCCTCTAAGCATACCTCTGAAGAATCGGTTAGCTCTGATTACAATGCAGTTCTTCACGAGGATGGAAATCCAATATATGTACTTATTATCCCAAATCACGGGGACCTCATAGGTCCTCGGTGTGTATTGATTTCATGAGTGAATGAGATGCTTTCTTTTTAGGGTCCTGATGAAGAAGCTGTTGTGGATCTTGGCAAAACCAGCTCAACTGTGAACACCAAGTTTGAAAAAGAAGAACTAGAGAGTAAGTTTGTTTATGATAACTGAGGCTTAGCAGGATAATTTAGTAATGAATGTTTACTAAAGTGTTCTTTATTGTTGCGAGACAGAGCACGCGTTTAGAAGAAGGTTCAAACATTTCCGAGTATAAAAAATAATAGCACAGCAAACACGCCTGTAACTGCTGCCCGTATATGGAGAGAACATTCCTGATTATTTACTCTTTGTTGAAAGAATTGGCACAGCCTGGATTGCAGAATGCTTTTCAAATATTACTGATGGTAACAGTTATTTAGCTTGAAAATTGAAATGATACAGTTATGAAGTCAGTTAATTCTTTTATTTTTTTCTTTTCTAGTAGGTTGGGTAATTTGTATTAGGAGGAAAACGGAGTATCTGACTAACAAGTCAGGTACCATCAGAATGTTCATTTACAACTCTTTTACATCAACCTTTAAAAAAAAAAAGAATTAGGAAGACTAAGAAGAAGCATATTATTTATTTACTTGGTGACAACCTCCAGTCCCCATGATTCCAGGTCCGTGCACTTTCCGTGGTCCACACCCCAACTCCATCCTGCGTGGACCATCAGGGAGTGCCCCGCATCAGCTTTTTAAAATGCTTTGATAATCTCAGCATTGAATTGTGGACCAGTTGAGTTGTCTGCCAGTTTATTTCCTGTAAGCGTGAAGAAATGCTGGCCAGTATTTTTTTCTTTCCTGAGTCAATTTTAGATACTACCATTTGACATCAATTTCTGAAAATGATTACTGGTAATATTAGCGGAACTACAGGTTTTGCTGGATTTGCCCCTCATCCTCCTCATGTTCAGGGCTCTCCAGGGTGAGTGGCTCAGGACGCACCCACACCTTTTCTTGTCGTCTCCTTAGTCTCTCTAATTTATGGACGTCTCCTCTCCCTGTCTTTTCTTGTTGGCCTGACCTTGACACTTTTGAAGAGTAGCTGTTGGGTACTCTGTAAAATGTCCCCGAATTTCAGCTTGTCTAAAATTTTCTTACGGCAAGACGGAGATAATGGATATTTGGGGCACGTTTACCATAGAAGCGAGGTGTGCTTTTTGGTGTCTCATGGCTGTGGACATGTGATAGCACATGACTTAATACTGGTGTGTTCACCTGGAACCCTTGGTTAAGGTGGCGTTCATGGGCAGGTATTTTAACAGACTCATTTTTGGGTCTTTTACGTCTTCTGTGAGAGCCGGGACCATTCAGGATCTTTCGTCTGTTGCTTTTAGAAAAGAAATAGAAACACCCACAAATAAGTGTTCTCTGCGTTTAGTCTCCGAGATGGAAAACACAAAACAAAACACCCCAAATAGCTAGGCTTACCAGGGAGGGCTTCTGGAAAGTTGCTCAGCTACCTGGTAAAAAGCTTTTCGTTAGACTCTGAGTTATAGGGACTAGTGAAGCTTAAATTGGTAACTGATTTTATTCAGATATGAATGGGGCTACTTTTCACTCGTCACTCACTATTTAATGTCATCCCTGAAATACATGTGACTGAGAGCATGAGGGGAGGCGCTTGCTGTGTTCCTTGGGTTCCCCTTGGTTGTTACCCCACGGCCCTTCACTTGGTCTGTTTTCAAGTCTGGATTTCACTATCAGGTGTGAGCAGGAGATTGATCTTACAGTTTAATTTGAGTTGCTCTTATTAAAAATAAAAAAAATAAAAAAAAGAAGAAATTTAGGGCACTAAGCACAGCAGTAAAAGCAGAAGAAACACTAACTCTCCATCTCTCAATGTTTGGGTGCTTGTATATTCTGCTTATTTTATCCAGCCTTTCAAAATTGCAGACTCATGGAATTTATTTTTATCTCCATGTGCTGGGGTTTATGTGCCAAACCCATTAGTACTAATTAGAGTCACAACTTTGTAATTCCCAGGGCACAGTGATAAGAATTTGACTCTTTAATTTCTACTTGTTGTTTAGGAGGAAGTAGTTTCACTAAAATAAAATTGTAAGATTGCTGAGTTTTGTTATTGTTTTTTCTTCTGTTTGTCCTATTGAGAAATCATTCATGTAACATAAACTTTAAAGTGTGGAATCCATTGTTTTTTAGTCTGTTCATGTATTATGCAGATGTCACCATTCATTCATTCTAGAACATTCCCTTCCACCCCCCCCCCCCCGAACCCTCTATAAATGGTTTTTAAAATTGGAATTTACTGGTAAAACTTGTCAAAGAATTGATATTTAATTTCTAAAACTCTTTTGACTGAGTGCTTACCATGTACTGGGCCGAGTGATGGGTACTGGGAGCCATCTAAGCGAGGTATTAGAGTCTGTTGTATTTCCATAGGTCCAATCTTTTACTTTCAAAGGTGATCATTTTCTTTATTGACATTTATATATTGGCAACAAAACAAAAGTCAAAGTCTCTCACCTGTTTCAGCCTAAATTGGGAAAGGGTACAACTCAGATTTTTTTTTTTTTTGCTGATGCTCCAGGCATGTTTATAAGAAATCACCATGAGTTTTGACTTGGGGGTTATAAATACTTCATCATGAGTTTGCAAACTTGCAAATAATAGAATCCACAAATGATGAGGCTTGACTGTGCTTTCAGATCTCATCTACACACCTTGAGTTTCTGGAAGTATTTATTTTCTGACCATCTTAGAGGTATTTGTTAGAAAAGGAGTGTCATTGACTGTTCAGGTTAAGCATCTTTATTTTCACCTTGTACATAAAGTCAGAAAGCTCTATGCCATCATGGTTCTGCATGGCTGCTAATGAGCTAACCTTGCAGATTTCATCCCCTTTCACTCAGCACAGCTTAGGGAGGCACCACTGCTAAACTATTAAGAAATCACGCTCAGGCCTCTCAGTGTTTGGTGAAGTCCTGCTAGAAGCGCTGCTTGCTGTCTCGTTCCCTGGGTCAGTTTTATTCAGTGGACCACAGAAGAAGCTGCCTCGTTACCATTTTGGTGGCCAGAATGCAAAGTTAGGATGATGCAATACCCGTAGTAGCTTTTTCTGTTTTAAAAGTCTGTGACAGCCTTACTGCACTCTTTTGTTTGTTTTTAATCTAATCTAACAAGTTCTAGCCTTATGATTGGGGTATTTGGATCATTTGTGTTTAGCATAGACCTCAGTAATTTGACTTTGTTGATTTGAGCTTGACCTAACTTTAAAAAGTTGGTAAATGTTTATGAATACTCATTTGTGGATATTGATGATTATGTATTCGGTCATCCTTAAATGCATCACTTGGGGACCTCTACTAAGGTCGACCATCAGTACAGAAGGACCTAATTCCCGTTTGCATAGTATACTTTCAGATGGACCAAGCTCTTCTTTCTAAAATAATCCTTTTTAGACTTGCAAGCCAATGCTTAGATGGGGAAGCCGTATTTCTGATGTACTTGTCCACCGGTGGCTTTTGTCAGGGGTCTGTCATTGTCCTGGGCAGCGCGCTATAAAATAAGAGCTGTGGCAGAAATTAGCATTGTTCATTACGTGACGTTCCATGCAGTTCTTTGCTATCAGAGCACAGAATGTGGTAGACCCATGCGCACGTCACTTTCCCCTTTTGGAAAACAAGTAATGTGTCCCCATACCTTTGGCCAGGTCACCGAGCAGTGTATGTTGGTGTCCACGTCCCATTCAGTAAAGAGGGTCGTCGGCGACACAGGCACCGTGGACACAAGCATCACCACCGGAGAAGGAAAGACAAGGAGTCAGATAAGGAAGATGGACGCGAGTCTCCTTCTTATGGTAAAAACCCCCCAAATACCAGTAGTTTTCTGTTAACCGTGTAAAGGTCCTTCCTAGAAAGGTGTTTTTTTAAATAAATGAAAGGTGCAGGCAGGAATGAAGGCAAGTAGGCAGGCAGGTGGGAGGACAGAGGAGGAGGAAGCACTTAATTTATCTTAACTGACTTAGGCCTCTGGGTTGCTTGTTCCTGAACCCTGGTGCTGGGGTTGGAAGTGGACTGCCCGTCTGCCAGAGGCAGCTGACCAAACCACTCCTCCATCAGGGCATGACTAATACTCTTTAAAATTTTATGCCTGCAATAATTTAAACACATGCATTGAGGAATACTAATAGAAGTAAGAGTATTTTTTTCTATAAAACGTATATTTTAGTTTATACTTAACGTCTACTTGAGATAAATGAAAAAACAAAAAATGCCCCAACAAATTTATTTTGCTTTCTTCGTTGTACTCCAGTCGTAGAATTACACAAATTGAGTCTTGACACTTAAGCATCAATTTAATAGAATTTTATTTCTTTTTCTCTGATATGTATTCTATTTTTTAAAGTGTACAGTGAACAGAGAGCTGGAGTCCTCAGGCTCTTTGGAAAGACTGATTTTATTTTAATCTTTAACATTTTTATTCACTAAGCTGATTGTCTTTTGTTATTTGTGGTGAAAGGAGTCATCTGGTTTATAAAATGTCTTATCCAGAAGTATCTTAAAAGGATAATGCTGCATAGCTGTAACTGTGGTAGGCTGAATGACTCCTAAGAAGTCATATTCCTAGTGCCTGGAGCCTGGGAATATTTATCTTACATGACGAAAGCAAACTTACAGATGTAATTAGATTAGGGATTTTGAGATGAGCTTATACTGGATACTCAGGTGGGCCAGATATTACCAAGTTAGCATCAGGAGGTCAGAGGAGACAGAAGTGATCACCGAGCAGAGGAGGATTGGGGTGAGAGGCATGTGGGCCGCCTTCAGAAGCTGGAAAAGGTAAGGATGTGGTTTTTCTCTGGAGTCCCCTGAAGGAGCCAGTCCCATGGTTTCAGTCCTGTATAACTCCGATTTCTGGTCTCCAAGACTATGAGAGAATAAATTTGTGTGAAGCCGCCAAAGTTGTGGTAATCTGTTATAGCAGCAACAGAAAATAAGATCACCAAGTGGAAATGCAGTGCTGGTATAAAACAGGGTAATGTATCAATGTGAAAACGGTGTTAGCAGTATAAAGAAGGAAAATCATATCCTCACCTCAGTAGGTACAGAAAAGACCTTGACAAAATTTAGCCCCCATTCACGATAAAACTCAGCAGACTGGGCAGGAAAGACTTCAGCAAGATGAAGAGCATCTACAAAAAAAACACTCAGTTCTTTCTCCCCATGATTTGGAAAAAGGCGAGGATGGCCTCCTGCCACTTCTCCAGCATGGTACTGGAGCACCAGCCAGTGTGACCTGGCAAGAAAGAAATGAAAGGCATGTGGTTTGTGAAGGTAAAAGCAATACTCTGTTCACAGATCCAGGCTCAAGTTATCACAGAGTCTAAACATTCTGTAGAGCTAAGTGTGAACTCAGGTTGCAGAATATAAAACCAGGGTATAGAACCAATTATGTTTCTTAACAGTAGCAGTGAGCAATCAGCAATCCAAATAAAAACCTCATAGCACCAAAAATATGACTTGAGGATAAATCTGACAAAAGATGTGTGAGACCCTACATGTTGAAGGGCTTAGCACACTAGCAAGTTCAATGTGTGTGCGTACGTGCGTTGTGTGTGCGTGTGTGTGTGCCTGCCTGCCTGCCTGCCTGCCCACCCTCCCTGCAGAGGCCCCTTCAGTATGAGGACCATGGCAGGTGCATATTGGAATCTTTTCCAGTCCCTTTTTCATGTTGCCTCTCTCCCTTACTCTTTATTCCCCTTTCTGAAATGGTTCTTGTTCAAAGACTTCTGTTTTCTTTCTCTCTCAACCTATTCTGTTTTCCACCTTGTTATTGGTGCATTCTGAGTAATGGCCTCAGGTGGTGTGACTGTTAGCAATTCCTTCTAATTTACCCTTGAACATGTTCTCATAACCTTGTTTGTTGCTGCATCTGCAGGTGTCCACAGGGCTGTCTGTTTAGGCGTGAATTTTGAGCAAACTTTTCTCTCACAGCAGATTTTGATTTTGTTTTTAATTGATATTTTCAGTAGTGTGCTTAATTTATGTGAGGGCTTGAGGGCTTTTGATTGCCCTGGACTGGAATTTATGCTAATTTTGGTGTGGGGTTCTGTACCACACAGGTAGGTAAGTTCAGATGCCATTAGTGGGGTTTCTGCTTCTTGAAGTGACTTTTCCTACCTCCCCTGCCTCAGCTGACAGTTTTCTTCCCCATGACAATGGGGCAACAGTTTTTACGTATCCCTAGCTTTGAGTTTCCTCATCATTTTTTGGGGAACCTGAGATTTTCTTTTTTTCACGTGAGTTTACACATTAATTACATACTTTTAAATGTTCCATTTATGAAACAAAGTTGTTTCAATGAAATACTGTAAAAAAGTTCCATCAAATCTCCTCTTTCCATATATATATTTAGGAGGAAAAAAATGTCTTTGAGCATCATGTTCTGTGTTTTGGATGTTCCTTAATTTTGTTTTTCACATCAATTAGAGAACTTGTTTATTTAAAAAAATTTTTAGCATGTGATCTCTTATTTTGTCTGGAGGTGACCTTTCTGATACTCTTTTCCCTGGGTTGTTGGCCCTTTTTTCAGAATTGTGTGTTTTAATAGTCATCAAGAGTTTTGATGGAATAGGTAACAAAAACCTCACTTTCATGAGCTGAGAAAAGTTCTGTGTTTTGCATTTTCACTTTGTGAAGACACGCCCTCCCAGAGAGTGCAGTTCATCCTGGGCACCGAGGACGATGACGAGCAGCACATTCCCCATGACCTCTTCACGGAGATGGACGAGCTGTGTTACAGAGACGGAGAGGAGTACGAGTGGAAAGAAACCGCCAGGTGATGATGCGGAGTTCGGGCTCATGACTTCATTTCTCTTCTCCTTATAAAGAGACTGTGTAACTGCAATGTTGCCATGAAACAGTGCAGCCAATTAATTACCTAATGTCTAGAAATTCTGTCTTTCAATTTTTCTCTTCTCAAAAGTAGTTTCCTGGCCTGGCCTTATGGTGCTCTAGGAACTAAGCTGGCAGCTGGGGCATAGACCCTGTAAAGCCAAGGACCTGGGCTGACGACCTGGTGGGGAGGGCCACCCAAAAATGAATGAATGAATGAACTCCCTTTCTCTCTCTAAAAAAAATTTCCTTAAAAATCCTTCATTCCTTAATGTAATATAAAGTGTAGTGATAGTAGATTTTCATGTCTTTAAAGAGATAAATTAAAAAACTCAGAACCATATGTAAGTTTAAGAGAGCACTAGAAGTTGGAACTGAGAAGTTTCGCAGTTTGCGTCTGTAGATCTGTTGCACTGGGTAGACTTAAGGGCATCTGCAAAGGTAGCTCGTGACTGTGGACATGATAGACCATTAGCTTGATTTATAAGAATGTGTTTGTAGCCAACCTTGTTTTGGTGATGGTGGTCTTTGAAGAACAACTGTGTGTTTATCATAGTGAAATACACAATAGTAATGGTCATAAACAATTTTTATATGTTCTACTTTTCAGATGGTTAAAATTTGAAGAGGACGTTGAAGACGGTGGTGACCGGTGGAGCAAGCCTTACGTGGCAACCCTCTCCTTGCATAGCCTTTTTGAGCTGAGAAGTTGCATCCTAAATGGAACAGTCATGCTGGATATGAGAGCGAGCACTCTCGATGAAATAGCAGGTTGTCGAAAATGGGCTTTTTTATATTTAAGTTGTACTGAAATGAAAGAGATTGAAAGAAAAATAAAGTGAGATTTAGACTGTGCCTTAAAAAAGTATCCATTGCACTTCTGAGCAGGGCGGTATGAGGAATAGATACAGAAGCAGCACTTTTGTCTTTGTTAAGTTTGGGGTCCAGAAGGTTACGGTGGATGGACGCAACTGCAATATCAAGAAGAAAGTAACTGGTACCAAAAACAAGAAATTAAATCTGTTCTTTGGAAACACAGAGGAAAGAGCTTTTGTTTCTTGGCTTTCTGGACCAGATCCAGAGTACATTAATTATACAACTTAATTCATAGAATTTGAACATATGAGAATAGGGAGCAGCTGCTATAAGAGAAAAGAAGGAAAGGAAGAAAAGTCTGGAAAGCAGACAGAAATGAATGTCCGGAAAGTTTTGTGTGAGTGTACAGATGTCTTGAATAATAGGAGGTGTGTTGGCAAAGTCCATTAGAGACGTAATTTAACTAGCTTCAAATTGCTGAGTTGAGAAATTGGATTTGATGTTTCATAGGCATTTTGGATCTTAATGATTTTCCCCTTGGGAAGTCCTGTGATCTCGATGTGGGTCAGGGACATGATTTTGGTGATAATCTGTAGAGTGACTTGATGGGTTACGAAGAAGTTAGAAGTAAGTAGGCCATTATTCTCTTGGAATAGTCTATAAGCAACCAGTGATGAACCGTGGTAGGTAATAGTGATGGAAATGAAGGAGACAGAAATCTGAAGAAGGCTGGAGAGAGAAAATGGAAAAGGATAGCTATGCTAAAGCTATTTGACCGTTAACTAAGACTGCTCAAACTAGATCAATTCAGTGGTACCGAATTTGATAGTGTGATGAGCATGCTAGATTGCTCGCGTGCTAAAACAAAAATCTGAAATACTTGCTCTTCAAGAGGATCATATACTTATTAAACTTCCTCAGGCCGGAAATGTTTCGTCAGACTGAGCTTTGACCATGTGCCACACATCTTCAAGTGGTCAGTCTTCTGATTTCTTGTTCTACCTGAGTGACTGAGGAATTGGGTTAGGATTAGGAATGTTGAATTTGACCCTAGGGATCTTACTCTGGCTTTGTAGCTGTTACATGAGACAGTGTGGTGCTTACTCTGTTGCATGTCCACACTTGACCTGCGTGGTCGCCTCTGGTTGTGGCAGCGTGATGGTTTTCTTGCTGCATCGATCCCTTCCAGTTTTCTTTCAGAAGAATGTAGTTTTGAAATCTTGACTCTCTTAAGTTGGTAGCACTGTTTACAAAAAGTAGTATGTATTTTATAGATTTAAAGTAGCTCAGTCCTCATGGTAATATATGAAAGCACACTGCCATCAGTGTCCTCATGTCCCAAATTCCTCTCACAACCTGATAACTTGTCCTTCTAGAGCCTCTTGATATTTGGTCTGTTCTTTGCTAATTGGATTTCTTACCTCTGGAAGAAGCTGGAGTTGAGCAGAACTTTGCTAACTGCTGTATGCATAGCAATAGCAAGTGCTCTGTGAATAATGATCGAATGAGTCTAACTGTCCATCTACTAAAATACCTTCACTTCTTAGGGGGGCAGTCATTATTACTGAATATTCATTTTCATAGAATTTATTTCAAGCATAGAAAGGCAATTAGTGTGTAGCAATCACCTTTTCATAATAATGGCATTTAAAAAAATGTCCCACGTTTTAGCACCTCTCTGGCTCAGGCAGCTAAGGTGCAGGCTCTGAAAGCTGTGACCCTGGGTTCGAGACCCATGCCTGGGCATGAGGGTGGGGGTAAAAAAAAAAGTATGTATTTAAATAAAGGTCTCTGTAATTTGTTCATTTTTTGGGGATGATGTTCTTATGTATCTTTATTCATATTACTCAATTTTAGATGAGATTAATACTTTCTAGAGCTATTTAAGTATTCTGTTTTCTTGTGAGGTTTCAGTTCCAGTTTGCTGTGATGTTCATCCAAATGTTAGTTTATTTAGTAATAATATTGTTATTTTTTTCTCTGACTAGATATGGTCTTGGACAACATGATAGCTTCTGGCCAACTAGATGAGTCCATAAGAGAGAATGTCAGAGAAGCTCTCCTGAAGAGACATCACCATCAGAACGAGAAAAGATTTGCCAGTCGGATTCCCCTTGTTCGATCTTTTGCAGATATAGGCAAGAAACATTCTGACTCTCACTTGCTTGAAAGGAATGGTGAGATAAGTCGTGGCCTCCAGTTTTCACTACCACCTCCGCTCTAACAGTGTGTCAGTGTGTCGCAGTTGGCGTTTGCTAGAGGAAGAGTATTTTTTCCAGAAAGCTGTATAGGTCATTTTCTTTTCATTTAATACAAAAAGTGTTATTTGTACATTTCAAAAAAAAAAAAAAAAAAAAAATTAACATTTCTAAAACATCTTTCTTTACAAAGTGACAGCATTATCTAAAGAAATAACTTAAGTCAGAATTCAATTATTTACTCTCATTAAAGTGACACGAACTAATTCCATTTAAACATTGATAGTATTTAAAGCCTGTTACTGAAGTCTGAATTCTCTTTTCTGTGTTTCAAATGTCTATTAAAAAATTCCCATATTTAAAGAGGTATGAATTCTGATCTAGGAGTTTAATTTTTTTTTTTTAAAATTCTCAATCTTTGGCGTGAAACTTTCCTTGTTAGGTTTTTTTCCCCCCTAGTGATTTTTAAAAGTCTTCTGAATATACATTATTTGCTGCGCAAAAACCATTACATTGAGTTGATTTCGTTTCTTTGCCCTTTGTTGTACAATTTCTGAAAAGTTTGTGATTGTCTCATCTTGTGCTGGGGCGACGCAGTTGGTCCAGGCCGTTGAGAATGGCAGGCTCTCACGTTCTTACTCTAGGTTCTCATTCGTGGGCCCATGGTGGCTCACATGGGACTTGGGGCAGGTCAGTGTTTTGTAGTCATTTTCCACTGTCACTGTCTTAAGACTGGCCCACTTGGAGGTTTTTGTGGTTTTGCCTTTCCTTATTTTCTTCTAAGGCAGAGGAATGCATCAGTGGGGTTCAGTTTGGGGTCCTAAAGAAATTAGGACGAGTCTGGAAAACCCTGATGCGAAAGATGGGAGTTGTTTATAAGGCCACGATTGCCTCGCTGCTCCCATTGCTCCAGGCTCTGAGGGTCACAGTGAAGAGAAGTGGAAGCTGGGCCGTGATGCCTGTCTGCTCAGCTGTTTTGTCCCTGAAATCATGGTATCACTTTTAAATGTGTTATGAGCAAATAGTCAGTGGTATGGGGTTTCCGTATCTGATGTTCACCATCACCTTTTGCAGCTGGATGTAAGCTACTTGATTCCATTTTCTTCTGAGTATTTGACCATTAAAACTCAGTTATTCTGTTTAAAATGATCCCTCAGTGTGTTTAGGAAGCATTGAGAACAAAAGAATCTCATGGACATGAGTTCAGTTTAAAAGCAAGTCGTTCAATGTCACATATGACGGCTCTTTTTTCATCTTGCACATACTGTCTAGTCTCTGTTTTGATGAAATGAGGTCATTTACTCAGAGAGATCCTATTACATTTTTATTCCTCACGTGCAGTGATTCCTGATTATTCTTTATCTTTTTTGGTTCCAGTGACTTTTTATTTTTGAATGCCATTTTGTGGGCATTTTGCTGTTTTATAGTTGTAATTTAAGTTTTTCTTCATGCAGCTTGCTTAACTACATGGCAGTTATCTACATTTGGGATCATCTTTGATTTCTGATATTTCTAGGATCTCCTGAACATGCAGGGTTGATTACTCAGACCAGATCATATGGAATTGGTAGCTCTGTTTCCCTAAAAAGGTTATTCTAGTAATCTACCGTTCATAGAAACTCCAGGTGTTCTAAGTACATGGGACCTTTTGATAGTCTGGATGTATTTCATTGTTGCTAAATTTATCTGCTGTATTTGAAATGAGAAGCATGTTCTAGGACCTTTATTAATGCCTTTAGAGCACTCAAAAGTGTATCCTGTAAAAGTGACATGATTTCTCTTTGACACTTTTTTTCTCTAACTTCTCTTTTATATTTTTTGAATTTTACTTGAGACCACCAGTAGGTAATGCCCTGCTGACTTCTACATTAGCAAGATTTGACACCAATATAAAGTTTGGAGTTTTTAATGCTAATGTAGACATTGTTTGTTAGCAATAATTATCTCTAGTGGTTTGGTACAATATAGGAGACCGACACTTAAGCATAAGTTATCAGCGCTGGTAAGTTTTGTTTTATGTTCTGTCTCTTAGATTATGTTCGCATTGTATTCTTATTTACTATTGATTTATTGAAGCAACCAGTTTTGCATATTGATGCTGTTCTTTTTAAAAGCCAACTATTGGGTATTTTAATTACTAACAGAATTTTGTCCCCTCCAATCGCTCATTAACATTGTTTTCTGTTTCGATTTTTGGATGCACTTTCAGGGAACCTACTAAATAGTTTAAGCAACTTCTCAGTGGTTTTCTAACATTCAAAAATCTGATGGTGGTGCTGACCCCGACAGCATGAATTTGAAATTTTGGCTCTTGAAAGCTTGCACTTTACAGTATAAACTGAAATTTATATGTCTCCTTGCCTTTTGCAGTGAACTTCATCATTTTCCATTTATTTGTTTTATCTCAGGGGAAGGCCTTTCAGCCTCCCGCCACTCTTTGCGAACAGGTCTGTCTGCCTCAAACCTTTCCCTGAGAGGAGAATCGCCTCTGTCTCTTCTTCTCAGTCATCTTCTTCCTTCTTCAAGAGCTGGAACCCCTGCAGGCTCGAGGTGCTCAACCCCAGTACCCACCCCTCAAAACACTCCTCCTTCCAGTCCTAACATCAGTCGCCTGACCGCCAGAAGTTCCCAGCAGAGTCCGCTTCAGGCCCCAGAACTGCTGGTTTCACCTGCCAGTGATGATATCCCCACAGTAGTAATCCACCCGCCTGAGGAAGACTTAGAAGCGCTGAAAGGCCGGGAGCAGACGAATGAGGAAAATGTTGACATAACTCCAGGCAACTATCCCCACCCCCCATGTGTGGTGCTTCTGCCTCTGAGTCACAGGCCCTTGGAATGCCTCTCGGCACATAGCTTTAGCAGCTTCATAGATCCTGCTTATCATTTATTTTGACTCTGCATGATTTTTGTTTCTTTTTAGTATATTGTGAGAGAAAGAATGACTAAGCAATCTAAGTTACAAGAAGACTGCATATAAATTAAACCCTTTCAAAAATTTTCACCAAGATTTTTCAGGTTAAGGCCTTTGCATGGTTGAGAACATTTTTATGAGTAGTCTTAATTTTTGTAAGTGGCCTTTTGGGTGCATTTTTATTCGTAAAGGGAATGAATATGTATTATATATAAGTTATCACCAGGCGGTCTGCTATTATTTTGTGCTTTAGTCTAGGGAATGTAGTATATTCTAACCTCCCTAACAAAAATAGAATTGACTGCTCTTTTTCTCATTTTGTTTCTGAGAAAACTGAGGTTCTCTGTTAACACCTGGAATCATCAGTATTTATAGACTAGTATATATTCAAAATAGACTTTAATTGTCCTTTATTTAATGCTGTGTCTCTCTTAGATGCAAATTCACCTTGAAATTTTAGGACCAGAGTTTCTTTCATTGTGGCTAGGTTTCCTTGTTTCGTTTTGTTTTGTTTTTAAAGGAAAGGTGCAGGCAGGACAAGAGAGGAGAAGAATCATTTTTTATTTTATTTCCATTTAGTTGTGTACGCTTGTTGATTCCCCCCGTACCCTGTACTTGAACCCAGAGATCGGTGGCTTGAGTCTTTCAGAGGCGATTGGCTTAACTGCTACTCCACCAGGGTGCTCCAAAGATAGGTTTTTGTAGGAGATTTATAAAGATCATTTGGTTGCCCTTATGTATTAATTACATCTGCCTTTATACATACATATCTTTCCACCCAATACATATACAGAAGTATTCTTTAGTGACTAATTTTTACTGACAACTAAGCATCTTTATACAAATGCTAGCTAGCATGCTTTTAATTAGAAAATGTTGCCACGTTTCTCCTCAATACTGACAGTATTCAACACTTTAGTGGTCGCTTGAATTTAATTAAGTCAGTCCTTTTAATGTGTATAAACACTTGTGTAAGTTCAGTGGATATACCCATTTTCAGCAACTGACTCGGCACAGTTAAATAGCCTTCCTGGATCCGATAGCTGGAAGGTGACATCCTGAGTCCTCGGACCCTTCCCAGGAGCAGCCTTCTGCCTCTTTATTAGCTTGATCCAAACTCACCGAAGACGTTTTATGTAAACTCAGTGTAGTTGCCCAAGAGAGAATAAAAATGGAAGTTTTGCTACTAAATCATTGTTATAGGAGTCATGGTCATGGTGATAGATACCCACGCTCTGCCCTTTGTTCCACACACCCTGATACGTAGTTTTCAAATTCCTTTTTCTAATTCTTTCAGCAACTTAAGATGTTCGCATTAGCCATTTTACAAAGGAAGAAAATGAAGACTTGGTGATACTTAAGATCCTAGTGTAACTTCCCAGAAGACGGAGATGAGTCAGATCCACGTACATCAAAATCTGTTTTGTATTAGTGAATTGTACTAGTGGGAGAACATGCT
This sequence comes from Solenodon paradoxus, assembly GCA_004363575.1. Classification (NCBI taxonomy): domain Eukaryota; kingdom Metazoa; phylum Chordata; class Mammalia; order Eulipotyphla; family Solenodontidae; genus Solenodon; species Solenodon paradoxus. The sequence continues at coordinate 48,558 of RJWH01002981.1, forward strand.
GTTGCACAGTCAGGAAGAAACTGATCAAAAAGGAGAGGAAAAATACCTAGAAATAAGAGTATGTTCACTTTAATCAAAAAGAACCATCAGCGAGATTTGGGGACTTTTTGTTTGTCTTTTTTTGGAGACAGACAGGCAGGAAGAGGGAGATGGAGGAAGCACTTTTATTTCGTTGTTTCTTTTTCTGTTGCCCACCCACCCCGGTCCCGGCCTCAAACCTGGGTCCTTGGGCCGTATGTGGACAGCTCCCCAGGCGCAGGCTTAACCCCTGTGCCACCAGGGCGCATCTCTCTCTTGCTGACAGCTCCGTGCTTCTCAGCATGGGCACCACTGACGTGTGGGGCTGGATGCTTCTTTGTTGTAGGGCCGCCCTGGGCACAGAAGGGTGTTTCGCAGTATCCACCCTTATCAAACGTCTGGGGCAGAAAACCCTGTTACCTTTGCTTTATCTTCCTCTAGATTTTCTATTTTCTATGAGAAAAAATGTAAGCGCAGAATGACAGATCTACTGAAGTCTGATATTCAAATCCCAGCATTGATCATATATGTAAGTGTATGGACACGTGTTTGGACACAAAGTTAGACAGATATACATACATACACTTTCAGCAAAGTAGAATGTAGTCCTGAGTTATCTGTCCTAATGATAGATTTAACTTTTGGTAATTTGCTCATTTAATACTGAATACTGGAAAGTTATTAAAGCCGCAGGGAGACGCCCGGTACTGGTTGCAAATGCAGCTCTAACGTAGCCGAGGTGAAGATACAAAGTCCATAGACAAGGTGGTGGTGGAGAGATGGCTCTTGAATACCTGCCGGGTCTACCAGTTTCGACAGGTTCAAAGTGCCCAGCTTAGTGCAGTGACTTCGGTCGTGTCCTGTAGCTTTGTCACTGAGTTTCACATCACGCCGTTTCTTCTTCTCGTTCCTGCGTAGTTTATCCTTCTGCCATAGCCTTTTCCCCGACCCACTGTCCCCGAAGTCTGATAGCTGGGCCTACTCTGGGAAACTATGTTATATATTCTTTTGATTAAGCAGCTGCAGGTTGAATATGCCTCGTGTATTGAGCTCAGATGTACTTGTTTCCCACGGCCTTAATGATATTCTTCATTTGCTTGTGTAACTGGTCGAAGCCACTGAAAAACGGTGGTGGGTTTTTGTTTTGTTTTGGTCCCTTGGCCTTGTAGCTTGATGAAGGAATTAGCTCTGTTCTGGAAGGGACAGATAGCAAAAAAGAGGAATCTTAATAACTTTTCTGTGCCAAGCTAAATGGTGAAAAAGTCAGTTTTAGGGAAAACTTTTATTTCAGAATTGTTTGGTGTTTTTCCAGAAAGTGAGAATGTAGCTAAACGGTTGTAAATGATTTTTACATGGATGTTTCTGTGTCGCGGTAGCCTCGTTCAGGTTATTTAACAGAGAATTGGCTATTACATAGGTTTTCGTTGTGTTCAGGCAATAAATCCATATGCATTGGCTTCAGTTACCAGTTACAGTGCACTGTATGCCAAAGAGAGGAAACCTGCCTTAGACATAGCAGGTGCGTGCGATATCCTTGTCGTTTTGGAAATTATCAGTATTAACTTCAAAGAGTGTAGACTCTAATAACCACAGGGTTTAATTTCTGAGTTAAACCACAAACAAAATCTGCTGTTACTCAGTCTAGTGCCTTTTCTCCCGTTATAATCACTGTTCGAGGCACTATTAATCTATCTTAAAACTTCTGTATAGAACTCTATGAAAGTCTTGAACTAGAAAGTTTTGGATGCTTATGAGAAGGAGATATTTAATGAAATCCGTGTCACGTGCTTTTTATAAGGCTTGGACTGTCAACTCCGTGAAGTTTACCGGGTGATGCTTGATCACGTGGTTCCCTGTGTGTGTGTTGTTTGGCGGTTGTGAGATGTCGCTGCTGAATGTCACTCGAAATGAGCCTCCTGATCCTTAACCCTGTGGTCCAAACAAGCCAGTTTTCTGTTTTTTTGTTTTGTTTCTTTTTTGGACTCTTCAGAGGGCTCGTTACTTAAAGTCACAACACAGAGAGACAGTGCTTATTCCAGTACAGATCTGCTTCATCATAAAACCCTTACTCTGTCCTAATGCCGCTGAACCGTGACGATTTTGTCTGGAAGCGACCTGGCATTTCTCAAGACCGACAGGAGGCGGCATGTGATTCTGCTGAAGGAACACGAAGGTCCTCCAAATTTAGAATTATGGAGGATTACAGTAAACTTAATCTCCATTTAGTGGATGTGGCTCTTACATCGTTTGAGTTATACTCAGGGTGCAATCAGAAATTTTAGACTGTAAGCATGTAAGTGTCGTTAGCTCTTATTTCGCATGCATGTTAAGTGATACTCCCTAAGTATTTGTAGTGGTGATCAGACTCAGGTGTTCCATCTTCTATGATTCCTCACCTCCTCACTTTTTTTCTTTTTGCAAAACGCCACCGTTTTTGAAAATTCCAATTCTGTTATTCTAAATGTCAAAATGAAGAGCTTCATTACTGCTTGAAATATTATTCTAGCCTTGCTAGTGTGGTACTAACCCGTGGCACTTTTTTTTTTTTTTTAACCTCGCACATTTGCCTTTAATGATCCATCACTCTCAGGAGATGAACTGTCAGACACAAAGTGAATTTTCTCCTTACTAATTTGGAATTTGTTTGGTCTGAAATGCAGGTATTTTGGCCTCTCCACAGTCTGCCCCTGGAAACTTGGACAATAGCAAGGGTGGAGAAATGAAAGGTAATGGAACTGGAGGAAGCCGAGAAAATAGTACTGTTGACTTCAGCAAGGTAATTCTGTCTTTAACTACACCTTTTCATCATCATTTTGATTAAGAAAGCTGCTAGCATTGTGGCCTTATTAACACTGAGTGCAGTAACTTTTTAGTAGACTTAACAGCCTGCATGTGATGTTTTTTAAGGTCAGAAACTGTGAGATAGGTAACAGTTACCCTCAGCACTTGCGTCAACGTTGCATCTTCCTACTTGCAGAAGTTCTGACCCAAGAGAGGGCTAGCACGGTGATTCCATCTGTACCTACCCACAGGTCTCTTGAGCCATCAGTACCTTTTGAATTACAGTCCTTTGTTCTGGAGCTGCCATCACTAGAAGGATTAATTCTGGGAATGATGTTACAGCACCAGCGATTCGGCTTTTCGGGGCTGTAATGCGGTTCCAGAATTACTGTCCCGTGGTGTCAGTACTCGGGATGTCACTGGGAAACCTATCGCTGCTTCCCCATGGCTAGGTAAAGGCATGGATTGCAAAACAACTCTCTTCTTAGCAGTGATTGTTTTTATTTTGGTAGATGGGTATTGCAGTGAAATAGAAAAAGAAAACTTCTAAAGAGCTGGACAAAAAGCCACACGTTCCAATTGCGAATGAATTTGAAATGTACTGCATGAATACTGCCACTGAAGAGTTGATTTTATGTGACCATTAGAATTTTTGTTACTGGTAATTTGCTAATCAGATCCTTTTGGTACTTGAATGAGTAAATAGTGATGTAAGACTTTTTTAAAGGTGATTAAGGTTCATTTTTCATGAGGCTTTTACGATGCAGCCTATGAATCACATTTTACAGAAAATGAGTTTTAAGTGACAAATTGTAGCTTTGCTTTAGCTTCATGTTCGAAAATGATTAAAAATGTAAAAAAAAAAGCAAAACAAACAAACGCTTGCAGAAATGACTGTCTAGAAAGCTGGTTGTATTTTTCATTCTCACTTGCTCCTGTTTTCTGGTGAGCGTACTCAGACGCGTGAGAAGTGGTCGGCGCTGGATGCCAGCGCATTCTTGCTCATTAAATAAATGGCCAGGCCTTAGCGAGCTCCGAGACATGGCGGGCTGTCTACTTTGTTCCTCTGACACAGTCTCGCTTTTTTCACTCGGCCTCTCCCCGGGGCCCACCTCCTGGTCTCCTGCTGGGCAGGAGTCCGCCTCCTGGCCTTGCAGTTGTGGCGCGCTGGGTGCGGGACTCAAGAGGCCTGCTGTAAGTGCTGCTTTCGTTGTCATAGATCGTGACTGTGTGCAGCCGCTTGCGAAGGAGGATACTCCTGCACTCCCTGTCCCGTTCGTGTCTTTCCCTCTGTCATTATACACAGGCACCTGAATTTGATCACATCGCGTTGCCGTCTCTCTGTACCAATAACGGCCATTGGTTTTCGTTTTAAACAGAATGACGTTTTTATTCCCTACTTGGTGGAAATACTGGGGAATGCCCACCTTCTGCAAATAATGTGAAATATAGAGGGGCTGGTTCACTTTCAAGATTGAACAGTGTATTACCATGAAATGAATTCAGCACTGTGTATAATTTCATGAGCCATTGTTAGCTTGTGGACTATATTTTTGTCTTGAGTAATTTTTAATGAATAGAGCTGTATTCATTGGAAACGCATCCCTGTAGTTTACGTGTTTGATAATTTAGATTTCTGAAGTAGTAAAGATTTGGGGAGTATTGCTTGATATGATGTGTTTGGGTGCTTTTTTTTCTATTTGTCTGCTCCGTTCTTTATAGTGGTGAGAATTCTGGCATTTATACATTCATTAGATCACTAGTGTTGATTAGTCCCGTGTAGTCAGTCTTAAAGCATCTTTTGTATACCCTTTCAGTACTCTTATGAATAACATGCAAACTTTTTTTAATTGTCATTTCTTTGCCAATAGGTTGACATGAACTTCATGAAAAAAATCCCCTCGGGAGCGGAGGCCTCCAATGTTCTGGTAGGGGAGGTAGACTTTTTGGAAAGACCTATCATTGCGTTTGTGAGACTGGCTCCTGCTGTCCTACTCTCAGGGTTGACGGAAGTCCCCGTTCCCACCAGGTGAAGACTTAGCTCCAGTAAACATTCACCCTGCATGTTCAAAACCTAAACATTTTTGTCTGCTGTAGGTGCACGTTGCTTGGTGTCATAAACGCACTTTAGTTATAACGTTATACAGCATCATATATTTTGGAGTACTGCTGCATAAAAGCAGTATCTTCCACGAATTTAAAAGAAAAACATCCTTTTAAGAAAAGCTTTGCATTTGTACCTTTATGGGAAGGGTTGGTATCCTAGGTACTTTGGTTAAAAAACAGTCCATTACTCGTGTGCCCTGGGGGATAGCACCTCTGCAGGAGCTCAGAGGCCATACCCGTCTGGGTTCGAGTCCTGGGCTTGGGGGAACCAGCCACTGGCAGCAACTAAATAGAAAAAAATAAAAGATGCTTCTTGTGCCTCTCTCTCCCTGCCTGCCTCCTCACCTTCATTCCTGCCTATACCTTTCGTTAAAAAAAAAAAATCAATAAGTTAACTTACACAAAATTCATGCTCTGTGAGGCGCTGGAGTTCCAGTGGAGTTGACCCCCTGCGCTGCCAGAGGACTGGGCAAGCCTGACTTACGCTTACGAGATGAGCATCATAACGCCTCACAGGTTGATTAAATGCAGTAATGCCTCTGAATGTGGCAAAATGCTTTTATCTCTGAACGGATCAAAATCTTCTTTTCAGTGTGTATTGCAAGTAAAAATTTCACTGGGGGTGATAGCTTCTACTAACGTCTAACTTAATTATAAATAGTTTTTAAAGCATTTCTAATTTTTATAAGAATTATGAAACTCTAAGGAAAGCTTGACTGATACATACATAGCTGCCTGTTTTCAGTAGACTGAGGTGCATTAATATTAAGTACACTAGTAGGATATGTGAGAAAAATGATTCTATATTTGTATATAATTTTTCATAAAGTAGGAAGATAATTCTGGTGTGATCACATGTGAACATTTTTAAGGTGTTAATGAGACTATAAATAGGAATTTAAATATTCTTTATGTAGTCACTAAGTGATGGAAGGTTTGGTGTTAAATTTGGAGTTGTAAATAAAAATTCTTTTTCCTTCCAAAGAGATTGGTGATAAAATCCTTTATCACCTTGGTCTTTATCTAGATTGTATTTTGAAGGATCGTCGATTGTGTGTGTGTGTGTGTGTGTGTGTGTGTGTGTGTGTGTGTGTGTGTGTGTGTGTGTACACTCTTAACTGTTTCCTTAGACAAGTCTTACTTTCATGTACTTAATGGGCTTGGTATTTATTTTCTTTACCTTTTTTGAGGGGGTGAGGGGTTCGATACAGACCAGATAAAATTGTTTTTTCAAATTCAAAAGGATATAGAAGATGGAAATTTTTAATTGTAAAGCATTTAATTCCTTAATTACTTTTTTTATCTGAAGGAAGATGTGAAGTAATAACTTGATAGAAAGTTCATTGTGAGGTTGTATTCATTGTCATCTGTGTTCCTCTTGTTAGCTGTGTCATCTTTCTCTTGGTGATCGCAAGCGTGGTGTTTTTAAAAGTTCTCGTTTCTGTGTTTACATTTGAGTGAATTTTTTGCCATTGCTTACATTCGTGTGTGTCTATTGTGTAGTTTTAAATTTACGAATTTTGTTATTTCCTTAGGTTTCTGTTTCTGTTACTGGGTCCAGCAGGCAAGGCACCACAGTACCATGAAATCGGAAGGTCAATCGCCACCCTGATGACGGATGAGGTAATTGAAGCCCCCTGCCATGAGGGCGCCGATCAGGCAGCATGTCGTGGATTAAACTACGGCTTCCCTTTTACAGTGACTGACGCTCATCCTTGCTGTCTACGTGGTTCTGTCCCAGGTGCCGCCTGCAGCTGCGTCTTTGATACGGTCCTTAAAACCTTACTGACCAAACTAGGGGTGCTCTTCAGTGGACCCACGTGCCCCACACCTTTGAAATTATCCGCTACCTTGAGATTTGGACATTTTCTCCATTCTAGATTTCCAGATCTTACTTCTTCTCAGGACTTTGTCTTTCCCCCTTTCCTCTTTTTCGCTCTGATTTCTCTCATCCATTTGGGGCATCTCGCTAGGGGAGAGGACTTTGTAACCAGGTGCACGCAGGCAGCCGCACCCGGTATCGTCCCTACGGAATCTGAAACCCTGAAAATGGAGCCTGACCTCCTCGCGCCGATCTGCCTCCACCAGCTGCCAGATTTAGTTGACCTTGGTGCTTCCCTGTGTTTGGCATTTAATCTGCTTTCCATCTCCACTGCCACTGCTCTGGTTTGGAATCTGGGACCTTCTTTCTGTGCTGCTTAAAGTGGACTTCGTGGGACTTTTCGTTTCTCTGCAAAGCCAGTAACATGCACAGTTGAAGCTCACTTCCTGCGTCCATTTACGTTAGTGTTTAGATTTAAATTCTGTAAGTCAAAGGACCTCCTGAGGTCCGCCTAATAGTCGTAGTGTACTTCTCAAAACTCATATCCTACTCTTCCTTTTTGTTCCTCACGTGTGTTACGTTTACTTCTCCCTCCGGACATTGATAATTCTCACTCCCTGTGCCTGAATCTTCTACCACCCCACTGCACCCCACCCACCCTTTGCCTGGTTTTGGCCCTCTTTTCATTCAAACTTCTCCTACGGCGTTTCCTCCTGTAAGAGAGCTTCCTTGGCCACCCTGCTTTATTTTTATTTTTTAAAAAAAAATTTTATCACAGTAACATTTACACAATAAAATAAACTCAAATGTGTAGGTTTTCCATAGTATAGTTTCCCTATTCTTGATAGAAGTGAACACACCCTGCCCTCCACCGAATCGCCAAGTGTTTTTCACCATTGTCCAGTGGGCTCCACCCACTGCTTCCCCTCTTCCGCCCACCACCCCGCCATGGCATTTCCTGTTGATAGCCTCGTCCTACTGCAAGTGTCCCAGGGTCGGTTTGTTTAATCTGTTCTTTCGTTTTTTTACATTCACATTCCACCTATGAGTGGGATCATCTGGTATATTCTTTTGACTTATTTCACTCAGCATCATCCCCTCTAATTCTACCCATGTTGATTCAAAGGACAGAATTTCATCTCTTCCAAAGACTGCAGTATTCCATTGTGTATTTATACTACATCTTCTTGATCCATTCATCTGACATTGCTGCTCTGTTTTTTCTCAGTGCACTTTTATACAGTTATACAGCCTATAACTCCAAGTATCGATTTCTGTAATCGCTTGTTTCAATTGTCTTTACCTCTAGATCCTCCAGTGCAGGAATCTTGCCATATTTCCATTGCACTATCCACAGTGCCTAGCAAATAAGTAGCACCTAGTAACTATAAACAATAAAATTAATTGTTTAAGTAAAAATTGTTTGCATATCCCTGATTGTTTCTTTAGGATACAGGACATTTAAATGTCAGAAGTGAAATGACATGTTCCAGCCTTATTTTATTCTGTAATAACTTGCCTATGTAATATTTTCTCTCTTTTGAAAAATGGTTCTGTCTTAATAAATCATGGTTTTCTTGTGTCAATATTACTGTTCAGTCATCTGAAACAGTAGCTCTTTTTTTATAGTTAGAATCATGGTGGGATGGAGGCCGGCCTGGGATGGGAGTTTAGGTAACGAGCTCTACTATAGATTTACTTACTAGGTCAGAAGTGTGTTTACTGTGTGCAGACTTTTCTGTCACCTTTAAAATCCTTTTGCTCAAGTACTCTTTTTTTTCTTCAGATTTTTCATGATGTAGCTTATAAAGCAAAAGACAGAAATGACCTCTTATCTGGAATTGATGAATTCTTAGATCAAGTAACTGTCCTACCTCCAGGAGAGTGGGATCCTTCCATACGCATAGAACCACCAAAAAGTGTTCCCTCTCAGGTAAGAAGCCACAGCTCTTCTCTGAGGTTCTTTGTCTTTGTTTTTTTTTTCAGTTAACAAATTTCAAATAGTTTATATGTCTATAAAATCTAAAACTATATGTGGAGAATGCACTCAGAGGTTGTACCTTTACCTTACTGCTGGACCCATCGCCTGTGGGTCACCACTTGTTAGTAGTTTGTTTATCCTTCTAGTTTTTATTCAGTAGAAGCATATGTGAATGTAGAGCCTTCTTTCCTTCTCTTTCTTTCCTAAACTTAATGTGTGTACAGTTCTGTACTTTGTTTTTTTCATGTAACACGTATCCTGGAGATCTGATCACAAGAAATCATGGAAGTATTCCTCTTCTGTTTCTTACAGCTTTGTTGTATTCCATTTTTTGGGTAACTAAAACCGTTACTTTCCTAGTCTTCCACTCAGGCAGTTTTACTAAGGACAAACTGTATCAGGGTGTTCAGATGGTGTTTTAGTCGTGTACAGATGTATTTGTAGGCTAGATTCCCAGAAAGAGGGTTGCTGGGTTACATGGGAATTTAGAATTTTAGTAGATTTTATCAGAGCTGTAGTGGATTCAAGTATTTTATCCTTCCACAATGGGCTGTGGGCTGCCTGTCCGCTGCCTGTTTCTTTATGGCCTCCTTAACACACTATGCTCGCCAGTGTTTGGATGTTTGTTAGTCTGATAGGAATCTTGATGTTACTGTATAAGGTATGTTAAGATGCATTTTGATAACTGGGCCTGAGTATTTCTGAATGTTTTGTTAATTGCCCTCAAATCACCTTTTTAGAAACATTTAAGCCCTCTATTGATCCCTTGGTGTTTATGGTGGTGTGTTAAGTCTGTAGAAATACATTTCCACTTTATTCTCCTTTCAAAATTGTTCCTGGTTGTCCCAATTTATTAAAAAAAGTTCAGCTTACTCCTCTTGATTAGTAATGCTGATTATGTCATTTGCTAATTTTCCATCTAGAGTCAGATCGATTTCTGGAATTGCTGCTCATGATCTATCCCCAAATTTAATTTCTGAGACTTTTTAATGTATTTTATACAAAGGCTCTGCATTCATTTTTGACCCCTTTTCCACTCTGCTCTGAGTTTTCTTGCAGTCTCTGCATTTTTATTATCCAGAAAATGTGTGAGCTTTACAGTCAGCTATTTCCAGAAATGAGACTTAATTAAGAAAAAATGTTGTGATGGCACTTACATTTCTAAATGAATTGAAGGAGAATTTACCTTATATCCTTTTGAATCTTTCTGTGTAATAACATGGTCTTACCTTTCCCTGACGGATTTTCTACTTCAAGTCCGCTTTTGTGTGCCTAAGGGATGTTGTAACGTTCTTCTTGTCTATGCCTAGTGAGTGTACGCATGAAGACTTTCATCTTTATTGTTTCTCTTTTAAAACATCCATTTGTTTCTTTCATATCTGAAAGCTGTTTGTTATATATTCTTTTTTCCTGCGAACCTTCTTAGTTCTTCTCTTGTATGCATGAGTTTTTTTAGCTGTATCATCTATAATAGGAAGTAATTTCATCCTTCTTGTTCTGATTCTTGTACCTACATATGTTTTTTGTTGTTGTAGTGACCAAAATCTCTAATAGTGCGAAGTTGTAGTTTATTCTTAAGTGCACATTTCTTCGTTTATTCCTCACTAATGAATCACTGTCCTTAGTGCTTAGTATATAATGGGAATTATGTAACTTTCTGATGCTACTGGGGCCAAAGTACGTATTTTACCATGTCAAATACCATAATTTATATTTTTTTGAAATTTTTGATAAATGGATGTTGAATTTTCTCAAAGGCATTTTCAGTATTTCCGGAAATGATCATACTGGTTTTATTTATCAATTATGATAAATCTTAATAGATTTATGAATGTGAAAATATTCTTGTATTGTAACAAACTCAACTATGCCTGCTATTTAAGGTTTTCTAAGTAGATTGGTGAAAAGATTTTTGTGCAGGCTTCACATTATCATTGTTATACTTGATTCAAAGTTTATTAGTTTTTATTTTTTAAGTAGTTTAAATTGCTTGGATAATTTGGTTAGAAAGGTTTGGAAAAGTTCCTTTGTAAATGTTTCTGAGTTTGAATCGTTTATTGCATGGTAGATTTCAGCTACTTCTTTACTTCTGTGAAAATTCATTTTTGTAAACTATTTTTTTGGTGTTAGTTTTGGTAAATTATATTTTCCAAGAAAACGACTTATTTTCCTTTTGTTGTTGTCAGTTTTAAGAAAGTATGGCTTTCTGGTATATTGCCCATTTCTTTAAGATTTTTAGTTTATTTGCAAATGATGATTCAGTATAGTCAAATATGTATGAATTCATATATTTGTGTACATAGATACATATATAAAATAGATAACTTCCCTCAGGTTTGTGAGATTTCCCTTTTGTTATAGCTTTTGTGTTGGCCGGTGGTCTTATCATACTTTATCAAATAGGCACCTTTTAAATTTTGTTTCAGGTCTCCTTTTCAAAAAATGCATTTTGTTTTCTAATTTAATTTCTACTTAGCTCTTTTATTCCTTTTACTTCCCTTCAGGAAAATTTTTGTTTTCACATTTCCTGGGATGGAGGCTTATCAATTCATTTGTTTTCAGTCTTTCATTTTTCTTACTCTAAGTACTTAATTTTCCTGAATGATGCCTTTCTTGTACCCTATAGATGGGATATGTAGTGTGTTCCATTATTTTTGTTTTCTAGGAATTCTGTAATTTTGTTTTCTTTTTCCCTTTTGAGCTAAGATGTAGGTATCAACTTTGACATTTTCACATGGTAGTGTTAGGCTGTAGGTAAATCTTGTTACCTTGTAAATTTAGAACAAATAAGGCCGGTAGTTGTTAGGTCTGTAGGTCTTCTGACCCCTCTGGCACTTCTGGACTTTTCTCTCCCCATCTTCTTTCCTCTTTTTTAATCGATGCCTGCGTGTGCCCTGCCCCAATGTGCTGTTTTAGACTCAACAGCCTCTGACCTGGAGATTACGTAGATCTGAAGGGGAACATTTTATTAAAATAATGACATTTACTATATTTCCTTAATGATTTTTTTAACAGATACCATGAACAATAATAAATAATAAAATAATAATAAATAATAAATTCTGGTTGCAGTGAAGCTGTATTGAATATGCTCCTATTGCTGAGTGGTGATTTGAAATGGTGCACATGCTTTTTAGTGTATTTGTTATTAGAGTATGAAAGGTACAAGTCCAGTCCTAAGGTTTTAGTGCTAATGTCGATAAATATTAGTCTCTCTTCTAAAGTGCAGCCTATTTAAAGTAGTTTTCATCAGGAAGTGCTTTTTCTGAGAGTGCCGAGTAGGTTTAATCTGTGTAAGATCTTAGAGTCTCTGAAACTGAAGATGCCATCTCTGCTTTCTGAAAACAAACTCCTGAAAATGTGCTTTGTGAACTGCAGGAAAAGAGAAAGATTCCTGTGTTTCCCAACGGCTCTGCCCCCAGCTCGGGTGAGACTCTCCACGAGGCCGCTCATCATGCTGGGCCTGAGCTACAGCGGACTGGACGGTGGGTATCAGCCCTGACTCGAGGTGGTCTCAGGGGCACTGGTGGGGGAGGTGTCGGGGGGATGGGGCATTCCGATGCTTCTCTTTGCCATAATTTCCAATCTTCCATAGTATTTTCATAATTTCAAAAGGACCCAATTTTTTTTATCAGTATATGAATGCTGCAGAAAACTGAGACGCATTTTAAAATTTTATTAGGGTATTCTTTGGTTCTGTTTCCCAAACTAATTTAAAATGAAATACTATGAACCTTATGTTAAGAATACTGTGCAGTTACATAGTAAATAGGTTAACTTGCGTTGCCTATATGGAAGAATCTTAAAGAAGTGGTGTAGTCCTACTACAATTCTTCATGTCAACTTAGAGAATTGTGGGGACAGGTTGGAATTATAACCAGTATTGCTTGTGCGTAACCTTAGATACTCTTGGATAGTCTTAAATGAGGATGAAATCATGAGATGATGTAAAATTAGTTGGGGGAAACATGATTAAACCATAGTCATGATCTCTGGAAAAAATGGTAGAGAGAGTCAGTATTTGGAATAAAGAAGAGAAATAAATACTGCCAGGTGCAAACATTGTCTTCAAATATTTTGTAGAAGTAGAGAAATGTTACAGTATTTCCACACTGTAGAAAAGCAGGTAGATGCTGTTTAATCCCTGGTAAACTGGGGAACTCTCAGATATTACTCTTAAGTATTTGTTTAAAAACCAGGATATAGAAAACAGACATACTGCTGGGGATATTAATGACATGCCTATAAAGTGTGTGTATATATGTACATGCATAAAATCAACAACTGGCATATTGAAAACGAACTTCAGAGAAACTTAAACTTGAAATTCATTGACATGTATTAGTGTCTATATGTGTAACGGAGAGTAAGACTTTGTCCCCATGTGAAAGGCACTGTTCTAATATTAGCTACAATTTTTGTTGTTGTTACTACTACTTCTTCAACCTGAGATGTCTTAGTAACTGAGAAGTATAAAATCAGCCCTGTCACCCAAGTGTCTCCTATAAACTGTTAAGTAATCATTTGATTGCTTCATGTAGTTTTCATGTTACAGGTTATCAGTGGTACCTTTTTATATTGCAAATTGATTTCTCTAGCTGTTGGATAATTTATAGGATAATCTCCTGTACTAGTCAAATATGTGTTTAGAATTTATTGCAGTGTTAACTTGAAGAAAAGCTAACATGGTAAAGTTTGAAACATCCAAAGCATTTAAAAGTATAAGAATAATTATTTCTGTGTGTTTTTTTTTTTTCTACAGTAGGGATTTGAGTGATTCTTTTTTTTATGAGTCACTATATTGTTGAATTACTGGTCACCAGTATTTATAGGGTGCCTACTGTGTTCTAGACATTAGAAATTGTGGAGAATAATGGCAGTCTAGAAAAAGTAACTGCCCCTCAGAGAGCTTATGTTTCAGTGGGATGCCTTCAAGTTAGATGTATCTAAGAATCTGATATTAAAAAAACATTGAAGTGATAAGGCTTTGATGTTCAAATATAGATTTATGAAATTTACTTATTGAAAGCTTTTAGTTTTACTAACATGCACACTAATTTGACGACCTGTTCATTAAATGAAAACGCTGAACTTGATTTTGAACTTTTTCCCTGGGCCAGAATGATTTATATGTTTGAAGTTGAAATTTTAAGTTATTAAAATTATCATTTAACCAGTATTAAATGTGTCTAAATGCAGCATGCTATGTTCATATTAAAGGATATTTGGGGGACTTATGATTTAAAATTGTTTTCTTAGTATTTGTGACAATTGCCTTTGAGATTTATATGTGGAAAATAATAGAATTGCTTATGCACATTTTCATGAATGAGTTGGAAAGTTTTACATATGTTTATTGTATGCTACCTTGCACATGTGTGTCTAAAATGATTTACTTATATACAGTCATTTGCCTGCAGTCTTTTCAGTATATTGCCCAAAAAATAGAGATGTTCATGTCTCTTTTAGTTTAATGACATCTACTTTCCTCTATCATCCGTGCCTTAGATGAAATGAATATCTCTTCTGTAATTTATATCGTGATTTAAATAGGTTATTAATTTTGTTGACAAAACTCTAGGCAGCAGCATTTTAATGTAGCCCTTAGTTTGAGTGTGATCTAGCTAGAATCCTCTAGTGTACAGTTTGACGAGTTTCATCTCACCTATTTAGGCTTTTTGGTGGTTTGATACTTGACATCAAAAGGAAAGCACCTTTTTTCTTGAGTGACTTCAAGGATGCATTAAGTCTACAGTGCCTGGCCTCGATTCTTTTCCTATACTGTGCCTGTATGTCTCCTGTAATCACTTTTGGAGGGCTGCTTGGAGAAGCTACAGAAGGCAGAATAGTGAGTACAAAGATTGGTAGCGGCCAGGCTCTTAGCTCCTCAGAGGCAAGTGTCTGTGTGCATTTGTCTCATTCTTTATACGTTTATTTGAAGAGTCTCCCCACAGCATGTCTAACCTGTCCCAAAGCAGACTTCCCCCCAAGGTAAATGCTATGGAAAACGTGGGGAAGCCATTTGCACAGGAGAAGATGCACAGTTGAGGTAAAAAAAAAAAAAAAAAAAGAAAGAAAGAAGAAGAAGAAAAAAGGAAAAACAAAACCAAACCAAACCACAACTATCCTGGCTTGCTGGATGAATGGTTTTATAAATTGAGTAAAAAGCTTGTATTGCCTTTTGGGGGGAAGGGAGGGAGGACTTGGGGGAGGGGCAGTAACTGATTCCAGGGCGGGGGGTGGGGGGGGTCGGGGGGGGGGGAATGATCACGGGGCTGCTTCTTACCTTGTAAGGTAACACTCACAGGACTGGTTAGGCCTTGTGGCGAACTCATCAGCCCGGTGGGGTAGGCCTGGACGAGACTGTTTGAAAGAAGAGAACGTAATTCTGGACAAATGATGAGTCTCTGAAGTGCTGTTGAATTATGCTGTTATTAAATTTGATGTGAAACTAGCCAAAGTTCTTTGGAAGATATTAACTGAAAAACGCATTTAACCTTAATATGACGAGAACGAAGGTTTTTGTATTTTATTTTTTCTGTTGTCAGTTCTGTTAGGGGCTGTGGGCGGTATGATAAAATACTACTTTGTGAAATTTCAAAAGACTTGTTTATTTACATTTTCATGACACAAATGGGATGATGTGTAATTCTCTAGTGTATTTTATTTGATTATTCAAGTGTGCTTTTTCATGTTTGCTTTTAGAAAATTCATTTTTTAAGATAAAATATTTATAGCCAAACCTCAGTCATGTTCATTACCCAATTAAAGTCATCCATGAGCTGAATATGATAAATCTGAAAACTGAAATTTCCTTTCAACTCAATTTATTTTTGATTATTCTGATTCTTGTTAACTTGCTCTGTATTCATTGTATCAAAGTCCATATTTTTAGGAGGTTGCTTTCTGTGCTCTTAGAAGGTGTACATGTAACCGCGATCCTGAGGACATGTGTCTTCTCTGATGCCATCTTGGAACCCTGCTGTTTTGCTCTGGTCCTGTGTCCCTCACTGCCTGCCAGCCCCACCCTGTTATTTCCCTCTCTGTGCACGTGAGAGTGCCTTAGGCCCGGGAGGAATAGAGGCAGATGTAAGAGGAACACGCATCTTCTCTTTCGTTCCACCAGCACATGTCCTGATGGAGCAGGGGTTGGGTGAAGTCCACATACATCCCAGAGTCCCTGGTTCACTTTCTGGGGCTGGAGGGAGCCACCAAGATGAACAGCTTTTAAAAGAGTAAATAAACTACTGCTTCCTCTTCGCTCTTCCTGCCTACTGCACCTTTTCTAGAGAAGATAGCAGATGCATCAGTAGTATGTCAGGAGGTGCTGTCCCACATATGAATGAGATAAAGGAAGAACTGTGGGAGGGGAACTCATGGAAAGAGGAATCAGCAAAACTGGAAGAAATGGGTATTTGGAGATGAGGTGTCTTCATTTTTTCACACTTCAAGCAGCTGTGGTGACATTAGGCGGCGTCCTTGGAGGATTAAAGTGCAGTAAGGAAACATAAAGGTTGGGAATGGTTCATGCAAGTGAGGGTTGGAACAGAACAGATGGACGGGCTTAACAGAAGAGAGTTTGCAGGGAGAGGAAGAGACAGAAAAGCGGCTGGTTCCCACACTGGTGGACTGCAGAGCGATGAGAATGGGGAGACAAATGGCTCAGCGAATTAAAAAGGCAGAGTCAGCATTCCTTAAAAGAGAAGTCAGGGTGCTGTAGAAACCACACTAGAGGTTTGGAGGAGGAGGTGAGATTAGCAGGACCGTTCAGTGCCTCCCACGTGGGCTTCGGAAGGGCTGCGTGGGACTCCCGACCGGTGTCGGGAGGACCTGCAGAGGGGCCATGAGTTCTTTAGGGAAGTAAGCGTTTCTGTTTGGAAATGCACAGAGACCAAGCTTAGCAAATAGAAAAACAATGTATCTAGTAAATGACTAATACAGGGAGCTGAAGGGTTGGAGAAATAGTGAGAGGGAAGGCCTTCCTGTGCACTTTCTGCTTTTTTAACAGCAGCGAGGAGAGAAACCACACTGCTGTGCCTCTGACTATTAGTATTTGACTTGCTGTCTCCTCAGATGTTTGCTTTCTATCTCTAGGTACTTGGTGGCCTTTTTTCTTTTTCTTTTTTTTACTTGAGCTCCCTGCAAGTTTATTTTGCATATTCTAATTGACCTAAGGATTTTGTAATGGCTGAGCAGTGTCTTCTAGGACAAACTCTTGTTTACGGGCAAGAAAACTTACCTGGGACAATGAACAGATGTTATCAACCCAGGTGCTGCCGGTTGTGCCCAAAGGCAGGTTTATATGCAGCTTCGATCCTATCTTTGTACTTAGAGTCGAGTAATACTTTTACTCATACGGTGATGTTTTGTGATTTTTTGACTCTGGAAGATGCTGCTGCTGATGAGGATCGCTACCATCTATTGAGTGTGTTCTGTATTCCAGACAATATGCTCGTTTGGTATTTTTGCAGAACTGCTCCCTTAAGTTATTTGGCTTCGTCACCTTTGCTGAAAATTGGGTGCGGCTGGACTTCCCTTTCAGAGAAGGCCCGGCCTGGCCTTGTCTTGTCGGGGAAGCAGTCTTCTTCCCCTCCCTGCGCTTTGCTGGCTGCCCTGCCGCCTCCCTGTGCCAGGGGCGGGGTCCCTGGCTTCTCCCTTGCTTCTCCCAGCCATAGGATGGGCTCTTATTTCCTTTCTTGGCAGTGTTCCTAATGTGTGTGCTTGGGACACTTACTCTTTCCTTTTCTGATCCCTCCCTCTGCCTGGTCACACAGCTCGCCTTCTAATAACCTTGCCATCTGATAACCTAATCAGAATGGAATGTTGATGGTGGTCCATATCAGTGGACTACCTTCTGTTGTCAGATTTCTCTTCGTCTTTCGTTTTTCTCATTTTATTTATTTCCTTACCAAACTTTAACCGCAATAAGACAGTTCCTCATTAATGGCTGCTGGGGGTTTTTCCATCTATTTTATTTTTGTTAAACATTTCAATTTTGAGCTCTGTTAGTTATGCCAATCATTAGATTCATTTCTGTGTGGAAATTTGGTGCTTAGAAATCAATTTGAGATTGATAAGATCACATGTAAATTTCATAATCATCTGTTTGAAGGAGTCTTGTAGCACATGTTGAATATTTAATGTTTTTATGTAAAGGTATGATTTCACACATAAAACTATTTAAAATAATAGCCACGAGGTGTCTATAAAGTTAAGGACGCCTGTGTCTCTCTTCCACTTGTTTCTCTCTTGTTGCCTCCCCCAGTACTGAGCTTTGAATTAACACTGATTGCAAAAGTTTGCTTTTCTAAATGTGAAAACAAAGCAGTTTCCCCTCTGTATTTCCAATGTGTTTGTGTTTATATTTAAAATTTAAATTTGAAACTCAAAGCTGTATTTGCTGTATGTTTTTAACTACTTGATTAGTATTTTTATTTTCCAGATATCTCATGTATTATAGTAAGAGTTATGTCTGTGATGTATTATGTGTATTCATTTTCTTTTTCCTTAAACAGAGTGCAATAGAGTCTCTCTTTGGAGCATCGTTAACTGGGATTGCCTATTCGTTGTTTGCCGGGCAACCTCTAACAATATTGGGGAGCACAGGTCCAGTTTTAGTGTTTGAAAAAATTTTATTTAAATTCTGCAGGTATGTAATCGCTACCTACTTGCCATGTGTATTTGCATATGTGTATACTTACATCGTTTATTAACTTGTAGCTGAAAGTGCATTATATCTTTAATAACTGAAAGGAAGAATCTGATCCGTGTCATTATTTTTGGGCAAGTCGGTGGTTGACTCTGCCCTGGCCCTGCCATCATCCTTATCCCAGTAATCTTATATAAAATCAATGGATGTGAGTAATTCATTGCTTTGGTAATTAAAATCGCAAGAGGGGCAATTGAAATCCTTTGTGGTAGCAAATTTTCACCCACTAAGAAGGTATGTGTGACAGATGATCTTTGATGTTTGTCCATGGCATGTTGGTCTTATTCATGAAGTTTAGAAAGAGCTATTTTAGCCTAAAAAGACTCGATGCTATTAAATGTTAGACTCACCTAACATATCTCTACTGATTATTGAACAAGGTGATTCTGAGTCTAACCTAGCTTGCTACGAAGACTAATAGAGAAGGCACTGATCTGAAGTGTTTTAGACTTAATTTGACATTGCATGGAGAAATGAAGTCATTTTCTGTGACGAAGCTGATGGTCGTGGAGAGGGCGGTGATGATGGCAGTGATGGCGGTGGGGACAGTCACCTTGTTGACATGACTGCCTGGGTCTTCAGAGAGTCGTTTTAGAGGTTTTCATCTATCATTTATTTACTCCTCATGGTCGATCCAAAAATAAGGTCTTAGATTTTGAAATATGTATTGCATACCAGATTGTCACTATTAACTTTTCATAGTAGTAAAATGTAACTATTTAAGAAGCTAGACTTCAGTTTTAGCAGAGAAACACATAACGCTTTCTTTAGTCATTATTTTGTTATTCTGTCATTTGCTTTCTTTTCAGGAATCTTACGTTTGTTATGCTACTGCTTGTTACAAAATTTTAAGTTCAAAAATGTCCACATTTTTTTTTTTTTCCCTAAACAGAGATTATCAACTTTCCTATCTGTCTTTAAGAACCAGTATTGGTCTGTGGACTTCCTTCTTGTGCATTGTTTTGGTTGCCACAGATGCAAGCAGCCTTGTGTGTTATATTACTCGGTTTACAGAAGAGGCCTTTGCAGCTCTCATTTGCATCATATTCATCTACGAGGCTCTGGAGAAGCTCTTTCATTTAGGAGAAATATATGCATTTAATATGCACAATAATTTAGATGAACTGACTAGCTACACGTAAGTGTTTCTCCTTTCCGCGAATATTAAAATGCATTGATGCAGATGTTTGAATCTAAGAAGTGGATTTTGCCCCCTCTGTCTAGCTGTGACCACCTGACTAGCCGCCTGGAGACTGACTTGTTTGTTACAGGAGATTCTGCCACTCCATGGACATAAGCACAGTTGATCAATTTCATTCACTGAAATAAGTTCAAGTGTGTGTAATTTTGATCTTTGAATTAGATTGGCCAATTTAAATATTGTTTGGCGGTTTTGCCCTGGTGGAGCAGCAGATAGGTCAATCGCCTCCAAAGAAAGACAGGACACTTACTCCTGAGTTCGAGCCCCAGGTCTAGGGGGAAACAACCAGTGTGAACCACTGAAAATAAAATAAAATGCTGCTTCCTCCTCTCTCTTCCTGCCTGCCTCCTTATTTACCTTCACTTCTGCCTGCACCTTTCCATTAAAAAAAAAAGAACAAAAACTAAATTATTATTTGCCAACGAACCACCATATCTTTGAATCAGAAGACTATACTGGATCTTGTATCTTTAATCCTGGAGATACATGTGATTTTTTAAAATTTATGTATTCCTCATTTTGGCATCTTCATGAATATTTTTGAAGTTTGATCATTTTTATGGTAAGTTAAAATACAATTTAGAATTATGCTGTGTGTTTTCTTTATGAAAAGCATAAAATGAAACTTTAAAAATTCTAGAATATAATAGAATATGAAAATTAAGTGTAGTTGTAAATGGTTGGTAAGTAAAACCAAGCCTACCTAGGTAGGTGCCTGTATTTGTCGCCCTTAGCAGCCAAGCTTAGTGCAGATGTGACCCTGCGTTTGATTGACTTCGGTGGCGATTGACTTCGGTGGCGATGCACGGTTATTAAGATGCAAGGCTACAACTTTCTTCCTTCCTGCTTAACTCCCAAATTCCTCTGCTGGCTCCCTTCGCTCCACACCTGTTCTCCTTCCCCTCTGATACCCCACCTTTCCTTTCTTGCATGCTCTCAACTCTGATGGACACAGTAGAGAGACGTAGGAAAATTCCTGTAAGTGTACACTGAGCTATTTGAAAATATTAGTGACACTTTAATACCAAATATATTTGGTGCTATCCTCTTTGCTTTTAAAACTATTTCATGTTTTTCATGTTATTTTTTTGTCTTCTCTTTCCTTGCCTTTTTGACCTTTCCAAAGCATGACTTTTATAGCTAGTGCTGACTTGTTAGAGCAAGATTTCCTTTTGATTAACTGCGTAATTACATATGAACAGCATCCGTTCAGCTAACATTCTGAGCACTTGCAGGAACTGTGTTAGGAGTATTGCATAATTCATATCAGAGTGTTAGTTATTCATATCATAGCCCCTGTGAAGAATCTGATGCTTATGGAGATGAAAGCTTGCCTTGAGTCAAACAACTAGTCAATGATAGAGCCTGGATTGAATCCAAAGTCCAGCCCCTTACGTTTTCTCAAATAGCTCATCAGTTAATTGGGAATATTCTTAATTGTTTCTTTTTCATTTTTTAAATCCACATGTAGAAGTTTCTTTACATTGTGTGCATTTTAACTTTTTTAGGCAAATGAAATAGTTCTGGATATGAACTGAGTCTCTGAACTCTTGACATCCTAATTCTGTCCTGATGAAAAACTTTATTTTATTTCTTTAAGAATGAAAAGATAGAGGGATGAGCCTGTGGCGATAGAATCTTTGGAAGTACAAAGAATTAATAGAGGAGTATAACATCTGTGCATAGGGTGTGTATGTGTGTGCATGTATGGAAGTCAAAAGCATTGTTTTTCCTGGTAGGTTTTCAACTTTGTAGTTGCCATGTTTTGTATTGTGGAAAAAGTTAAGTTAAAAGCGACACTATTGGGTGGTTGATTTCATAAAATGAAATATGAAATTCTTAAAACTTAAACCTGTTCTGATTTCTCAGATGTGTATGTACTGAACCTAGTAACCCTAGCAACGCGACTCAGATGTTTTGGAAGGAAAAGAATATAACAGCAAATGATATTTTCTGGAGGAACCTCACTGTGTCTGTGAGTATATTTTGAAGTGGAGAATTTTGCACATATTAGCCTAGTTTTTTTTATAGCTTTTTCTGAGTAGGCCTGTACTTTCTTCTTGATCAGTGAATGTCATGTTTTCAGAATATAAAGTTGCTTTTTCCAAATTAGAGTTATCACATAATGTATCATTCACTAAAAAGTATAGGCTGAGAAGAATGAAGCTTTGCCAGGAAGGTAAAGATGGACTGTATTTGACTTCCAAGATACAATTATATTTAGAAAAGTGAAAATACTTCTGACTTCTAATTCTGCTTAAATCGATAAATGGGAAGGAAGTGATGTTTTGCAATAGTCTGAATACTGGTTATCAGTTTACTTGTTCCATAAGCAGCTTATTTAGAAGATCCCGAATGTTCTGCTGCTAATGTCCGACCTGTTGAAATGAACCTTGTTTATTTGGAGAGACTCTTCTGACTGAAGCTAGGGGAGGAGAAAGGACAAAAGCATGTCAGGAGCATCTACTACGTATACTGAGCACCTTACTGATGCTTATATTCTGTTGGGAAGTGTTGTCCCAGCCTTCAAATATCTGTTCTGCATAGTTCATAGGTTGAGGTTTAGGAATGAAGAGGTGAAGTGAGGCCGGCAGTCTCTTGAACTACTCTAGTGCCTTTTCTATCATAAAACAGTTGCAGTTCATTCTTTTCTCTCCAAAGGCGACATTGGTAATTTACGTCTGTGCTGCCCCATACATTAGCCACTGACCACATCTACTTAAGCTTAAATTCAATAAAGTCAGCGAGAAGTTCAGTTTTTCAGTCACTTGTACTAACTACATGGCACTTTCTGCTCTTGGACAGTGTGATGGAGAACAGAGTGCGTCTGTTATCACAGAAAGTGCTGCTGGTGCCGATTCAAGCACTGTATATGCTTTCTTATTTTAGATTTAAAAAGTCGTTTTTGTTAACAAAAGAAGTAGCGTTAATAGTGGTGCTCAGTGAAAGTGATTTGGTTAAAAAATTCATTTCATCATAAATAGGTATCTTGTTATCAGAGACATAGGTTTTTGGCTGATTTTTTTTTTTTTTTTTTTTTTTTTGGTTAGGCTTTTTTGGGATGTGTGAGGGTGAGCAAATTTGATAGTTGTGTCATTTATTTCCATGATCCAGGTTGTGAATTTGTAGGTTTACTAATCTCCACACATAACAGGAATATTGAAACCTGTAACTCTTTTTTCTTTGTAAACCTGAGTTGTGTTGTTCAGATGAGTCTCCTTACAGCGTAAATACAAGAAGGGGGCTTCAGTGGCCTGTGCCTTTGTTAATCAGTTGTCCGCACCCCCCCCCCCAAAGGAAAATTGAGTTACTAGGTTTTTAGGATTGCATTGTATGATCCTATATTGTTGATTAAATTATAAATTTTGTTAATAGACATGATTCTGATGATCACTTTATTGCTCCTAGTCTTGTGCTTTTATTTCTGTGGTCCTGAGATAGTCAGGAAAGCCATTTAGTTTAAGTTACCGATTCGCATTTAGTGCTGTAACCCCTTCTCGCTTACTCAGCATAACCAAAGGGCCTAGTAGTAATTTTGCGTCTGCTGCATTGTTTTAACTAACTTGCTCAGAAGCTAAGGGAAGAGTGAAATTGTGGATGAGAAAGAGTGCAGATACAGCATTTGGGCATTAACGCGTCTCTGTAAGTCTTTGGCTCAGGTTGTATGGAGTTGAAGGAAAGATCAGGCGTAACTTGGCACAAAGTACTGTATTTTAGATCAGCGATTTAAGATGCACAGTGTTTGAAACCATGTTATTTCTGAAGTCAGTATGTGTTTTACAGTTGATGGTGTGTTATCGTTGACTTGGTGGTGTTTTTCATCCTCACTGTGACATAAAATACTGGTATCTTTTGTAATCAGTAGCATCGTAGAGTCAGGGAACTTTACTAGTAATTTATAGTCTGTCTGAGACCCCCGTCGTCTGCTCTTTTTACACCCCCTCCCTCTTTTCCCCCAGGAATGTAAAGACTTTCAGGGTGAATTTGTAGGATCAGCTTGTGGTCTTCATGGGCCTTATATTCCAGATGTGCTCTTTTGGTGCGTCATCTTATTTTTCACAACATTTTTTCTGTCTTCATTCCTCAAGCAATTTAAGACCAAGCGCTATTTTCCTACTAAGGTAAGTGGGGTGTGATATTTGGATTTCTGGTGGTATTAGTACTTTTAGTTTTCATTTCCTTGGTTTATTTTAAAATGGTAATATATTATTTGAGGGTAACACTTTCTGTCAAAGAGTTGTGAAGAAATTAGTCACTGAAAGATGAACCTCTGTATCTCAGCTAACAGGATGATGATGGTGCCCTGAGAGATGGTAGGATAGTTGTGAAATGTATTTCTTACCTTTTGGAAAAAACATTAGCTATAAAAGTCCTTCACTAACAATGTTGTCACTAGTTTAAAAAACCTCACTCCTGCTTTCTACTGACATGTTTTCATCTGAAAGATATGAACTGCAAAGGACATACAGTATTTCTATGTTTTTACTAACCTAGTCCCTTTAACGTAGGTGCGGTCAACAATCAGTGATTTTGCTGTGTTTCTCACAATAGTAATAATGGTTACAATCGACTACCTTGTAGGAGTTCCGTCTCCTAAACTTCATGTACCTGAAAAATTCCAGGTAAGGACTGACTCTCCTGGCTGTCCCAAACTACTTCAAAGTGAGACACTGTCTCCTTGAGTAATTCTTTTTGAAATATGAATAATCTCTCTGAAGAGCTGATGACTTGGAAGGTAAAATTATAGCTATATTTTTTAGATATCTTAAAAAAAGTTAAAAGACGAAAAGAGACAAGTGGACCTGTTTAAGAAATAAGCTAGTATAGAAGCTAGTACTTCAGGGAGAATGAAGGGAATAGCCCCGGGTGGAGTTGGAAGTCATTTTAAAAAGTTGACCCTGTTCTCATAGCAGCTGAAGCTCATGATGTGCTGTCCAGGCACAAGAAGCATTCTTTATTCCTTGGTAAGGAAGTAACTCAAATTTCATTTATAAGAGGAGCAAGGAGATCATTTAAATTTCTAGAACGGGAGCATATCTATCTCATAGTAATCGGAAAGCACCTTGTTACCTTTTCCAGCAGAATCAGGAGAGAATCAGATGTGTCCTTCCACAAGAAAACTGCCAACCTGACTACCCATGAATGCTTTGCTTTCATTAGCAAGCTGTAGTTCCCTTGTAGAGCACGTATGAACTCCGCATGCAGGAATGCCTTTTCCTTCTAAGTTGGAGGTGGGAGCTTTCAAATAGTTCCTGACATTTTTAACTGCTGCTTTCATTGAAATTTTAAAAAAGTAGCATTTTTCAAGCCAGTGGTCTCCAGAGGAAAGGGGTATGGGTGGAAACGGTGCACCAGAATTATTTGCAAGATATATTTGTATTTCTATCTCCACATAACACTTGAAGCTGTGTGATTCTGCTGTGTGGTTTTGCTTTGTGGATAACTGTCAAAATACAAAACAATGGACATCATCAGGCAAACATACTCATTTTTGTTTTTTCAAACTCAACTTTTTTTTTTTTTTTTTTTGCTGTTGGGCATATACGATAAAAACACTGGAGAGCTTTGTTTAAAAGCTTGGATATTGAGCCACTAAAGGCTTTAGGCCATTAAGAGATGACTGCATGGAAGTCATGCTCTTTTTACCAGGTCTTACAAAGAAATGAAACTGTAAATTGATATTGGCTCAAAATATTGATGTAATTTCCTGTAACCCTGGTCCTAGTTCCTAAATATGTCCTGGTTATTCATTGATCGATCTAGCTTTCAAGTAGCTAACTGATTTTATGAAGCATAAAATATAGTGGGGGGGGGGAATGCCAAAGAACACAAGATTGTAGGCATTGTATAGATAATACTTTTCATTCATATGCATCATTGAATATAAAGCAGTTAAATGAAAATCAGTGTGGAAAAAAATACCTGAATTTGAAAATAATAGATTTCCCATTTGTATTGATAAATATTTTCATGAAGAAAAAGCAAACTTAGGACATTTAGGTAAAGAAAACATGCTTAGATTCAAATAAGTCCAATATCCTCTAAGAATACTAAACTTTCTTAGACTCTTTAAAAGTTTTTTGATGCAACACAAATTTTTTATTATACCATTAAAATGTATTAATATCTGAGAAAGATTTTTGTCAGTAGATAGATACTTTTGAAATACAGTATCCTGAGACTCAGTTCTGATTTAGTACTGACCCTGCCTAGAAGACTAGTCTGCAGGATTTCTAAAGCAGTTTAATTTAGATATTGATCTAGTAGGTGTATTGATTTCACTTCACATGAAGTAGGTAGGCACATGTGGAGATGACCCTCTGTTTCACTCTATTCTGGTATAGGGAACCTTTCAAAGGATAATATCTTTAACAACCGTCACTTGTTCATCAATGTATGGGCCTTGGAACAAGTCTGGACTGATCTCTTGGTGTGAGATCTTTCAGGTGGCAGAAGTCATTTGTTGGCTCTATGGCCAACATGGCGTTATTCCCATGTCTTTGACCTCATTTCCGGCCACTGCAACAGCTGGGGTGCTTGGCCTCCACACTCAGCAGCTTAGTCTCGGGTGCCACAGGGTTAGAGAAGTTGCAAGATGCCTTCAAGTCCAGATTCAGCCATCACACTTTCATTTATTCTGTTGGTAAAAGGAAGCCACCAGGCCATCCTGGATCAAAGGGAGGGAATAAGCTGCCACTGCTTGGAAGTAGTGGCTTGTCACGCTCGCAGACGCCCCAGGATTTTATCCGTTGTTTTCTGCTCCCTTGCCCTTTCTTGGAATAGATACAGTGCGTGCAGTAAGGCAAGGAAACGCTTTTAACTTTAAAAAGAAAGTTTTTAATCTCCAATTTTTTTCAAAACAGCCTACTGATCCAAATCGGGGCTGGATCATAAGCCCACTGGGAGAAAATCCTTGGTGGACCTTATTAGTAGCTGCTATTCCAGCTCTGCTTTGTACCATCCTCATATTTATGGATCAACAAATTACAGCTGTAATCATAAACAGAAAGGAACACAAGTTGAAGGTAATTTTAAAGTTTTGTTCCAAGCAATGTACTTCAACAAAAGTTTGAGGTATTCTTAGAATGATGAGCATGTTAAAATATGGAAGATAGAATTTTTAATACGTAATGTAGAATTTTCACCTGTAAGAACTTTAAAGACTTACACATATTCCTGTCTTCACTTTTCAGAAAGGAGCTGGCTACCACCTTGATTTGCTCATGGTTGGTGTCATGCTGGGAGTTTGCTCGGTCATGGGACTCCCGTGGTTCGTGGCAGCGACAGTGTTGTCGATAAGTCATGTCAACAGCTTGAAAGTTGAATCTGAATGTTCTGCCCCGGGGGAACAGCCCAAGTTTTTGGGAATACGTGAGCAGCGAGTTACGGGGCTCCTGATTTTCATTCTGATGGGCCTGTCCGTGTTCATGACTTCCGTACTAAAGGTAAACCTCCTTTGTTGCCGTGTTTTGACATCTTTTCTTACACCATAAAATTGATGCTTGGGTGTGTGAACTTGAGACATTAAAATGAGTTTAATTTCTTAGAATTTACATGGAAGATCATCTTTGTATGGTTTTTAGTGAACAGGCATTTTCATATTAGAGGGAGCCATTTTAGAAATAACACGAAGATATGCTATTAAAGACCGGAGTGTGAAAGCGCTAATTTATGGCTTAGTGATGATTTAAATGAACATACTCAGCTTTTATAGACAGGAAGCTAAAACTGCAAGATGGATGACAATTATTTGATCAAATGTAAGAAAGATAATACTTTTAATTAATTTAATGCATTCTTCCTGATAAACTACATGAAACAGAAGCATTAGCAATCAGAAAAACAAAAGCAGCTAATATTATAAATGAAGCATGCAAGAAATTATACTTCAGGTCAAACATCTCTTAGTCCTCTCTGGTTTTCACTGTATAAATCCTACTCGATCTGCTAATTCAAAGCAGCAGTAGCAGCAACCAAAAAACCCCCAATAACTACAGCTGTGAATTTCTGTTTATTATGGATGAATGCCAAGTCCTTATTTTCCCTTGGTGGTTTAGTTATTTTTGTGGTAAGCACTGGGGAAACAATAATGAATAGGATGCGTTATTGTCTCCTTTGAAGAACTTGGCGATCTAACTGATGAAACAGGTAGCTAAACAGGCAGGTCCCACATAGTGGTGAGTGTATTTGCTAGAAGTGCTGGAGACGAGGAGAAACAGTGCATTCTTACGGGGATGCTGTCCTCCCTACTGCATATAGGCAGAATAATTCAAGTGGAAGATGAAGAAAGGTCTAAAATGAAAAGTCTCCCCATTGCCCCTCACTTTCTAAAAGCAACTCTCTGAAGGTAAACTCTTCTTTATTTTTTAAGTTAGTTTGTTGTTTTTTAAAGCATCCATAATTTTAATTTTTAGTTCATTATCTTTATACTGATTCTCTTTATCTAAGACAGTGATTCTCAAAGTCTAGGGAATTCCTAAACCCCAGCAGGTACCTGCCAGAGCTTTTCTTTTTAGCTACAACGGGAGGCTGGATTTGCTTGACACTTCAGCCTGCACAGTAGATAAGTGGATTGAGTAGAGACAGAGATGATCATCTGTCTGTTGTTAGGCCCCCCAGTAAAGAGATTTACAGAAGTACAAAACAATGCTCTTCTCATTTAAGGCAATTAGTTTTTCATAAAACATATGTTCTTTATGTTAAATTATAATGAGTTTATGCTTACTTTTAAATGAATTAAAATAGCTATTAAAACTTTTAGTTTTTAATATAGTGAAGATATGCTTATCTATATCTATCTAGATATAGATATATATATATAAAATCCCAGTATCAATATACCTATCAATCTGTGTATATATAGAGTCACATAAACAAAATTAACATTTATGGGGGAGGGTTCTCATTGCTTTTCAGGAGTAGGAAGGAGTCCTGAGACCAAAGTTTGAGAATTTCTGACGTGAAGTCATGTCCTCTAGTAGGAGTCCGCATACTAAGTGCCCACCATCTCCATTTTCCCTGCCATCATCTGCCTTTATTATCTACAGTTTTAGTTTTATCCTGACGTGTGTTCCGCGCCCCCCGGCACCAGGTCCTGGCTTTCATAGCCTGCGCCTCGGCCAGCTGAGCCATGCGGCATGCAGGAGGCGGTAATTGCATTATTTTTGTAGTGGGTTCCAGCGTTTGCATCTGTGCTGTGATTGTAATGGAACTGCCTGGGCTTCATGTGTCAGTCATGACAAAAATGTAAATTCTCCAGGAGCATCGAAGCAGTTATTATGATAATAGAAATATTTACTGAGGACTAAAACCACGTGACCGGCCTGTATAGAGACCGAAATGCACCATTTCCTAAATTCCTGCTGCTTGAAGAAAAGTAGCCCAAGACTCAATATTCCATATCTATTAGCTTTCTTTACTGGAAAAAAATTTGCTATATAGGTTTTATTTTTTTATCCCCCTTCCTCGCTTTTTCTGTATTGTGGTACCATGGGTGGTAAATGTCCAGAATTTTCACACTATCAAAATTACTTAATAGGTGGATTTCTTTCAGAGTTTGAAATTACTTTTCTTTGAAATTGGAAACCATTGTTTCCCAGAAACCAGTGCTATTAAGTCTGATATCTCTTTGGTATCTTTAACTTTAGAGACACATTGTATCTCCTTTATACTCTCAGTGAGCTGGAGTTTTACTGGGATATTTAGGTAAATAGAGAGGGGCCTTTCTTTTACCCTACTTCTCTCTCTCGTTTTGATCTGGAAATGTGTGCCTTCAGGTGTGGAAATTGTCTTCCACTGCTTATCCCTCTTCTCTATTTTCTCAGATATTTTTTTCTAACTCCAGGTAGGTAGATATTAGATCTTCTGGATATGTTTTGCATTCCTATCCCCAATTCTCTCTCACCACTAAAGAAAGTATCTTCCATTTTTCTTATCATAGCTATCTGTTTAATCACTCAAAATCATTATTACAAAGTCCCTCTTATTTTAATAACATCTCTAATTTCTAGGAGCTTTTTCATTCCAATTATATTTCCTAGCTTCTGGAGTTGCTTTATGAGTAAAATATTTTCTTGAAATTTCCTGATGATATTGATTAAATTGTTGAGCCTGTTTTCTTCTCATTCTAAGTGATTTTTCTTTACCATGTCCCTAGAAAACACAGTATAGGTTGATTAGTAGGTGATTTTCCTCCGTAACTGTTAGATCCTCTTTCCTTATAGGCCTCGCTCTGGGGTGAAAATTGGTCCTTGAGTGAATGGATGGGTCCTGTTAGTATCTTTTTTATAGTATTGCCTGGACATGGACTGGGTCGACCATTCCTAGCTGCAAAGTAACTAGGACTTTCCTTTGAGGGTTGGGTTCTATTATCATATTCACTAATGCACCGTTTGATAGTCTCTGAGGGGTAGCATAGAAGTAATAATTCATGGCTAACGCTGTGGTGGTGATATGGGCCATGTGCTTTGCTGAGTATTTTAAGTGTTTGAAACCCTTTACTCTTCATGGCAAACTGATACAGAAATGAAAGCACAGGCTGCTTAACGTTCATTAAGAGGTCAACTGGGTTTTTAAACTGAATGGTCTGATTGCCCGGTCCATCTTCTCAATCACTGAACACGATCCCTTTCTTTAGGAAGGAAGGACCCTGTAGGTTGTTATTTACTAGCATTTTTCTTACTTACAGAGCAGTTAGATCTCATCACTGAAAGATCTTCTAGTTCAATCTCAGTAGGTATTCACGACTGTGTTTTAATGGATTTAATGAAATTGTTGTAGTAACATGCATTCTGACTGTGGTCGTTTCTCTTGCAGTTTATTCCAATGCCTGTTCTGTATGGCGTTTTCCTTTACATGGGCGTTTCCTCATTAAAAGGGATCCAGGCAAGTCTCAAGTATTTAATAATTTCCTACTAAAACTTTTAAAGGACTTTTAATATGCAAAGATTATTTTTATGATGATCAGTGATTCTTCTCAGCTGCTATTTTGGGGGCAGGTTAGTTTTCTTACTGGCGCCTTCAGATGCACATTTTTCCAGTGATTAGTGTTTGCTGCACATGTTCCCCTGGAGAATATCAGAACTGATACTGTCCTTAAACTGTTTTCAGTTAAACTCAATGAAAGGGCCCTGTACCTGTCAATCAATACTGCTCTAGTCAGAGAGAGGAACAAAAGAATTAGAATGGGAATAAAGTGCCATGTCTGACATACAGGACAGCAGTTTCAGTGCTTCCAGAGAGAAAGGTCATTACTGTTTGTCTATAAAAATGGTAGTGTCTACCATTTGAATGGTGCAATACAGTTTATAAAGCCTGGTACATAAATTATTTTCTGTGATCCTCAAAACAGTGTTGGACCGTAAGAAGGATATATGTGTATATAGTAGTATTCTAGGGAAACGAGGAGAGGAACTTCTAACTAAGCTATAGAGCCATGCTTGAACCTAGTGATGTGACGACTCTGTTTGATCTTGTATATGATACTGTCTGAGAAACAACCTGGCAAAGTTTATTATAATTTGTGTGAGTCCAACCTTCGTGGAAACCATTTAGCCATAAGACAGCGGTGCCTGTGTCCGCCTCCTACCGTCTGTCATGTTATCTAAAGTGGCCAACTTTGATGGCAAGCTTTCTCAGATTCAGCTTCTTGACTTTTTTTCAACACATTGTGCTCTCCATTGGTCAAAAGGTGATCTCCTTAACTTGATTTTTTAAAAAATAATTTTGTGAGGTAGGTAGGGTTCATTTATTTCCTAATTTGTTAATGAAGAAAGTATAGCTGAAAAAGATCAAGTAATATGCTCCTATTTCCTTTTGATGAGTTAAAAATTGGCAATGTTGCTTCAGATTACTTTCATAGAATTGGTAATGTTTGGCTTGAAAAGTCCTTGGAAGTCATTGAGTTAGTTACTCTTTTGTGTACATGTTCATGTTAGAAAGCAAGTTCAAAGAGATTAAATGTCCTACGCCTTTTATTATAGCAGACACCTTTATCTAAATAATTGAATGCCCCAAATTAAAACTTTGGGGCTTACCTTTTCTGATTAAATGTAATTACATTGATTCGAATGATTAATCTTGATTTTTTGGTCCCTTGGTGGATCCCTAGAGTCTGCGATGAAACCTTCTCCTGCACTATGAAAACATATCTGGGATGTTGAAGTTCAAAACCCTGAATGAAATTGAATATAATTTTTTCCTAAGTGGCAGATAATGATCTTCTGTTGAAACTTTTTTCTTGTTTTGTTTCTCCACTTGATAGCTTTTTGATCGTATAAAATTGTTTGGCATGCCTGCTAAGCATCAGCCAGATCTGATCTACCTTCGGTACGTGCCTCTCTGGAAGGTGCATGTTTTCACAGTCATTCAGCTCACTTGTCTGGTCCTTCTGTGGGTGATAAAGGCTTCAGCTGCCGCAGTGGTCTTTCCCATGATGGTGAGTGGTATTTCAGATGTTGTCCCTAGCTAATAGCAATTTTTGTGTTTTGATACTAATTTCATTAATATTATAATTTATTCTGAGAAAAGGAATAGACCACTTAAAATGCTCTAGATGTTTGGAGATGGGAACTAGCCCTCTGTAGCTATTAACCAATCATTTTTGAAACTGAGTTTGCTTGGCATTTTCTAAATTTTTGTTGGTTTCACTTTTTAGATCTTGGACTATAGAACACTATTTTGTCCCTTTGAACTCGGGTCCTTGGGGTGCATGTGAAGTACATATGTGACCTTAATCCACTAGGCCACCACTGTGCACCAGAATTTTGGATATGAGCACTTATGATATGTAAAAAGCAAAGCAACCAGAACAATATAGTTCTTTCATAAGATTGCAAAACATCCTTTGCAGAATTGAACAGATCTAGAAGTTAAAAAGTAAAAAAAAATACATGATACTAAGCATAATTCAATTAAATTATCATAGAATATTGCATTTTGCAAACACATCCTCAACTTTTTAGAATTGCTTATATACATGGCCACGAAGACAATCAAAAAAAAAAAAAATTGAAAAGCTGTAAAAATTATATGGGCAATATTCCATAAACATAAATAAGTTAAAGTATAAATGAGTATAGTGTTTAGAAATTAAGTGCTGCAGTGATCCTGGATGGAAAACTATTCAAACGGAGATTTTTTTAAGAGGAAAGAAGCAGGCAGGAGTGGAGGTAAAGTGGGTAGATAGGCAGGAGGAGAGAGGAGGAAGAAGCATTTATTTACGTAGTTATTCATTTGTTGCCCTGTCTCTGGGTTGCGAACTCGGGTCCTCGGGCTCCATGAGGGCTGTCCGAGTCACCAGGGCACAGCTGAAATGGAAAGCTTAGTAGTTCATGTGATGCATTTAAACTTAAAGGAAAATGTATACTCTTCATTGCCTTTGTTGTTTAATGCGGCTGCAGTGTACTTGTAAAGATCTGTGATGAATAGACCTCCCCTCAAGCCAGGAGTGAAGAAGAACATGCAAGAGTCAAAAGTCAAGATTAAGTAGAAAAGAATTATAACTAGTCAAGAGCCAAGGAGTTTTAAGAAAATAGTACATGAATTAGCAGCAGACTCTTCTGTGCACGACCAGATAGGAAATATTTCAGGCTTTGTAGCACTTATATAACAAGAGAAAAATGTCCAGTTTCTTACTGATGAAATTTTAAACGTTACCGTACTTTTTTTTTTTTTTTTGTCTTTTTGAGGAGCAGAGGAAGGAAGGGAGAGGAGGAAGGAGCATCTTCATTTTACTTTGTTCTTCACCTCCGCCCTGACTCATGAACCCCTGTCCTTGGGCTGTGCGGTGGATCTCGTAGTGTTTTGGCCATCTGACCCACAAGGGCACACCCTAAAATTATCTTTAAATGAATGACTGCTAATGAGAAGAATATTTTACTTAATTGGGGTGCATCCTCATGGAGCAGCAGTTAGGTCAATCCCTCTGAAGGAGTGCAGACCACATACCTCTGGGTTCAATCCCTGGGCCACAGGGGAAAACAGCTAGTGTGAACAACTAAATAAAAATAGAGTAAAGATGCTTCTTTCTCCTCTCTCTGCCTGCCTGCCTGCCTACTCATCTTCATTCCTGCCAGCACCTTTCCTTTTTAAAAAATTTTACAAATTTTGCTTAATTGGGATTCAAAGTTTTCTATTCCCTGTTATCAAATCCATGCCAATTGTTCATTTGTATAATTTTTCTTAGCTCCCAGGCCATACAAAACAGGTGGCCAACCAGCTTTCACCTGGGGCCTGTGGTTTTCCTACCTCTGATGTTGAGGAAATGAATTACTTCCATACTATATATTCGTGTATATATTTCCAGACTGGACCCAAGGAGAAGTTAAAAAACCTGTGGGTATGTGTAACTCAGTTGCATAGCAGAGACAGGAAAAAAGACTAAAGTTCTGCTCTTTAGCAGACCCTCATGGGTTGACGGCTGAATTGTGAAGAACCGTGTTAATTCTAGCATTTCTTGAACTTTTCTGGACTAAAGGAAAAATGGAACGTTCTGCACTTTTTCTAATGAAATACTAATAAGGTGTTAATATCAGAGCCTAATAAAGTGATGCAAAGGAGATATGGTGCTTTTTCACTTAATATGAATACAAAAACCTTTAAAATAAGATAATTGGTAAATGGCTTCAAGTGATTTTTGTAATATGGTTCAATAGACATTGGTATTTCAGCATGAATAAGAGTCACAAAGAGTGGCGAAGGGTAGGAACAAGTAACAAAAGGGGAAGTCCAAATGATCAGTGAACATCTGATGACATGAAATTTCATCCTCAGTAACAGTTAGAAAGACAGATGAAGGTAATAACATGTCTTTTCCACAATTACGACTGGAAAGTTAAAATCGAATGCTAGAAAATGGATTCTCCTAATACATTGCTTTAAGGGATTTTTTAAAAAATTATATGTAGCTGTATAATGTATGTAATAGAAAGTCTTGAAATGAGTAATTCTGTTTCATTATGGCGCTCTTCACCATGCTTACTTAACCTGCTGTATGATTTTATGCAGAGTGCAAGAGACTTTGGTAGGAAAGGCAAAGGTTAAAAGTGACTTTCCCTTCCTCTGCTCTTGGAGCAGAACGTTCCAAGAGATAAGTAGGTGATTCACTTCCTTTGAAATAGATATTGTATAAAAATCATTTTTAGGTGAAATACATGCTTTTCTTGAAGTATGATTTAATAAGGACTTTCCCTCTCTTCAAGTGATGTGATGCAGCTATTTTTGAATGTTAATAATCTCTCCCCTACTTTTTTCAAGGTTCTTGCCTTAGTCTTTATACGAAAACTCATGGATCTTTGTTTCACAAAGAGGGAACTTAGTTGGCTAGATGATCTCATACCAGAAAGTAAGAAAAA
Organism: Solenodon paradoxus; assembly: GCA_004363575.1. Classification (NCBI taxonomy): domain Eukaryota; kingdom Metazoa; phylum Chordata; class Mammalia; order Eulipotyphla; family Solenodontidae; genus Solenodon; species Solenodon paradoxus. The sequence continues at coordinate 83,529 of RJWH01002981.1, forward strand.
GAAAGATGATGACAAAAAGAAAAAAGAGAAAGAGGTAAGAAGGAAACAATTTTAAATTTCCATCATTCACTCTAGTATTTTGTATCAAGTGGCAGGCACGGTTACAGTTTCTTTATGGAACTCCACTCTTTTAATCCTCCTGGGCATCTTACTGTGATAAAGTACAGGCACTTTCATTATCCCCAGCTAACCAAGGCAGGGAGAAGTGAACTCTCCCCACCTCTTAGGATTTTGCCAACTTGCCCCTCCATAGCATGGGCATAAAAATATATTTCTTTAAAATTATTTGTCATGTATATACTTAGAAGAATTTAGCAGTATTTAAATATATGTAACGAAATAATTCCACATCATAGCTTACCCTCTAACTTTAAATACGTAAGAACATTTTAGCACACATTTAAATTATAACAGTATTTTAATAATCTGGTATACATAACAACAAAAAGGAATTAAATATCCTTTAACAAAATGTATAATAAAACTTTAGTCTTTATTTGCAATATTATGTGCCATTAATTGATTTTTATACTAAGATTTACATGAATATTCTGAATTTAGTTACTTTTTGTTTTTTAAAAAACAAACTCAATACTAGAAATAAGAATAAAAAGTAAGCTGGGTATAGAGCATAGATGATTTTGTTTTTAATACCTCACTCAATTTCCAATTTGGAATATTGTTTGAAAATAAAAGATATGACCAAAAAAGAGAGACATTTTTATATATTGCAAGTCTTGTCTAATTTTCAAAATCACTGGCTTAATGTTTACTTAGCAACAGAATTTTTGAATCTTGAATTAGAATACTGATTAGAATACTAATTTAAATTGTGAGTCCACAATATCAAAATTGGAGTTTTTGTTTTCCCCAAAGCAACATTATGTTTTATAAATGTATGTTTATGCACTTGGGATGATTTTCCAATATGATTGACTTTTGTTTGTAAAATGCTTAGGTAAAATTGCCTGCTTATTACTTGTATCGGAATATAGTCTGTTGTGTGAAAAGTGAAAGCTCTCACTTTTCATCGGTGACCTTGTGTGATTGCTCCACGAAGTCCTCGAGCGCCTTGCTGTCGTCTCCTTTCCTTCTCACGGTCACCCCGTGGTCACAATGCTCTTGAACGTGAGCTCTCATGTTAGAATTAAAGAAAACAGAAAGGTCGGGTAGGGTGGGGAAAGGAGTCGGGGGAGACCACAGACCAGGCTTTCCCACACTGTCCTGTTCTAAGTCAGCTTTTCTAGAAGTGCCATTCAGTAAATTCCCCTCGTGCTACATGACCATAGTGTTGGGGAATTTCATTTTTACTTCTTAATGAAAAAAACATTTTGTTCAGCGTGGGTGACATTGCCACCCCCAAATAATGGGATTTCTAATAACTAAGAATATTAACATTCTCTCAGTGTCTCCTATGCTGCCCCGGTCCCCCTCTCTCCCTGTTATTGCTGATTCATGATATTGGTCCATTTCTTCAATATAAGTTCTCCACCTGCGGTGACTTTTCTCCTCAGGAGACATTTGCTAGTGTCTGAGACTTTGATTTGTGAAAACTGGAGGGACAGCTGCTGGTATCAAATGGGTAGGCATCTCGAATGCTGCTAAACACCCTTAAACATCCCCTACAACAGAGATTTGTTTACTCTTCAATGTTAGTGTTTTTAGGATTGGAAAAGTCTGCCTTGTCCAAGTGAAAGTTTGCTCATCATCCTGCATTATGATAAGGGCCACGAGTTTTCAAAAAATATTTCGTCATCTGTTATCTGCATAATAATTGGTCATCAAATTTATAGACCACCATTTGATTTTTAAATAGTATTAATGATTAAGTTGGAGAAATTCACACTAATCATTTCAAAATTAATCCTTACAAGTGCCTGTTTTCATTTTCTGCTCCAAGTATATGTTCAAAATAGTCCCATGAGTTCTCAGTCATGGCAGTTATGACATACTAAAATAATGTCAGTGTGGGCTTGTCATTCTTAAGATGTTACATATAAACTTGCCCTCTGGACCCCTTTGTGTGTGCGTCTGCAGGAAGCCGAGCGAATGCTTCAAGCTGACGATGCTGTGCATCTCCCGTTTGAAGGGGGCAGCCTCCTGCAGATTCCAGTCAAGGCTCTGAAATACAGGTGAGACATCACAGTATTTGTTCTAAGTAGTAATGTCTATTCTTTAAAAGATAGCAATTCCTGTGTATCTGGCTTCATAATTTGAAGAGAAAGTCTCGAGGTCTTTCCTTAGTCAGATTATATAGGCTAGAATGAAGAAACGGCTGGACTTGAACCAGTCTTAAACTGCCTTCTGTGCTGACTCGACAGGATGTGCTTGTTTTCATCATTCCGTGTGTTTCAGTGATGAGTCAATCAGCACATGAGTCCCAGCATTTCTGTTCTTTCTGCAGTACTTTTTTGTTTTTTCTTTTTACCCTTCATTAGGACTAGGGGAAGTGTGTATTGGAAAGAATTATTTGTAATAGATTTTCTCATAGACATCCTACATGTGAGTAACGTTTTGAGGCCCCAGAACTCTTTTAGTTTCTAAGGCATGCTTGATCATTGGCTTATTATTTTATGGAAAAATTAATTAAGTTTCATAAATTGTCATTTATGATTTTGGGAATTCATATAAATTTAAGAATGAAAGCTGGAAGTTAGGAAATGTAAACATTTTTTGTAGTTTTGCATTTGTATGTAGTGATGAGTTTTGATTGATGAATTCATCAAGTAATTTTTCTCTATGCATTTTACTGTTAATTTCCACCACTGGTATTAATCATTTTCACCTTTTTTATTTTCTCTTAAATCTTTATATCCTTTAAATGTCAGACATCTTAATATATTTAATCATCGTGCTCTGCTTTGCTAGATTCTGTAAATATTTGTTAATTGAATTAATGCATTAACTGTTGGTTACACTTCTAAAAACAGAACAGGAACTGCTGTGATGGTTATTAGTGATTCCCACCAATTTGCCGAAGATTATTTGCTACTTAATTTCTATGGGTCTTACATTATCACTTTCTTGGTGTGATTACACGTGGAGCTTAAGAAATTCAAGTGGAGTCTGCATTTATACTATTTGATGTCTAAGCCACGATTTGTGCTGTTTTGCTTAAATTTTGAAGCTTAAAGATGCCAGGAATTGACTGGTTTATCTGCCAGAATTTTAAATCTTAAGCAGCTGTGAGTTACTTGCCTTGAAAATCAAATGAGATAATATATCTAAGTATTTGTAAAGCCCTATAAAATATGAAAATAATGTATTTAATATAGTTGCATTTTTCCCATCTTTTCGTTTTGGTCAAAAAATGAAAGGTTTTTCTTTTCATAAATTGTCTTAATTTCTGCTAATGGGAGAATTCCTACTTAAGAGAGGGACATTCAGAAATGAGGCAGTTCAAGAAATTCTTGAGTTATTTGAAGTTGGTAACAGCAGAAAACATTTCCTAAGGGTAGGCGCTTTGTTGCACTTGCCTGGTGCTGCCATTGTGACTTTGGGTCTTGAAACTGACACAGTGAAGCCACTGTTTGTACAAACTTTCCAGTTTGTACAAACCACTGGGCTACACTGTTGAATTTTAAACAGCAGTTGCATTTAAAGAATGAATAAAACTAGCACTTTTCTAAAAGACTGCTGTTAAGTTATTTAAGTCTAACTGCCATCACGTTGTCAGCATCAACATCAAATGTAGCATTTGTCATTCTTGTTTGCATAAAATGTTTCTCTGGTGAAGGGAAAGGGCTTGCAAAGATGTATCTGTTAACTGTAGTATTTCTGTATTACTTGTGACCCACAGTCCTGTGCTCCAAATTATTTATGGGTCTTATCATTTTTTGATTTGGAGCATTGAAGTAATTTTTGCAACTGTGTGGAATATGTGGAATGGTTGTATTTGTCCCTTAGAATGAAAGGACATTTTATTGTTTTAATTTTGATAAATTAATGCTTGAACAATAAAGATGTGATTGCCAGCTGAAAGTAGTATTAATAAAGCTGTTTTATGTTATCTATTGAAATCTTTTCAGAGATGTTAGTATCACCTTCTCCAGAATTCTTTTCCATGATTTTTAAGAGCTATGAAAAGCAAATTTTTCTTTTTAAACTTAATTTTCTTTTCATTCTTTGATACTTCGTGAGATTGAAGTTTCTGCCAGTTACAAACATTTTTATTGACTTGCCTGTTATTTTATATTAATAAGCATATTATTATGTTCTTTCGTGTTATTTCAATAATTTAATCAAGATCGTCTTTGGACACCAAGCTGCCAATTTAATTAATCTTTTTCTTCTTCTAATTTTAAAGAAAGATGCAATGCCCCATGAGACCTTCCTAATAGAATTCCACAATTCTCATATTGGTAGACCTTGATTTAAGTGCATGTTAAGTATTTTCTCAATTTTAAGTTGATGAAAGCAAAATTATATAGATAATAAGAATGACAATATTAATGCTTTTGCAAGTACTGAATACTAACCAGAAAGTGTATTTATTCCTCAGTGTTGATCCCTCAGTTGTTAACATATCAGATGAAATGGCCAAAACTGCACAGTGGAAGGCACTTTCCATGAATACCGAGAATGCCAAAGTAACCAGAGCTAACACGAGGTAGCTGTCACTCTTTAAGCATTTTCTCACTCTGGCCAGTTTTCCCCTTTCTTAGAGCTAGCTAGTCAATAAAACCATGAAATTTAACTCAACTTAATTTAGATTCTCCTTAACAAAAACAACCTCTTTTCTTCAAGTCTTCTTTCTTTCGTTCTTCAGGCTCTTCCGTCTATCCATCTTTTCTACTGTGTACTGGAATTAGACATATAAGAACCATGACAAACTGTTTTGCTATTTTACAAATTTCTAATTGCCTATTTTATAAAAAGGAATTGTATAATAAAAATGAACATATACTTAAGGTAGTATAGAATGCATATATATGTGTATATATATATGTATATATATATATATATATGATCAGAAACTATATAAAAAGGTAATTCCAGGGATTAAATAAATGCTATAATTGAATACTGCCTCACTCATACTTTCCAATGGAAAATGTGATTGTCTTCCTTCTTTTGTTTTAGTAAGGTAAAGACGTGTTTCCCTACAAGATATTTGGAAGAAATTTCATCTGTGGATATAAAGACTATTTAATTTTATAGAGACTGCTAAAACTTTTACATAACTCCTCCCTTAAATTTATTGTTATATAACCGTTTTTCTTTTGCCCTTACTTTTAAGGGCTGAGCTCTTAGCAATTCTAGTTTGATAATCATTTATACATTAATCCCTTAGCTCTCAGGAGAAATGAGATGTTATGGTGTAAAGTCATTCATATTCAACAAGTATTTAGTTGTGCACATTTTGTGCCAGATGCTATGCTGCGTGTCTCTATATTCTGCTTTGGCATTAGGTCAGGACTTTTCTTGGCAAGCAGTCATTGGAAACTGCTTAATATTATCTTTCTGGGCACTCTCTTGATAATAGTTGATTAGGTGTTTCTGATTCTTTTTCCACCCTCTTTTAGAACTTTGCTCCTTCTTAATCTCTATCTTCCCATCCTACCTTTTCTAAGTTTGACCTTAAAACTCTGTCATTTTGGATTGCTCTATGTAGCCATAATTTCACTAAATATTCTTTTTGCTCTTAGTAATCCTTCCATATCTTGTCAGTACTCCTAGCCCAGATTGTTACATAGCTGTGATAAAAGTAAAGAACTTACAATAATATTGTATCATTTTTACTTACCTGCCTTTTTCTCAATTACCCCTCAATTCAAAATCACATTGGAAAAAAGAGAATGTTTAGCTTATATTGTTTAATTGAAAAATATTTTTGGTGGGTGGAGAGGTCTTCATGTGGGTCTAGAGAAGGCAGGAAACCCTGCAGTATGTTTTGAATACTTGGAAAAAACATTTTTTAATCCAGATGTTCTCATGTTTTACAAATTAGTCGATTAGTTAAATTGGTTTCATATACATGGAATCATTGTATTCTATATTAACTTGAAATAATAAGTGCTTTGATCCTATTTATAGTCAGCCACATTTGGGGAGAGAAACTTTGGGGATTAGTTAGATTTTTCAGGCAATGAACGCTTATCTTTATTAGCAAGGATTATTGATAATTTGTCGTTAAAAGGAATGCCAAATGCTACAGCTTTTCATATGTTAAGTAAAGCTATTAAGTCAATATAGTTATATACTGACCAGCCTTAAAGGACCCTGTCTTCATTTGTAAATAGCAGACATCCATTTTTTAAAAAGTAAGAATTTTTATTCAGTGTTTGTCTTTCTAGTGAAATGTACTTACATGAGAATAAGGCAGTAAAATAGTAAAGCAAACCACAAGTTTAAGTAATAATGAATAGTCATCTGAAAAGGCTTGGTATGAGATTTATTGTTGGCCGTTTTCAGATTGTAATGCCTCGTTCTTTGTTTTAAATAGCCCGGAAAAACCTGTGAGTGTGAACATAGATTTCGAAGATGAACCGGCACAGAAATACATGGATGCCGAAACGTCATTATAGAATTGAACCCCGAGGAATTATATATATAGATATAGATATTCAGATGTGTGATATGTGTGTGTTTCCTGTCACCATATTGGACAGTAGTACCGTGTGTCATGCAGGTGAAGCGTGACCCCTGGGCTTTTTGAAATCTTGTCTGCAGTTTGTTTGGAGCACCGTGGAGACCGGGTGTGACGAATGGTCTCTTAGTTGTGAGGTACCTGATTCTTGCTCGTCAAATATTTATCCTGTTGGAATTTATTTTGCTCGCCTGCTATAGAAGGATGTGGGGAAATGCACTCAGTCTACTTTCTCTAAAGCTGGATCTTCATCTGCGCAATTCAGAGCAACCTTAAGTGATCGGTACTTTCTCCACATATGAATCATTTTTACTTGAGTTACTAAACGTTTCCACATATCAGATCACTCTGTTAGTGCTTTGTGGGTAGAACGCGGAGTCTTTATGCCAACGCTGTGGGGCACATGGTAACACATCACGGTTTCTCTGTGTTTCACTCACGGTAATGTCCGTTTTCACCTGCAAGGGACATTTTTTGGTTATAAAGGTAGAATAATGGGAACTTTCTAGATAAGAACTATAGTTTTGAACTTCATGTTTTAAAAAGTTTTTTTCCTTTTCCATTCAAATTTTAGAACCTCCATATCTAGGTTTCCATTCAGGTAGATAAATCACAGGTGATTTTATATGATAGCCCCAATACCAGTCATAACTTTATGAATTTTAGAAGCTATAGAATGTCAGTTTATAATAGTTACATTTTGTTATCTTTGTATAATTTTTTTTCCTGAATCTTAATGCTTTATTAGGGCCCAGAATGCCCAGTTGGTTTTCTGCCTTTGCTGTCTTTTACTTAAAATATGGTTTAGTTCATATCAGGTGTAAGTTCTTGATTATTTTCCTATTGTAAGTAGTGTGAGTAAATGATCAGGAGTCAGAATTCTCTTAAATGGATTTATGATCAGTATTACTTTTTTGCTATTAAGAATAATCTTTAATTTTCTGTTTACATTGCTATTCTTTCAATTGTATAGGTAATATTTTATAGATTGTTATCTGTGATTTCTTTTTAAAATATTTTATTTATTTTAATTGATAAGATTATTTGAAAAGGTAACAAAAATGGAGTTGATTGTTTATATATATAGTTGGTGCTCTGGCATTTATGGTTTATTATCTGAAAACAGCTGACACATTTTACATCTTTGATATAATGAACTGCTATGTTAGTATTTTAAAGGGAATTTAAAAATTCTCTGTATAGTTCAGCTTAAAGGCATTCTTCCTGTTTTGCATTAGTGTTTAGTTTTTTATTTTTTTGAGCTTTTTAACTTCTAACAAATCTTTTTAGTCATTTTTACATATTCAGCTCCACATGAAATAAATAAATGTTGTTAAGCCTTTAAGGACTGGCTGAATGGGGTTGCAAAACTGATTTGACAAAATAATTTATAAAAACCAAGTGAGTATTGAGAAGCCACAGGAATATCAGAAATGGTGATGTGAATATTAGGATGAAAATTTAAGTGAGATTCAATGCTTTCTGTAATCATTTGTAATTGAAGTATACAAGTGTGAAGAGTTGATCTTCCAGAGGATCATGAAGAATGCCGAAAGCTGATATTTTAGCAATTCCAAAGTCTTTTTAACCTCTTCTAAACTACTTAATAACTCATGTAATTTCCCCATCTGAGACTTCATTTGTCAGATTCTATTAAAATAATGGACTCAACTTCTGCCTTAGATGAGAAGTTGAAAATGTAGCTACGTTTCTTTAGACAATATAGCTAGCATCATTTGGTACTGCCTAAAAATGAGTTAGACTCTCTTGTCAATGAATAATAGAGTGCTACCCATGGTGCTTGTTACTTTCTATGAGCTTCCTTTGAAGTGATTCCTTTTTATTCATAGCAGCATAGTCATTTCCAAAGACCCTAGTATTTGCTGCTATTTTAATAACCTCCCCTGATGTCCCTAAACAAGAAGATTTCCTCACATCATTTCCTTGTGTCCGGACATCCTAGGGTTACAAATGTACTTATTTTACAAGAAGTGATTTTTAAAATTAAACAGAAAAACTACCTGGGATCATAGTGCTTCTGTGATTTTATTTAATTATGTATAGTAATTGCCCAGTGCCAGAAAAAAAACATGACATGCAAAATACTTTGCACTCAAAGTATTTTTACTGTATTTCAAATTATTAATGGTTTCTGCTTTCTTCTGACTACTTACAAAAAATGACCTGATATGACTACTCCATTGAAGAGCACAGGTAACTCACATTTCAGTAATTAACTGCTTGTTTTATGTGGTTAGGACATTTTCCCACTATTTTTTGAAAAAATAACAATCATGGATAGCTTTTGTTGCAAGACCATGAAAACTGTAATTTGCTATAGATTTTGATTTTTAAACATTGCCTTAACTAGATATAAATGAGCAGTAGTAATTGCTATGTACTGACTTATCTCAAGGTGCACAATAATTAAACGTGTACATACTCCATTTACAAAATAAATTCCTATGAAAAACCCTGCACTTTCTAAGATGCCTTGGTTCCAGGATGGCGCTTAGTGCTACTGAATACCCTGGTCACAGGGCCACCTCAGGACATTCTTCTCTCCAGACTTTTATTTATTGATAGAGATCTGTTTACAAAGACTATAATGAGTCCCGATGTTGACCACCTGAAATTTACTTTCTTTTAAATGCTGTTTCACTCCAAAGTAGCAGCTTCTGGAAAAAAAAAAAAGCAATGAACTTCCTTATGATAAAAGGGTAATTCTATATATTCTCTAATAATATTAGATATGACGAAGTCAAACACATGATCTTTTAATGGTGTGTGTATGTGTGTTTTATGTGTGAGAGTGTATGTGTGAATGATGTTCTCAATTTTAAATCTCCAATTATTTTAACGAAAGAGCTGTGGTGTACCAATGTTCATATTTGCCAAGTCTTCTGTAAAATGCGCAGGACAGAGTTTTTTATGTGCTGTGCTAATGCATGTGTTTATAAAGCAGATTTCTTTACCACTCAATATCATTAACTTTAGCGTTCCTTATCCAAAACACATATGTTTCTTCCACATACTCAGTCTATGTATGTATATAATAGCTTTCTAACTTTTTCCTTTCACAAAGACAGATTCATAATTCTGTAAAAAGAAAAATGGTTTCTGAAACTGCGGTCTAACACCAGAGTTTGCTGTGATTAAAGATTATATATCATGTACATCAGTTCTGTAAATGTGCTCAGCAGTTTAACATGTAAATCCTGTTCTGAAGTATTCCCATTTTGGATGTGTAAGCCATTGATACATTGTAATTCAAAAATGTTTAAATGAAATAACTTAATGTTTTAAAGATATTTATATATAGTACATCGTTGTTATTGTAGGCAGTACAAATATGTGAAATGTCTTGGTTTAGTTCAACCATTATTTATTTTTTAGGAAGTAAATTTAAAGACTTAAGACCATTCAAAGTTTACAGTAGTGTTGAAAATTCAGAATTTGGAAATTTTAATGTGAAGTTGGCTCTTTTCTAGCTTTTCAAAAAAGTAGGTGTAATGATAGGAAAACACTGCTGGAAGTGGAATCATTTAAAGATCATTTAAAAAATTTAATTAGCACATATTGACTTCTGCAGTTGACTTAGAGTAATTGTTAAACCCCAGTTGTTTTTTAAATCAGATTTTTTTGTGCATTGATTGGTTTTTGTGTTGTGGCTTTTCTCTTGTTGCTTTAATATTAAAATTTGCTTTGTAGGGGGGTTATCTCCAGTGTTTACTGTGTTGAAATAAATAGAAATGGAATTTCATTGTTCATTTATATAATATTTGATAGCTTGCTATAATTTCACAGTACAGTTCTAATTTTTATGACTTTTATAATTACAATGATGATATTTTCTTTTGTAATAAAATCCAAAGTAAATTAAACATTTTAAACATAGAATGGATATTTTTCATTTATATGAAGTACTAGTCTCTACCAAGTCTATAATGTGAATCCCGTCTTTCAAATTTGTTTCATAATTGTTAGAAGAAAACTATTTTTGGGAGATGTTACTGAAGTTGAAAGAGCAATAAAAGCTACTGAATTAGGTGTTGAATCCTGTCTTCACTTTGTACTTTATTGGAGTACTATGTACCTGCAAAAGGGATAGGGGGAGATAAAGGAAAATGAGAGACAGGATGGAAAAATCATCTAATATTCATATTCTTCCAAGAGCCAGAAAAAAAAAAAAAACTGAAACAAAATTGTTTATCAAATGCCTTTTTTTTTTTTTTTTTTTTTTTAAGGAAAGGTGCAAACAAGCAGAGAGAGGAGGAAGAAGCCTTTATTTATATTACTTAGTTGTTTACCTTGGTTGTTCCCTGGCCCCTGGACATGACCCCAGTCCTGAGGATGTGTGTGGACTCTGCTGTCCAGAGGCTGTGGATGGAACCAGTCTGTCACAGGGAAACACCTCACAATGAATTCGCATAGTTTAAGAAATATTGAAACTGAAGTCCTTTAAGAAAGCCTGGTCCATTATTTCCCCTACCTTAAGGTCCATCTATTTAGAAGACAATTACATGATGTGTATGACCTTTGTTAATCCTGAGCTCTCACAGACACAAGGCTTGTTTTTATTGGCTGCTCCTTTATGGATTTTTTTAAATTGATGTATTTTTCTCTTTGGTGTATGTGTAATACCTTCCTGTGTTCTCTGTCCTGAAAAGGTTCAGATATCTAAACATGACGTGTTAACTTTGGGGGGAAGATGCTTATGGTTTTGGAAAGTTCATCTGAAAGTTTTATTTACATATATTTTAGAGAATAAGATGTCAATTTATTACTCTCAGGTACAGAACACTGAGGGTTTTTTGTGTGCGTGGGGGGGGGGGAATGGTGTTTTACGCTTGTATTTGTTTGATCTTGATGCTGTAACTTGTCTGATCTCTTTGCGGTTTCACCTTTACATGCCCAAATCTGCCTTAATCTGTAAACCTGTAAGTTGTATTCAGAGAAGATCAAAACTTTAAGGTTTTACTATGTTGAGAAAGATGGGAAGCACATTCAGGTTTCTGATAAAAGTTGCAGAGTGTTTTTGTCTCATTGCTTAATACTTACAATTTAGAGAATTCATTTTTTATATTCAGTATCAGTCGGTCCATGTCCTTTCTGTTGTGTTTATTGGTAACATTCATTCTGCTGTTTTACTAGTTCTGCTATATTACCTGAATTTGACTTTGATCTCAGCTTTATTTCCAAAACAGGACCGCAGTAGTTTTTAATGACCCCAGTCCTAGTGCTGTTATTCCACTGGGCTTACCTTTCATTAGTCAAAGTAGAGAAACATTAGGGAAGGGTTCACTATTCAAAGAATCAAGTTTTGAGAGACTTAATTGACTCACTGACATACAAATGGGCGTTTGGAGCCGTATTAAGTTGGGCTGAGTAGGCCCTGTGCCTGAAGAAGTCATCACGAGAAGTCATCCTGGCAAGAATTGGACTCCAGGTTCAGCAGGGCTCTGCCTAGCCTTCACTTTACAGCTCTCAGCTAGCGTGAGATGACAGGGTAGTTGGTAATAGCGTCTGGCACAAGATGAACAGACTTTTTTCATTTTTGAAAGTTTCATGATATTAAGGATCTTGTAGTGTTAAAGCAGTTCTATTTAAAAAGGAAACGAGACTTTAACCAAAGGTGAAGACGCTTGCTTGGGACCACAGAACTAGACGGGGTTACAATAACTCCTGAACCCAGTTTTCACAGCAGCGTCTCATTGCCCGAGGCATTTAGTGCATTTGTCTAACGACCGGCAGGCAACCGTCTTTGCTTTGGAAGAGACGATTTTTCATGCACTGCGATTCTTGAAAGATTAAATGATCCGCGATGAATCTGCTCTTTCCCACCCATTTATTTCAAATACTAAAGATTGGGCTCAGCACGTCGAGGAAAAGCCTCAGTTTCCAGCCCCAGGGGCTTCCGCGCAGCCTTAGCCCGGCCTCCCGCCTCCCGCTCGCCGCTGGGGCCCGGCCGGCGCGTTCTCCGTTGCCGCGGCAACCCCGGGCGGCGTCACCCGTCGCTAAGGCGCGCGGCACGCGCAGCACGGCCGGGCCTGATTGGCCGGGCGCCCCGGCGCGGCGGAGGAAGCAGCGCGGCCATTGGCTCGGCCGGCGCCGGTTGGAGGCCTCGGGGAGGGTTTGACGGAAACTGCAGCCGTGCGGGCGGGTGGCGCCTCCGAGCTGGCCCGCAGCGGACTGGGCTGGGGGGCGGGCCCCCGCGTCGGAGCCGCCCGGGCCGCGGCGGCGGCGGCGAGGAGAAGGCCGGCTTCGGGGCCCGCCTGCAGGAGGGCCTCCCTCCGGCGCGGTGAGTCGGGAGCCGCGGAGGCCCAGGGCGCGCTCCCCGGGGGCCGCCGCCCGCGGCGGGAGGCCGGGCCGTCGTCGGGCCGCGGGCTGGGCCGGCCGCGCAGGTCTCCGAGCGGGTCGCCCCGCGGGCGGGTGGTGGGGACAGTGCGCCAACGGAATTTCTGTGGGTGGAGGCACTGGGCTGACGTGGACGCTCGTCAGGACCCCTCGAGGAGCGTCCTTCTGCTTCCCTAACGCGACGCGGCTGCGACTCCCCCTGCTCTTCCGCTCCACGTGGGAGAGCCAGTCCCGCCGCTGCCTTCCTGCCCCTGGCTTCCAGCCCTCCGTCCTGCCCGCCTTCCTGCCCGCCCGCCTCCAGCCCTCCCTCCTCTCCTTCCAGGCTTCCTCCCTGACCTCCATCTGCCCTCCCTACTGCCCTCCTCCAGCCCTCCCTCCTTTCCTTCCCGGCTCCCTCCCTGCCCTCCCTCCTGCCATCCTTCAGCCCTCCTCCAGCCCTGGAAGCTTCGCCTTCAGCTTGTGGCTGCTCATTTGGCGCCAGACCCCAGACCTCAGACCCACACCCATCTGCCTGCCCTCATACGCTAGACCCCATACCCACCTGCTGGCCCCCAGACCCCACACCCACCTGCTTGCCTCCAGACCCCACATCTGCCGACTGGTCACCAGACTTGATCCACCTGCTGCTTCAGGCCACAGGGGAACCTCTAATCACCATTTCCCTTCCCCCACCAGACTTTGTCGTGACCTTTGACTCCCTGTCATGGGCACCATCCATCCGGTTACCAAAACCATATCCTGGGCATATCTTTGACACTGCCTCTACATTTCCAACCTGTATCAAGGCTATCCCCTTCCTTCTTAATTCATTCCTATATCACCTCCATTCGCACTGTATTACGATTGACCCCACTTCCTGGTTAAATTCCATGCCCCTAATGAGCTACCCTAATTCTGGTCAGTCCTTAGCATGTCCGTTTTCCCACTTCTTTCTCATCTTTCTTTAAAAACAAAAGCAAACCTATGGATCATTGCACTTTCTGCCAAGATTCCCCATGACCCTAATCCAAAGTCCTTAAGTGGGCTTCCCGTCAGCACTGCCATTTTGGTTGTGGGATGGATTTGCACCCTCAACCCCACTCTCACCCCCCAAATTATTCGCTACATATTTGTTGCCTGGTTACTTTTCTGCTTTGTCGTTAAACTCTGAGGGCACAAGCTGTGCTCCTCCTCCTCACCATTGTCGTGCCCATCAGTGCCACACACCCAGCACGGACTCAGCAAACACTGATTAAGTGAATGAATCCTGGCCACAGGAAATTACTTGGCTTTTCATCAGTTTCTCTCTCCAAACAATGGGCCAAAAATGGCACCTGCTTCATAAAATCGCTTCGAGAGTTCAGTGGGTATTATCCACATCAGGTGCACAGTGCCTTATGCTTAGTAAATGTTCACATGTTTAAAAAATGTGCACAGGGACGTCTGTAGCATCTTTATTTGAGACTGTCCAAACTTGGAGGCACCCAGGATGCCCTTCAGTAGGTGATGGATGAACTGTGGTCCATGTAGATAATGGAAAACTATTCAGTACTAGAAAGAAATGAGCCATCACACTGTGAAGAGATGTGGAGGAACCGTGTGTATTACAAGCGAAAAATCTATCTGAAAAGGCTGCATAGTGCATGACTCCAGCTCTCCGATGAATAAGGCTATGAGGACATTAAAAAAGCAGCCAAGCAACCCAGTGGTTGCCACGTGTTTTGAGGCTTGGGAGTAATGAACAGGCAGAGCACAGAGGATGTTTAGGTCAGGAAGTTACCAAATGATACGATGTCACGATAGATACGTGTCATTATATCTTTGTCCAAACCCAAGAATGATCTCTCAGGGGATTCGTGACTTAGGGTGATTATGTCAATGTCAATTATCCTTTGGTACCAAAATGTACCTTTCTGGTGAATGATGCTGATTATGGGGAGGCTTTGCAGACGCAGGGCAGGAAAGCTCTATATCTGCCTCTCAAATTGGTTGTAAACCTACAGCTGCCCCTTAAAAAATAAAAACAAAAAACTCACTGAAGGTCGAAATTGTGAAATTTTCACAAGCGCTCACAAAAGAAAAATCGGTATTTGTTTTACCCTCCTACCTGATCGCCTTCTGGCACGTGATCACAAGCGTGTGTATGTCACCTGCTCCGTAGGGGCAAGACTCCACCCAGCTTCGATGAGTGGAGGGTCCAGGGTGCCAGATGAGGGTGGCTCAAACGAGAGTCAGCCAGTGAAACCTCCAGGGCACGAAAGAAGGACCTGAATGTCGCTGTGCCTGTCAGAGCTGAACTTTGAAGGCAAAGTACTTCCTTGAAGCAATTTGAGCACGTGGATAGGTGGGGAGGAGATAGCCAATCAATAAATATTTGTTGAGCACCTTGGCGTTTGGCAAGAACAAGACAAAGTCGCTCTTTCTTTGGAACTTAGCATTATTTAAAGAGGAAGGCAGCTGGCAGGGATGAAGGCAAATAAGCATGCAGAGAGAGGACGAGGAGGTCGACTTATTTAGTTGTTCGTGTTGGTGGTTCCCACCAGAACCAGGTGGGGAACCCAGGACTTTAAACTATTCGGGGCCCTCCCTGCCTTAGCCTGAGACTTAACGCCTGAGCAGCCAGGACGTGCTTCCCTTAGAACTGATATCCTCGGGCCTGTTGGAGCAGACTCCATCCGCAGAGCATAGGCTCTCAAGTCAGACTGCCTGGGTTCAAATCCCACCACCACAATGGGGTTGTGGAACCTCTTGCAACTTACTTCATCTTTTGTGCATCCGTTTCCTTATCTGCAAAATAGAATTGTGTGAGCAGTGCATGAATTCATATAGACAATCTTCTTAGAATTGTGGTGGATACATAGGAAGTGTACCAAAGCCCTCGCTCTTTGTATTACGTTTTGCTGAGAGAGAGAAACAAACAGGCACGAATAAAGCAGGATGTGGGGATAAAAGATGGCAGCATAGGAATAGGATATGTGACTATCATTTTTTTTTTGACTTAGTTCATCATAGAAAAGTGAACTTTACACATACTCATGTACCTGCCTGACATCGATGATGATTTTAAAAACCTATGAAAATAAACTGAATAAAATAAGTGACTTCTCATTTGATAAAATAATTACCTAGTGGCCGAGTGCTTAAGGCCCCCACGTGCAGGCCACATACATCCCTAGGATTCAGGTTCCAGGCCCGGGGCCAGGACAGCAACCAGCATGAACAACTAAATGAAATGTTGCTTTGTTCTCTCACTTAAAAATATAATTACTCATACCTCTCTAGAGGTCAGATTTCCTCTGTCATAATAAAGGTCACATAAGTGTGTGGAGTTGGTAGAAACTCCCAGCTTATTCATTGGGAATCTTTATAATTGACATCATAGAGTCAAGCTTCACAAGTGGCAATCAACCGGTTTATTTCTAGAAAAGAAACTAACAAACCCTTCTATAAAAATGAAAAACAGGCAGAATGAATAAGGCACAGCAGACATAACGTTGATCCTGGGCCATCAGGAAAAAGTCATGGAGTGTCTAGTGTCTTTTGCATAAAACAAAGGGAATTGGTAAATAATTTGAAAAAAGTATGAAGTAATATTTGACTATTACAGAGGTGAACATTTATCTAGAAAATTCAGTCGGGCGAATCTAGCGAGAGCTGGATAAATGCCCCAGTACATGAGAGAACCGCATTAGAGCAACAGGGAGACCTCCGCCGGGGCTGACGTCCTGCGTGTCCCGTTACTTCCCACTGTGTGGCCTGGACACGTCACTCTGCGTGCGTGGCTTCGTTCCCTCGTTTGTACAAGTGGACAGCAATGGCAGGTGCTTACAGATTTGTTAGAATTGTATCCGTTAATGTACAGAAAGCACTTAGAATGGCGCCAGCGTGGGGTGGGCGTCATGTCAGCTTTGCGTTTATTGTCGGTGTCATTAGAGGTTTTGTGCAAGTTGTGTAACTGTCATTACTTCCGTCTCTTCATCCGGGAGTCAGAGAAACTGCCTGCCCTGCAGGGTTGCTTAGAGGATTGACCGAGGACGTTGAGGTGCTGGAATAATAACCCTGAATAATATTTACACTCGATTTTTAAAAAGTTAAATGAAGACTATTTGTAACAGTGATGTTAAGGCCTTTATTCACTGTATGTCATTTCGCTTCAGTAAATCAATGTCAGGGAATTTAGACTCGTGACTTGAAATAAGCATGACAAACTCTTCACACTGAAGTGACAATATTATCAGTGATAATATATACAACCGTCATCACTTTGTACCATCTCTTTGTACAGCCACCGGCAGTTTGAAAGGGGTTTCGCTTTATTGGGTCCCAGCAATCACCTTGTAATGGGGATGTTGTTATTTCTCTATTTTGGTCAATGAGGAAACTAATAATCAGAGAGGCCCGGGGACTTTCCAAAACCACCTAGCAGGTGAGTGGAAAGCAGTCCTCTTCCATATCATTACTTCCTTGGGCTACAAGCCCAGTGGTGTCACCAGAACAAACCACTGGCATTTCCAAACCTGTCAGCTCATCAGCAGAGACCCCAGGATTCAGGTAATGTGTGTGCTGCATTTGACTACCTCAGGTAGTTCTACCTGTAACACGACCATCTCTTTTACTTTGTGACTTCCTTGTAGTATTTATGAGGAATTTTTCTCAAACCAACATTCCAGAATCACTGGCTACTGGTCAGTTGGGTCAGACTTAGCATTTGCTGTTCGTTGTTTCATTGTGTTTGCTTTCCGCAGCTATCCAATAATACTCCAGTTATTCTTCTAGCTTCCAAAACATGTTTTACTTGGGATTTGTTCACTCATTCATTCAACACTCACGTACTGAATCCTTCTTCTGTTATGAATGAGCTGTGTGGGGCTAGATGCTGGGAAGGAGCAAGCTGACCATCATCCCAAACCCTGACTAGTTTACAGTAAATGGAAGGAGACAGATGCATAGTTATTGAATATTTATTGAGTTATCTTCTGAATCCTCCTTCCGTGCAGGACAGTACCCACTGGGGCTTACCTCTCAAGGAGATCGGTGAAAATTCTCTTAAAGAACGAATGATTGAGTTGAGACATAGTGGATGGGTCTTACAGGCCTTTTCATACCAATCTGGTCATTGAATCCAGGAGTAAAAGTTCTGAGGTTCCCAGGAGAAGAGGGTCAGGGTGGGCACCAGGGGCCACGTGTGCCTGGCGGTGGCCTAGAGGGACCTCACTCCCTGCAGAAACTCCCAGGCCTGGTTAGTTTCCTACGGGAAATGGGAAGCCCAGAGCAACTTAATTATTTGCACCATTAAAATGGTGCTTTTGCTGCTGTGTGGAGAGCATTGTGTTTCTCACTGTTGGGAGGAGAGAGAAGTGAAATTTGGGGTCACATCAAGAAGTGATTACCCTAAGGAAGCTTAGACTTGGATGTTGGCAGGGAGGGTAGAGAGAAGTGAACAGAAAGGAGCCATGTTCACTTGAGAAATAGAATGTGGTAGTGACTAGAGGGGCGAGGGGGTGAGGAAGAGGGAAGTGCCATTTTTCTGATGTTCAGGCCAAAGGACTGTTTTGTTTAAGACTGTGTTGTGCTATAAGTGACTGAGTCTTGGAGGCCACTGTCATTCATGTCCCCATCACCTCTCCATGACTCGCAGTTCCTATATTCACCATGTCCCCAGCACGGTCCGTACCTGGTCTCCATCCCTTGGCTCAGTCCCCCAATATGCCTTTGGTCTCCGCATTTTTTCTGGACCTTCTTCAGGTCTGTCAACGCTCAGGGATCGTTCCTGGGAGTTCACACCATGTATAATCTTTAGAAATTATTTTCCCCCATTTTTAGAGAGATGTGTTGCAGTTGAATCCCTTGTTTTAGGCTGAACCAGAAGAAATCTTCCCTGTGCGTGCACAGTGAGTTGCGGGTGGATTCCTTGCAGTGCCCAGCAGTGCCCTGTGCTCCGTCAGAGCAGAGGGCCTGCAGGTGTTCTCTGCTGCTTGAAAACTCACTGCTCCACTGCGCTCTCACGAGGGATCTGCATCACAGCCCGTGTTTGCTAACTGAGAGACATCCAAAGAGGATTTTCACTTTTATGACAAAAAGTAAACGTTGAAAAGAGTGTACCTCGTTGGCTTCCCAGCCACCCTTCTAGAGGCAGCCGCACCCTGGAAAGTGAGAAGGGGACCCCCAGCATTGCTTACACAGGCCGTGTGTGCGCCATCTCCTTCCTGCTTTTACTGGATGTGTTATTTTAGGTGTTGTGATTTGATAGGGTTGTGGGGGCTTGAGAATGCTCAAAATGTTTTCCGTATAAATGATGAGTAATTGCTTTTTGTTTTCTGCCATGTGGGCTTCTCAAAGTACCCTGAAAAGGGACACTTTCGGAGAGTGAGGGACACCTGAAACTAAGTGCAATTGAAGTGAAATTGTAAGGCTATTTGATGACTCAGAAAGCACATCTAGCTTCTTGCCATCACCAAGCACTGTGACCAGGAGTGTAGTCACAGGTGTCCTCTCTCTGACATCTCGGTGGTGGGGCTGCATCTATGCCTCTAATTGTCACCGTGGCTCATTCACTATCCTGACCTGTCATGGTGCTTTAACTTGTAATGGAAAACACACTCAGTCCGTGTAGTATTCAGTGCAGTGTCTTCAGTACCTGGCAGATGTGATTCAGTTATTCAGCTCTTCAGTATTTCTGTTCTGCAAGTATCTTTTGAAGGAATGACTGCTTATCATTGTCACCTTTCCCTCTCACACAGAAACAGAATGTTTGAGGTCAATGAGGAAAGAGAAATTTGATTTGCTATATTCATTGACTGGTTAATAGAAATTCTTTGTTTACGTCGTCTGGACTTCCTTTTCCCTTTTTCAACGACACTTTTTAATATATGGGTCTCCAGGTTGCTTTGTTCTAGCAGAGGGCCATTGTGTACTATGTCATAAGTTTACTTGGGTTAGCAGTCCCACAGGGCATGGACAGAGACATCACACGTGTCATTACGAGGGCAGTGGAGAGATCCGCTCGTGTCGGCAGGTGTTCATCACGAAAGAGAATGTTTGAATGGGAGTGGAGCTTGAAAATAAGAAAATTGCAATAATGTCTGAATTTTAAGGAAAGGTACAGGCAGAAATGAAGGCAGGAAGACAGAGGAGGAAGAAGCACTTTATTTATTGACTAGGGAGCAAGGCTGTGATCCTACTTAACCCTTCGCTGGTGACACACTCCTGGCATCGGAGCCTCTGTAGCAACACTGGCTGTGTCGTCGTTTTCCACCACACCTGATGTGAAAATACACCTCCTACCTGTTTCACATGAGCAAACCGGAGGAATGAATGGACGCTTGTGAGCACTCCCGGGTACAGGAGGTGAAGTTCTGCAAGCAACAATTGTTATTACATCATCCGTTACCCTTAGCTAAGGGCCAATGCCAGCAAGTCAGCTCGCTTTCACCGTGGGGTTCGCCATGAAGATTTAGATCCTGTAGGTGAACTGAGCCCTGTTCTTCTGTTCTCCTCTCCTCTCCCAGAGGTGCTGTGTGGCCTCAGGCCCATTTTCTGTCTCTGGCCTTCAGTTTCCTAACTGTGAAGTGAAGGGCACGGAGATCTGCTACTGATGACCTGCAGGTATTCTTCCCTGTGCAGTCATTTTGTTTTGCGTCCTTTTGTTTTTGAAGGAAAGGTGCAGGCGCGAATGAAGGCAAGCAGAGGCAGGTATAAAGAGAAAGGAGGAAAAAGCACTTTACTTATTGTATTTAGTTGTTCATCTTGATTGTTTCCCGCTGGAATCAGGACATGAACCTGGGACCTTGGGATGTCTGTGGCCTGCACCCAACCACTATTCTATCAGGGCACCTGTTTGGCTTCTATTTTAAATGCAATTTTAAATCCCTGTAGGGAGACTGTGCCATATCAGGTTTAACTGAAGCCTCTATCATGTATTCTATGCCAGTCACTAACTTGCATTCGTTTTCTGGGTTGGAAGGGTTAGACCCCCACCAGGACATGTCCTCTGAGATTCTGCTTGCAATAGCTGTCTCTGTTCTACTAACGCCACACATTTCCCATTGAAGAACATGACAGTGTGATTTAAGGGAGAAAATCAAGCCTACAGTGTAGAGAACCAGACTTCCTTTTAGAGCTGCAGTAGATAGAAGCAAGTCATGTTTCTTGATGGGTATTCTTTGACTTTGTGATTGCTTACTTTCTTCTTAAGGAAAGGTACATGCAGGAATGAAGATGAATAGACATGTACTCAGGAAGAGAGAGAAAGAAGAACTATTTATTTTATTTAGTTCATCTTGGTTGTTCCCTTTGGCCTTGGGTCTTGAACCTGGTTCCTTGGGATGTATGTGGACCAGGTCTGGTGGCTTTATCCGTGATAGCCACCAGGGTGCGCCAAAATCACTTTCCTTTTAAAATGTGTAAGAGAGAGAGTGTGTTTTATTTTTCAATGATTTGACCAATTTAGCTTGACACTGTCTCTGCAGTACGTTTTTCTAAAGAACTGATTAAAAAATCTACAAAATAATTTTAGAAATCACAGGCTCATGTTAAAATTTGTGAGGCTAAGTGTAATTATTCTGTGAAAAAAGAAACCCTCTCTATTTTCAAAATACTTTAAACTGCTTGAGTGACCAGTGCATTTTAAGTGTTTATTCTGAAGTATTCAAAAATATTTTGAGATAATTTTGAACTTCCATAAAAGCTGCAAAAACAGTAGAGTGAGTTCCCATATATCCTTTACTCAGTTTCTTCGCATGTTACCCTCTTGCATCACCATGGTACAGTAGCCAAGATTAAGAAAATAGCATTGAATCTTTCTGATTTCTGAGTGTTCCGTGTGAATTTTACCAAACTTAACCATTTTTTTTCAACCAGTATTAAAGGAATTTTAAGAAAAGAATATCTACAATAATTGGAAATGATTTTTCATTTTGCAATGCCAACTAGTTATGGGACCAAAAATTCTCTTAAGTTTCTTTCATGTCTTGTTGGGCACAGGTGGAATTGTGACTCTTAGCCTTAATTCATCCAAGAATATAAGGACTTTCTATTAATGGTACAAAGAAGTTGTAACTTATGTTTGTGGTTGGGGGCATAGCAGTTTACCCCAGTACTTTTTCAAAATAATAAACCTAATGTAGCCAAAGTGGTAATTACCTTCAGTCATGCTTAATTCTCCAACTCTGACTGCTTTCTGAATGCTGTTCCTTTTAGCCAGTAGTGAATAAAGTAGGCTATTTACAAAGATGCCCCGAGATTGGTAGGGAAATAGGTATTTGTGCTATTTGAACCCATTTCTCATAATGAATCAAATGACTTTCTTTTTATCTTTAGTTAGAGACGAGGCCACTTACGAATCTTGAGCAGCCAAGACAACTGTGGAATAAGAAAGCATTTCTGGGGAGAGAATCTGAAAACCGTATCACAAATACTCACCATGTTATTTAGTTAGTGGATTATATTGCACAGTTCAGATTAATTATAGTCAATTAGGTAATTTTACCATGGCCTGAGTTTCTTTCTCTGTCATATGTGTTTACCCTGCAATTACCAAGAGATCACCAGCAAGTGAGGTGTGTCTCTGGGGACTCCTTTTAGCATTAACCCAAATTTCAAATGACAATAGAAGAGAACACCTACTTTATAAAGCTGCTTTTTTTAAAACGAACTAAAAAATTCAACAAATGAATCAGAGCTGTGATTATGTCTGTGCTTGATCAGGCCTGTGGCCATCGGACCCACTTGGCTATCATTCTGAGGTTTGGAAAGATCTTTCCTGTCCCACCTGGCATAGTATTTGGGTCGCATGACTGAGGTGCACAAAGGACTGATACCAAAAGTCTTCTCTTCTTAAAGTGACATGCGTTACACAAAGTATTTCACTTCTCTGTGCATTTCCTTTTTACAAAACACAGCCCAGTTCAGACTCCCCATTTAGAATCAAAGGTAAGTCCATGTGAGCCCAAGTGTTTGTTGGCAGACATTGTCGTCTCTTTGACCCCATCTTGTGGGTAAAGTAAATGTTAGGAGGTTAGTGGTTTTCTGTTTGCTGTTTTTAGCTGCAACTCTCCAAGTGAGATTACACAGAACCCTGAAGAAGAAAGAGTGCTTGCGTCTAAGTAAGGGACCACAGGTCAGCTCTGCTCTCCAAGCTTACTCTTGCCCTCTCCTGGTTCTCCTGGGGCTGACACCTACTGGGCTCGTCTCCTCAGACTCAGTACACCGGCCCCCGGGTTCCCAGAGAATCATCGTGGGTTATTGTGAAAGCCGTGCTGTTAGCTTGAATGAGTGGACGTCAGTTATCTGGGCTGGTCTTCAGACTGGTCCGCGACTGACAGTCTGCTGAGGAGAACTGCTAGCAGACCTAGTAAGGCAGTCCGGAAAATGAGCGTGAGCATTTAGAAATGTTTTCCCTGGTACTGTCCTCCTAAAACTAGTTGTTGAAAAACAAACAGTTCACAGGCATTTAGTAAAAGTACATGAGCTTCTCCTTCCAGATTGCAATGCAAATATTTTTGAAGTCCCTGCACCGGACTTGCACCAGGCCATGCCCTGTTCCAAGTGCTGGGGAGCTGGCTGCGGGTGAAGCAGACACAGTCTGCGCTCACATGGGGCGGATGAGCTAGTGTGAGGAAACCGAATACAAGTAAAGAGTGTCTACGCTGCTGATGAGCTCCAGGAGACCAAAGGGGGTGCTGTGTAAGTGTGTGAGGGGGCTTGGAGCATGGCTGGGGAGTTCATCAGAGTTGCCCTACATCTGAGCTGAGACCTGAACTGACTCGTGGGAGCCAGCCTGGGGCTATGAGAACATCAGGTCACCAGTGAGGCAGCTCTAAACCAGGAGCCAGCCAGCCAGCGTGTCTGAAGGGGAGTGAGGCACAGGAGAGGATAGAAGAGCTCAGAGGAAAGCCCTGGTGAGAAGCCCAGTGCCCCCGAGGCCCCAGGAGGGTTGTAAACCACCGAGTGGCGTGATCAAATTTACATTTTCTCTGCCTTGGGCCACCTCCTGGCCACGGATCTCAAACCTGGTCCAAGGCTTTCATAGCATGCACTTTAGCCACCAGAGGGGTGTGGGGGGCTGATTTACATTTTAAATGGATCACCCCATATTGTTTTTTTATAGATGTTGTTGCAGTGGCGCACACCTTCAACTATGTAATGTCACGACTGTGTCATGTCATGACTATATAATGTCACGATGCGATGTTCCTTGAATAAAATAAAAAATAAATGCATCCCCACAGACTCGGGGCCATAGGAGAGAGGAGCAAGTGGGGAAGCGGGAAGACCAGCGAGATCAGCGGCACTGGCCCAGGCCCGGCAAGATGCCAGCTGCTGCGTTGTAGCTAGTAGCAGAGGGGCCGGGCACCAGGGAGAGATGGCTGCTCTGGGAGGCTTGCCTGTGGGAGGTGAGGGGAGGAAGCGGGATCAAGAATGACTCCTGAGCTTTTGTCTGGCGGGGTGCTGCCCTGACTGAGCGCTGGAAGCTTGGGAAGTGTTCCCTGGAGGTCAAGCAGGGGTGGGACCTGAGGCAAGAGCTTCAGTCTGGTTCCCAGGGGAGCTCTGCAGCAGCTGCAGCGGGAGGGGACTCTGGAATGGGGAGGGGTCACGGCTTTTATGGGGGATGCGTGAAGCTTGGGACTTCCATCCCACAGGCAAGGGATGCCTGAAATCAGGTCAGGATGGGCTGGCCATGTAGAGTTGAGATGAACATATCATTTGGAATTAGGGATGGTACATAAAGTCCTGCGTCCGGAGAGATCCCTTCTGGGCAAAGACACAGCTAACTGCTAGGCGGAAAGTCATGCTAGTATCTGGAGAGGTCGAGTGAGGAGGATGGAAACGACTCCATAGTTGAGGGCGAAGGCAGAAGGCTGTGCTGCTGTGGATGGGTAGGGAAGATTCTTGTACCCTGCTCCCGCGGAGGGAGCCATCTTAGTTGAAGAGGTGGGCATCCACCTGCAGCCTCTCCCACCCCTCAGGCCTCTTAGCAACTCCACTCTTACAAAGGAGTCCCCTCCCTAAGGAGTTTCCTTACTCCCTGACAGGAGGACAGGGGCAAAGGGATGAGGGGCTTCCATCAGGGGTCCTTAACCAATGACTGAAGGTCATTAACCTTAACCTGACTGCTCCCTTCCCTCAGGTTTAGACATCACCTGCCCTCCAGAGCTCCCCTGAGATCCAGCTGAAGTTCTTAGCTGCAAGTCTGACTGCAGCTCCTTGGGGAACGCTTGCCGAATAAATTGTATGCCTCTGGGCAGCTGGATTTAAAATGTCAGCTGTCCTCCCCCTCCCCTCGTTTTGGATTATAAACACTAATATAGTGTCATTACTTTTTTTTTTCTAATTTAAGATGGAATTAGATGACATATTTCAAAGTACTCATACTTCTCAAATATTTCTCAGAATAGTTTTCATTTTCACAGCCATCAAGTGGAAAGGATTTTATTTCTTATCCTAAAGGCAATTGTCTGTTTCTACTGATTCTGGTGAATTTGTTTACTGGTTAATGAAGGGAAACATTTCCAGAGAGCTCTGTTTTCACTGTTTCAGTTCATAGAGCAGATGCTGATCTTAAACCGATAAAACCATTAGATGGTTATTTCCTGTTCACACAGGTCAATAAAATTAGGGAGATTAAACAAAGTAATAAGACAGTGTGTTTAACAGGGTTTCATGGTGGTTGCTGTCACCTTGTAGCAAAAGACTGAGATTTTCCATACATTCTTCGCATGCTAATCATTTTCGCTTTCATTTCCAATTTTCACAACAGCCTGTCGCTATAGTTTGAGCAGATTGGTGTGACCGTTGCGGCATTTTCCCTCTGTCCTTGAGCTTAAAATAAAATTGGACTGTATTTTGATTGCGTTTCCATTTGTTTTAGGGCTTTTGGGATATTTTAAGATTTCAAAATAAAGAACACTGAGATTTTACTTTTAAAGAATAATTTACAGCTCTCATCCCTTCTTCTCTTCCACTTTCTCTCCCTCCCTCTTTCCCTTCTTTCTTTTAGAGTATAGCAGATGCTGAGTCAATCTGAATAACTTACACATTTGTTTAAAAGTCCCTGAGTAGGTTTTTCTTAGCTTATGGTAGAATCACATACCTGTGATAGACTCTCTTACCTTTGCAGTTTTCAGTCCGACATAGTAAATGTTCCATAAATATTTGATGAATGAATGAGTCTGGGGGTTATGTCCTAGGCACAATCCTAAAATACTGGTTTGTGATTTTCTTGGTGTGTCTCTGTGATGAGAACCTTGACCTTAGTCCTTAATTTAAAGCTCAACTATTTTCACAAATACAAACTATGTTGGGAAAATCGTGCTTAAAGCCTTGCATAAACTGTCTTTGTATGCAGCACCAAGTTAAATTTCACTGGATTCTGTTGCAGGGAAGCTAGGGAAACACCCATTAGCACATTCCTTTGCCTCTAAATACTTCTGAAACACTAGGTTTTGCCCATCGATTTCACAGTACATGGAGGCATGCAATTATAAGACAATAATGTATGCATTTTCATGCCTGACAAACACTGTAGTCAAGCTGTGGCATTGAAGCCAGTTGGAAAATTTCACATCCAGTCGGACCAATTGTATAGTTAATGTACTTGCTATGTAATTTTCAGTGTGGGCATCTTCAACTTTCTTTCTTTCTTTCCTTCCTGGAAGTGGGAATAATCGAGTTAGAAATTGACTGAGAAAAAAAGACCAGTGTTTTCTCTGTCCATTTGGTGAGTTCATACATAATGTTGTGGGAGGGAAAGAGTATTAGGGTTTTTTCTTAGAGGGGTGACCGTGATGACTACAGTGCTTGATTCAGGAGATTGAATTGTCAATTGAGTTGTATGCCTGGGCAGGCCAGCTTCACAATCCATCTTGTTAGCAAATATCCCATTAAATAAATTTTAAAGAACTTAATGGTTTTATTCAAGACTTATTCCTGAACTGGGCAGCATCCAGTGTAGCCGATAAAAAGGAGATCTGAGGAGCCGTACAAATGAAAGACTGTTACGAGTATAGGCAAAAGGGAGCAGGAACAAGGAAGTTATACTTGTCAAAACATCGGCTGGTTATTCCAAGGTTACTTTACCTGCAGGTGAGGCAGGGGTTTAGCAGGCAGGTTACCTAACCAATTCTGATCAGGTAATTCCAGATTGGCTAGTTAGTTTCCAGTTCTGGAAGAGCCAAAAGTGTAATTAAATCTCATCATAGTTTGGCCATGTGGGCTTAAATAGGACACTCCGGTTTGGGCCTGATGTCTTGTTTAAGTAAGAGGATTGGATGAGATCAGGCTGTGCTCCATGTCTAGAGAAGAGCTTCGGACTGGAGTTGACCCACATGGGGATTCAGGTGGCAGCTTGAAAGTTTGAGGAATTCCAGAAATTCAACAGCATTTTGTGTGTTTGTCCTAGGCACGACACTCTTTATATGAGAATGGGTGAGACTTTCTCTGGGGCTCTTTTTGAGGAGCAGAACAATCCCTGTTGGGGCAATGAATCAGAATGTATGAATTCAAGACTGACGCAGAAAATATAGGCTCATGGGCTGTTACGGTTCTAAACTACGTTCTCAGTGTGTCCAAAGCTCTTTGAATGAGAAAGTCAGTGATGTTTATATTAACATTTTTCTTTTTCTATTAGAAGTACATATGGGCTTTTGCACAGGGAAGTAAATGTAAGTGACTTGTGTGTGTTCTAATTGAGACTGTTTTGGAGCACGAGAGCTAAAGACTAAAGTTTTCCCCTCTGGCTTACTTTGAAAGGAATGCGATGTAAATTCTGGGGCATTGATGTTTTACAATGCCTGATCAAGACAAGAAGGGGAAGACCACAGAAAAATCAACTGATAAAAAACAGCAAGGAATCACCACCAGGTAACCCAACCTTGAATCTTTGCCAATTATTAACTTAGGCAGTGGCCAGCCACCAGATTGAGTGGCTTTTTGAGAAATCGAGCAGCCCCTTGACAATGACTCCTCTGGGTTGCTGTGTTTATGGAAATGTTTGGCCATTTCTAGAGTTCTAAAGGAAGTGTTTAGTGTGTATACATTTGCATCTATAAAAGCAAGCCTCCCAGTGGCCATGACATCACTGGGTAACACGACCTAGCTCACCTGGAGCCTTCTGTTGGTTGACATTGTGTTGTTCTCTCTCCTAGGGATTATTCAGATCTT
The DNA here is from genome assembly GCA_004363575.1 of Solenodon paradoxus. Lineage (NCBI taxonomy): Eukaryota > Metazoa > Chordata > Mammalia > Eulipotyphla > Solenodontidae > Solenodon > Solenodon paradoxus. The sequence goes on from RJWH01002981.1 coordinate 111,613, forward strand.
AAAAGACTTCGGTGCCTTTTGAATGTTCAATCAAGCAAACAACAGGTAGTGTTTTCAAAGCATGTGCCAACCTTAATAAAGGAGAAATCCCTTGTAGCCAAAGTATTTTTGTGGACAATATGTCTACTTTTCATTTGTTCTTTCACATGTTTTGTCTTTCTTTATCTGGCAGTTTCTCTCATACCTGATTCAGGCTTTGCCATGTTTGGCACCTGTGACTTTGACATTCTCCTCTCATGCTGGGGCACTGCTTCTCTCTGTTCTCACCACATGCCCTAAGTACCAAAGCTCCTCAGTCTAGAAACAGTGTGAGGTTCAGTTCTCCTGAACGTTAGGAAAATGGATTTTTCCTAAACAACATTTCCCAACTTGTCCTTCTTGTTTGCAGTCCTTATTCTCTCCTCTGGCTGCAGCGTCGCTCTGGAGGCTTGCTGAAAAGGGCGTGCCAGCAGAAAGACAGGAACGGAATGAGTTTTGGCTTATTTTGCAATAACGTTTTTATTCGGCAGAGGAAGAAGGGTACTTCTGCTTGAATACGTTTTAGGTTTTATTTAAGCTTAAGGTTTTCTTTTTGGTTTTACTTCTGTAAGATTTGGAGGTCATGAGATTCGAGGCCATCCATGCAAGTTGGAGAAACAACACAGCGATGCTAATAATACAATAATAAATGCTTAAACATTGCCAACCAGTGACTGTCAGGGAGGGGACATGAGCATTCACTCTAAAGTCTATCCCACAGGACTTGTAAATTAATTTGCTTTTAAGAGTTCCTGTGGTAGTAATCCAATCTCGATGACGTGTGTGTATATGAACCAAATTTGCCAGGGAGCTACAGTATTTTTATCAATTTAATTACAGTAGAGAATGACTTAATGGCATGTGAAGGCCAAATAAGGATGTTCATATCGCGCGAAGGCTCACTATGTGGTTGGTGCTTTACGTACATGGCCCTGCTGAGAGCTGCAGCTCCTGCTTTTCCAGATTTGGAAACTGAGGTGTAGAGAAGTTCAGTGACCTTCCCAGTATCATATGGCCAGTGAAACTTGGGATGCAGATCTGGACCCAAACATACCAGCTTAGTGATGTGTGCCTCTAACCAACAAGAGAACCTTAAAATGACGTGGGGATGCACATCAATGCAGAATGCATGTGGCCTTCAGAGAGCTTTTCTGCGGTCCACCCCTTTGTCTCTTTCGTTGCGGCTGCAGCCCTCACCCACCCACCCGACGCTTCTCCTCCACCTGCTTCAGCAGCCACTCTCACTTCATTTCCACACCGCCGGAACCATTTTCCTGCTCATAAACCTTCATGAATGATTGCCCCAGATCAGGCCCGTTCTTCTGAAGGATGGTAGCCAAGATGAGTCAGCATACAGGTCTAGTCGTGGTCCCTGTCTCATTGAACATCTCAAGAGGTAGCCGTAACGTCTAAAACTTCTGCTTTTTGGTCTCTACTATACCCTTCTCCCAGATTCATCCTACTGTCACTTTCTTTCCTCCATAATCCTACCTATTTCCAAGACCCAGATCTCAGGATGCCATTCTCACAAAGAGGTTTCTCCTTGCCTTCCATTCCGGAAGTGGGTTCTTTCTTCCCAAAGAACCTTCTTTCACTGTGGTCTCCTGTGCGGGACCCTTGTTGACGTGTCTCACTTCCGGGCACGTTTGTGTGATCTCTATGCCCACAACTTTGACTTTTGCCTCCGGTTCATCAGATCCTCCATTTGGTGAGTTCTTGGTCAGTCTGCAAAGCTGAATTGTGATTTAAGAACTGGGTCATCTTGGGAGCAGGTGGAACCTTCTGACCCAGGTAACAGAAATGCTCACTGTGGTTTTGCTGTAATTTTCCACCTTTGAGGCTCATGCTCGTTAGAGGTACTGTGTCCCCTTCAGCACCACTTCCCGGTTAACACCTGGCAGGCTTATTCTAAGGGAACTGAATAGTTTCCCATTCCGTGAACCAGTCTGGGAATTTGCAGTCTGTTGTCTGACTAGTTCATCTGGTATATCTTTTTGTAAAACATTTCAGACATCCAAAAATGTGTACTTGTAATATTGGTATTATTCAGAAAGCTGGGAGTTCTAAGAAAAAGTGAAAATAACTGTCCTCAATTGCATAAAGGTACTGAGGTTCACAAAATATATTTCTAATTCTCTATATAACATTTTCATGCATTCATAATTTTGAAATCATAAATGTTATTCCACACCTCCTGTGCTCCATTCTGTAAAACCGTATGGAAATTTTTATATGATAAGAAAGACAGTGGAGAGAATAAATCAAGAATTTAATTAATACCTTGCCTGTTCCCGAAGGAACAGGAGGTTTACAATGATATCTAAAGTCCGACAGTTCATCCTTATTAAAAGCAGAACCAGAGAAGAAAGAAACAAAAGTTGAGTCAGACAGAAATGCCCATCAAAATAAACAAGAGGAATATACATTTGGCTCTGAGGTTTTTAGCAGTCAATTTGAAATGGAATACCTGTGATTAAGACCCATTCTCCTGAATTTCCGTTCTACCAAGACCTGGCCTATAATTTGTAAGTTGGTTAAAATGGCCAGTTTACCAGTTGCAAAGGAAATCCATGTGTGGACTTAGGCAGAGAATTGCAAAGAACTGAATGTCCTTCATCCTGAATCTCTAATGAGTCAAGATGTTTCGTTTCCCTTATGGTGTCTGCTGGTTGGAGTCTAATTACCCTCCTGGCCTCGCTGTTTGTGCTGCAATTCTCTGCATGTCTTGTTTCACCGCCTTAGAGTCTGCTCTTCTGTGGGACACGCTCCTCATCTCGTAGAACTGGGGACAGAGACACGAACAGGGCCAGAAAGATCTCTTTTCATCCGAAGTAGGGTTAGAATAATCATAATGTAGTAAAATCAAATAGTTCAAGAAAAATACTTGACCCAGTTTTGTTGAAGCAAGGCGAAATGATCAAAGTTAGCTGGTTGGAGATTTCATCTGACTTTTTCACAAATCTTGAAATAATCTGTCTAGAACTGGAATCTCTTTTTTGTTTGTTTGGTTGGTGGGTTTGACTTTTTTATATTTAAAGCCACGGGGAACTAAGAAATTGTTTTACAGTAAGGAAGAAGATAGGAGAAAGGGGGGAAAAAGTCATTACAGACTTCTTCATTGTCTTGAAGTAAAAGAGATTTTGGTGCCAGGGAAAGAAGAACTTGAAGGCATGGTTTCTGTGTTCTGAGAGACCAGGCATAGGAAAGATGATATGGTACGCGATAAGACAGGACATGGACCCTGGGTGTAATGGGATGACTAGTAGACTTATGGATTTTGAGGATGAGGAGGCCACTTTGAGCTCAAGACAGGGAAGGAGATGGTTCTTGAAAGATGGACTGATTTTCCATCAGTGAAATTGATGGGAAGGGTTTTCTAGACCAAGTAAGTAAAATATCAGATAATTGAAGGAAAGGGTAAAAAGCATATAGCAAAATGCTGACGAGACATTTCTACTGGATCCAATGATAAGTCAAGTTAGAAGAAACGGTGCAGTGTCTGAAGACACATCTGCGTATTTTGTATGTGACCTGTGAAGCAACAGGGAAGTGATCGTCAGATTTGCAGCTCATCAGTTCGAGCTCCTTCGTAGATGAGAAGTAGACATTGTGTGAGGTTGTGGTACTTGCTGCAGAGCGGTCAGCACAGTAGTGCCGCCTGCAGGGGAGCGACTGCTCTGTGAGGATGGCCTGGACAGGTGTTCACCGGAGGCCGTGTGAGTCTTCCAGCCTGCAGCCATGCCGGGGCCCCAGTGATCGTATTTGCAAAACTCTGGTGGTGAGCCCTGCTGGCTCAGTGGTTAAGTGCAAGGCCTCTGATGGGCCTAGTCCACACACATCCCAAGGACACAACCGGTTCAAGACCTGGGGCCAAGGCCACAACCAAGATGAGCAGTTAAATGAAATAAATAAATGAATTCTGCTTCCTCTTCTCTCTTCCTGCCTGTCTACTTTCATCTCTGCCTGCGCCTTTCCTTAAAACACAACAACTCTGTGGTGGTTTCTGGCACTGGTGACCTATTTAATGCAGTCAGAACTTGACTGGTTCATGGTTTTTTTTCACCTGGTATGTTTGTGTATTGATTTTATTTATTTTTTTGAGAAAGGTGTAGGCAAGGTGTATGAAAGTGAGTAGGCAGGCAGGCATGAAGAGAGGAGGAAGAGGCATTTATTTACTTTATTTAGTTGTTCATCTTGGTTGTTCCCTGGACCTGGGTCTTGACACTGGGTTCTCAGGATGTATGTGGACTGTGTCTGTGGCTTTATCTCCGAGGCCATCAGGTGTGCCTGTGTATATAGGTATGTATGCATGTATGTATGTGTATATCACATGGGCTTTTGAGGCTTCTTATTTTATTCTGTGGTAGATTCATTATCAAAAGCTCCACAGCAAGTCATTCCAAAACTTGGCATTTTAAAACATCAGTGGTCATCATTGTGTCTCTCATAGTCTGTGAGAGTCTGGAATCCAGTATGGGGCCGTGAATCCAGAGCAACTTGCCTGGATGGTTCTGGCTTCCATCTCTGACAGCTTTCAGTCAGGTGTTAGCTAGGCGCTTCGGTCCTTTTGACACCAGCTGGGGCTGGAGGGTCCGTTTCCCAGGTGGCTCACGCACGTGACTGAGTCACCTGTGTGTGTGTTGGTTGAAGGCCTCTCCACAGGGTGGTTTTTCCTCACAAGATGGAGTCTGGGGATTGCCCCAGAACTGGTCACCTTACATGTTTAAAGAAATCGTTTAGTCATTTCAACTGTTGTCAACAGATGTACTGGATGAGAAGGCAGGGGCAGGATACAGGGAGACGGCTTTTCATCTCAATATGAAGGGCTCACGTCAGCTCTGAACTCTGAAAAACAAATGGGCTGACTCACGGCCGAGTACTTCTCATCATTGGAGATGACGGATGTTGGAGAACTGAGACTGCTGGGGAGGGAGACAGCGTGCCTGGATTTGTCTGTCTCTTGCTAGCCCTGGGACCTTTAGGCAAGTCACTTGACCCCTTTGTACCTCAGTTTTCTCAAATCTATAAAATACCCCCTAGGGTCGTTACTAGGAGTAAATACATCTAGCACCTGCCAAGCACTTAGAAGGGTGCCTGGCATGTGGTCAGTGCTGTATCAGTGTTCTCTGTGATGCGGGTGATGATGACGATGATGATGATGATGGGAGCCTAGGCCTTTGAGGGTGTTTTCAGCTCTGATATCTGTAAGTCGTCACTGGTGGGAAAGGGTACACTTCAGTGTTCTCTCTGTGAATTTGTGTACATTCTTCATCAGAAATTTCAGAGTTGGAGTTGTTCAGAATATCGTGCCTTACACAGCGCTAGCGGTCTAAGCTGACAGAAATCTGTAAGGAGGCCGCTCGTCTCCACCGCTCTGCACACCTTGGTGGTGGTTGTACCTTGTGGCGAGTGGTGTCACACAGACTCTAGTGAGCCCATTTGTACACTGCGGTAGATGTGACAGATACGCAGCCCGGCTGAGGATGTGGAAGCCAAGAGAAAAGGCTTTGGGTTTGAATCGGGTTCTGATCTCACATTGCTTTTTTCAGAAGAGGGCTTAGTTGCATCAAGATTCCTACTATTAATTAAGTTCCTGATCTTTGCAAGTGTCGATGTCAAGTCCATCTTATTCGCGTTGTCCCCATAAGTGGATTCCTGATACCAGCTGATGTTCTGTTGACAAAAAGGAATGACTGCAGGCTGCTGCCGTTTTCCTCCCCTCTAACTTGACACGGATTGAAAGTCACAGAATCTTCTATACTTACCTAATGCCTGGCAAACAGTGTGGGTGCCATCCTGTAGGAGGAGTGATTGATGACTCGTTCTCAGTTTGGGGCTCCAGTCTATCCCCGGGTGTGTGAGCTGAGTCTGAGCACTCTAGTTTGCTTGCACATTTGAATCACCTGAGGAGCTTCAGAAAACTCCTGGTGCCCAACCCTACCAAGCCCCGTATCCCCAGCACTGTGGGAAGGGTTCAGGACAATGCATGACATGGAAACAGGCAAGTCCCTACGTGCATTGAGCTGATATAATCAAGGGAGCTTGAAAATACACAAATAACTGTAAGATATGACAGGTGATGTGAGAAGCCGTAAAGGAAAACGGAGCAGTGTAAGGTAGAGTAACTAAATCAAAGATGTCTAAATCTTTGAAAAGCCCTACATTTGATGTAGAAATTATGTTTATTGGTTTGGAAGAATCCTCATTCCCCTTCTCCTGGACCCTCCACCCCTGCCATCTTGGTTACTCTCTTATCCTGAGCTAAATTGTGTTTCTCTTTCTGTAGCTTCCAGCCATCAACTTCGATAGCGCCCCGAATAGCTTGACGAAGTCTGAGCCTGCCATCAAGGTGGGCAGCTACAGAGCTCGAGGTCAGTGGCACGAGTCCACAGAAGCTGTTGAACTTGAAAATTTTAGGTAAGAATCCTGGCATCTCCCTTGCCTTTCATCAGCCTATTCTAATGAGCCCAAAGCCTTATTTCAGTTTCTCTTAGAGCTAAAATGGAAAACCCATTCAAAATTTACCTCGGGGAGACAACCATTCCCGGAAATAATGGGCAAACAGGAGGTTTGTTGGCTGCTCCCACCGACGTGCGTTTGGCATTTGCTCCACGAGGAAGGGGTTCCAGGTTGTTGACCTGATGACGCCGAGTCCCGGCTTTGTCCAGAGCTCTTGTTCTGTCCGCGTCTTGCCAGTAACGCAGTGGCATAAAAGAAGCCATTGCCCTGAACAGATGTGGTGGCTGAAGATGATAGTTGTCACAACCCAGGCTTCACACGTCCTGAAGGGATAGTATCTCACCTTTACCAGTGAAGTGCTCGCTGGCGTCTCTCTCCTGGGACCATGCCGAGCTCCCAGAAGCTGCCATTCCTGTGAGCCAGCCTCCTCCCTGGGGCAGTTCTCTCAGTTGTGCAGCGTCTAAGGTCATTTGGCATGCAGTACCACGTAAATAAGGAATGACATGGAATTATCAGTGTGAGCACTCAAAACGATCCTTGGTGTAGTTGACCTAGATTTTATTTTCCTGTCACTTGTTGACAGTGAACTTAATAATCTACAAGTCACGTGAGGTTACATGATTTCTTTCATATTTTTAAAATTTATTTTTAGCGAGGAACACTAAATTCTTTGCAAATTATTGCATATTTAGTCTACCAGTGTCCTTCCAGAGGGAACTTTACAGTTCTCCCTCCCACCTCTGGCCGCATTAGGGACACAGTATCCAATGACATCTGAAAGACTGGGAGGGCAAAAGGTATGAATGTCAATGTAAGGTGACAGAATTTGCAGTTGAGATGGTATGTTCAGGTAATTATAACTTTTTTATTTAGCCTGGCTCTTAAAATTGGTCCATCATCAGAAAACTTTTGTACATTTACAGTGTTGCGACCCTTTTTACGTCATCTCTTGGTCTCTCCCAGTTTGAAGTGGGGCGTGTGGGGATATGTTTAACCTCTCTGATGGGCTGTAATAACCAGAAAAAAACATTGAAGCTGGAATATCTTGACTTTCTTGAACACACCCACCATACAATTAGTAACCACAAAACCCCACAGTTGCAGGCATGTAGGCTGTCTTAAAGAAATCTCTGTCATCTACAAGGAAATAGGTATTCCGGCCACTGCCATGGGCAGCTCCAGTAGTCAGTGAGGTCATGGGTGGGTGGAAGGGACAGGGAGGGAAGTGTCAGTTTATTGCAGTTGCCCTGGTGATGTGCCCCAGTCATTCTTTCCCTCCATATACCTTTCCCCTCCCCCAGCTGCTTTTAGTTCTGTTTCTAGGAAATAGTTTGGTTAATATGGTAAACTGAAATAAATATACTTGACTGTAATCTTTGTTATTCACTTTATAGGCAAATATCTATGTCCCAGTTTAAAAATGGATATTTACCTTTAGCAATCTATTAAACTCCTTAAATAGTTGAAGAATACAGGCGATCTTTCTCTGTACTGGTAACTTTGAGGCAGCAAATCATTTTCATTATAAAATGTTTTTCCCTTTTTTTTTTTTCATTTCAGTATACAGTATAAAAATGAGAGAAATTTCAGCAAACATCCCCAGCACAAATTATTTCAGGAGATCTTTACAGCCTTGGTGAAAAATAGACTCATCTGCAGGTAAGATCGTCCCAGGAGAGAGAAACAGATGTTTCCCCAAGAGCGGCTTATCTTATAGGTCTAATTTCTAGCATGTAGTTTGCAATAGTTTACAAGAATGGACAAACCATAAATAAATGTAAATAGAGCAAAGACCGTTTAGAAGGAATGAATGACTAGGCATTCGTTGCAGATGACCTCATTAATATCACTCTGGCTCGACACTGAATTTAGTTGCATTTTAGGAAAGAGAAGGTAAAAATAAGTAAATCCCCAAGGTACACTGTTTTCCTTATGTGGATTTGGTTACTCAGAGGCGTTTGTCGTGGGGTTCTTGCTTGATGTTGATACAAGGACTGATTGAAGTGTATTTGGGCCTGGTCCTTGGGAAATGGATTGTGTGTAACACAATCACAACCAGTCACAACCTATGGTGATGTTTCTTTTCAGGCCCAAATCAAACTAGTTTTTCTTTTGCTCTTCTTAACACAGGCGCAGTGTTGGGACTGTAGACAGATATTAGTTAAGAAGCTCTCTAGATTCTCTCTCACAAATACTAGGGGTTTTCGGTGAGCCATTGATAGCACTGGAGCTTTTGTAGCAAAGACACGTGTCCTCTCTCTGTGGGCTACCTGAAGTGAGAGCTGCCTGTTCTGCTTCAGATACGAAGGAAGCTCCTCGCATCTGTCACAGTGGGGCCCAGACTCTCTCCGTCACTGCTGCTGAAAACATGCCGATCAAGAACCTTGAATCTTCCCATCGCTTTGGGACTTGATGGAGATATCTGAATTCTGTCCCATTGAGCTGGGGGGAAAAATTACCCCTCTTCTAGAATGCAGGAGAAGTATTAATAATTTAATGCTTTGAAGCAAAACGCTGGCATTCGTCCAGCACACTCGTGGCCTTGAAGTAGAACATTATTGTGATGGGTTCTCCATAGTGAATCAGCTACTAAATATATGCCTAAGTGGAGCCTAGTGATCCATTTTTTTTCTGGACGCGGTGATTTAGTATTGCTTGTCTAAGGACTGGATTGTGCTCCCAAATACACGGGTTTAGTTTGCGGCAATCCAGGATTGGAATGGCATCTGTTGTGCCTTTGTAGTTGGTTTAAGCAAGGGATTTTAAGACTGGCTCAGACGGTACAAGAAAATAAGAGTCTTCACTGCAGTTTTGTATCTGCGTCCCTGCTCAGTTCTTCACTGGACACTGATAGGTTCTTGAAAGATTAATGAAGTCTGTAGAGGACCTGGATTTGTCCTGGAACGTTTTCTTCTTGAAATTGGGTATGGTAGAACAATGATTAGTAGCAGAATAATTATGGCAGAAATGGTTTTGGGAACTGAAGTTTTTAAACTTATTTGGAGCACAGCTATTCTGGACTCTTTAAGAGATGCCCAATAGGCCATTTGTCATGTTGGTACTTTGGAGAAAGGCAGAAGATTTCCTCTATTAGAGATCTGAGAGGCTTCTCTCTGTCCCTGCTCTGTAGGCAGAAATTGTTAGGAAAAATAATTGGGCAAGGGTTGGCATCCAACAGCTGAAGAAGAGCTGAACAATTCTGAAGGCAACAGCTCTTGTCAGGACTTTTTCAAATTCTTAGTGATTAATGAGGTATTTTAGATTGGACCCAGGCACAGCCTTGCAACATGAGCAGTCCCTGGAAATCTTCAAACTCGGAAGAGACGACTGTCCATCTCTTTGCTTTCATAGTACAAGAAGGAATTTAAGAATGTTGAACGTCAGAAGCATCCCTTTATGTCATCCTTTGACTGTTGACAGATTGTTCTGTTCAGTTCTATTCTAAAACCAGCATTGGGCAAAAGATGGCTTAAGTATAAAGGTCTTCTATTGTTTCTCACCCCATATAACCTTGCCGAATTGCCAGAATGACCCTTTTTTCTCTACTCTCCAACTTTAGACTTACAGAAATAATTCTTTCAGAACTTTTCTGGTATGAACTTCTTATTCCTTTTCTTCACAAACATCGCATTTAATATTGAGTGGAAGCTTGGACTCAATTCAAGAAATAAATTGTTGACCAGCTATTGCATTCAAGAGAGAAAGAGAGCAAATGGTGGAAAAAGGAGAGAGGGTGAAAGTACAGAGATGAATGAGACACGTTGTCCCTTTCTTCCCAAGGACTCAGAGTCTATTTTGGCTGGCAAAGCGGTTGCCCATTATCTCAATCAATAGAAGGGGAAATGTGGTCAAGGCGACCTATTGATATAAGACAACTAATGGCTGGATGAGGTCGAGGGATGTGGACTTTAGTCTCTGGTCCAGTTCTGGTGGTAGACAAGTTTGGGCATATTCTGGATGTTATGCCATTCAATTTTAGCTGGCGAATATTGGGAATTTAGTCTCATTGGTCAAGTGTGGGCCCTTCTAACTCTTTTTTTAAATTATGCCCAATTGATATTCTTGTTCTTCTTTGATTTTACTCTCTCCATCTCTAGTTTCCCCTTAGATCTCACTTTCCTAGGCTCTTTTCCTAAGATTGTCCTGTGATTACACTCTTGTTCCCAGAAATGAAATTGCCAAGAGGCATCTGAAACAAGACAGGACTTGTTAATCCAGAGTCAGATGAGGTAACGCCACAAATACCTCATGGTAGAACTCGAAGATCAAGGGAAAGCATTGCCTCTGAACCTGAGGTTATTCATGGTGACATACGGTGAAGAATCTTGATGTGTGGCAGGTTGTGTAAGCAAATTTTGATCTTCCAACTTTCCTTCTGTGATGACGTCATCTGTCTACCATAGTCTGTTGATAGAAAGTGAATCTCCTCCCCTTTCCCATCTCCCCTGCCTGTCCAGGAAAGTACAGGGGTGTTTTGTCTCCAAGGCTCGGTCGTTATCAGGTTGTATAGGGGAGTGAAAGTTTTCTCTGTTGACACAGCCCCCAGATTAACTGACCGAGCATAACATTGACTTCTACTCAACCATCTCTGCTGTGTTGCCTTAAGAGCCCTGTTTGTTGGTGCCAGAGGAGGCGAGGATCAACCAACAGTTTGCAAATGTGACATCATGGACTTGTGAAGTTGAACGTATACTTTGGGCAAACGACTCAAAAATGAAGGGGATTACGGAGAGTGGTGGTGGTGAGTGGTGGAGTCTGACAGCGGAGGCGCAGGCGCAGCCAGACCACTTGGCCCTTGAAAGAGTCTTAACACAGAAGATAAAAGTGGCACTGCTGCCAAGCATTGTTTCAAATAACAAAGATGAGAAGCGACATTTACGAAAAATGCATGAATCCTCGTATGTGCCAACCTGAGAGTCTTTAAGTTGCAAACGTGAAATGTGAATGCAAAGATACTGGATCGTATTATACGATTTTGTCAGAAAACGTGTGCCAGAATGTCAGTGATATTCATTTTTTGCTTTCTTCTAGTTATTAGGGTAGAGCTGCAATGATAACTTAAATTTTATTCAATGTGAGGTAACATATATCTTGTTTTCATGATTTAAAAAAAAAATCATTAATCTCTTTAATGTGAAATTTGGTTTTATTTTGAAGTGGGTTCACTTAACTGGGGTCTTCCTAGTACTATTCTCCTAGAGATGCCAGGATGTCCCCTCTCTCCCATGTGGAACTTTTATTTGGTAAGTATGTCCTGGGGTTTCTGATTTCCATGAAGAGAGAACCATCTTGCCCATTTAACACGATTGTGTCCATAAATGGATTCACTTTTCTGATAAGAACAAGTTGTTATCACTATTATTTGATATTCCATTTCCTAAAATATCCGCCACACATTCAAAATATTTTAGATATGAGTCTGTAGAAGTTTAGATTGGGAAAGTATTTACACTGTATTCGAAAGATGAAGACCTCTGTGATCTAGAGGAAAAGTTTTGGTCCAAACCATTGCTATCTTGTTAGACAAGCTACTGAAAGTGTTCTGGGGACCTCGCAGTAATCTCTCAGAGGATCTAAATGGTTACTCGTTTGCCATCAGACCGTTGTCATCTGGGGCCACGCTAGGGCTCAGGGTGATGCAGCGATTCCTTTTTTAAGCTCTCCCTGCCCCTCGCGTTGGCTGTCCAGACCCCGTCACGGGGTGAGAGGAGAGAACCAGGAGCTGCGATGCAGCTCAGGCTCCTCAGTGTCTTGATGAAGTTCTTTAAACACACCAAGTTGATGGAGAGATGCTTTTCCTGGGGTTTTATCTCGTCAGGAAGCAGAGAGACCCAAAGGGCCTTAGAAGCTCCTTGTCTGGGAAGAGAGAGGCCTGGTCTCCGTGGCACAAGTGTCAGGTAGTGTGGATGCCCTTAGCATGATCGCCAAATGGGGTCGATCCAGAAGGTCTCCATGTGGCCTTTAGGTACTTAAAACGTCTTCAAATGATCACGATAAACCCTTAGTTCCTTATGGGCCCCTGGAGTTTCGGGAATCTCGTCCCTCCCGGGCCTCATCTCTTGCTCCATCCTTGGAGTGAAGGTCAGAGCGAACCCCTCATGGTTCCTTGGAAGTTATTCTTTCTCTCACCTCTGAGCCATGTGAATCCTCACCGGAAGCCTGTCGCTGCCCCCTCGCCACACACTGCCTTTCTGTCGGTGCCGGCCCCTCGCCCTGACTGTCCTCCCCTCTCTACGGCCCTGGCCCTGCTCCTACCTGCCACACCTGTGCTCCCGGAGCAGAGCGCTTGGGTCTTTGACCCTCAGTCAAGCCTCTGGCATTTGTTTCATGGGAGAACGTAGAGGGCGATGTTTTCACAGAGCGCAGTTTACTGTGTTCCTTTTGGTCACTGTAAAAACTTTAAACATGTAGAAACTTAGAAAAAAGTTAAAACTTGCCTTTTATATCAGTCTTGGAAATAGCCTCATTAACTCTTCTTACATATCTCCTTCTAATCTTTAAAAAAATAATCCTCACTTTTTCCCCTTTACTTTTATGAGCATTTATTATGCACACATAAAACTATAGTCTGATTTATCCAGAACAGAACTTTTAAAAGAGCTAAATTATTGACCGAGACTCCTTTAGGAGTTTGTCTTTTATTTCTCCTTTGCTATCAGTTTCACAACCTAAGATGCAGAAGGGAAGAGAATAGGCTTCAAGAATCTAGGATCTCATAAAATCCTCAAATAAATAATGCTTACATTTTTCCTTCCCATTATTCAACTTGGGGCAAATATCTAGTTCTTAGGGTTTTATTTTCTCCTGAAATTTTTTTTAGAGTTTATCCTCAACATAAAAATGTGTGTGTGCATGTGTGTGATATCAAATTTTACAGGTGGAATGGACTTTGAAGGAAAATCTAATCCAGTCTCTAGTCCAGGTACAATAGGTGAGAGATTAAAACAAACCCAGATTTACGAGGCCAAGTCTTGATAGTACTCTCCTCTCCCTGGTTCTCTATTGACCAAAGAATATTTAAAAGTCGTTTTCAGGTTTGACACTACAGAAAAGTATCACTTCGGGAATCATGTTTTCTCTTTTCTGCTGGTTACTACTGCTTCTTGTGCATTTCTTTCACTGGGAAGTCGAAAGACGTGGCATTAAACTGTTCTCACCTTTCCAGGAAAGGATTGCTTGTTACTTGGCCACATGTCACCACCAGATCCATTTTAAAAGCTGGCCAAGTCAGTGAGGGACGACTTCCCGCCACCGAGGCACGGGCTTCCAAGAGCCAAGCAGTAAAGCAACAGACACGGTTCAGGAACCACATGCCCACAGCTGAAGTCAACCAGCCCAAACACTGCCCCGTAGGAAAGTGCTTCTGTCCCTGAACCACCCTGTCAGCTTTGTGCCACGAGACTGTGCCTTCTAAATATAGCTCTCCCTGTAAATCTGCCTTTTTGTTTCACGTGTTGATTTGTGGACGATTCATTCTTTGGGCATCTCAAAGTTAATGTGCCTAAAACAGAACATTTCGTGTTTTCTCTCTCAGTTTGTCCTCTCCTCAGCTTTGGTCTTCCCTCCCTGTTAACTGAGGTCGCGCCGCCATCTTCCTTTGCTCGGATTGTTGCAGTTAACTGACTTTGATACTTGTTTCAATACCTCTTCCAGAAGAATCCTTTCAAAAATCTCTGTCAGATCAAATCAGTCTTCTGCTTAAAATCTCCCAGCGACTTTCCAGAACAAAAAGTCCAAAGCTCCTATTCCTGTTCTGCAGAGCCCTGCAGACCTGACTCTTGCTATCTCTCTGATTTGAACTGCTGTCACTCTGTGTTCTCTGTCACTCTGTCTTCTTCTCTGGCCCCACAGACATCCTTGCAGAAAGCACTGCACTGCTTCTCAGAGACTATATACTTATGTCATCTGCTGTTCCACCTAAACATGCTCCTCAGTTCACTCAGATCTTGATCTTACCCAAGAACCCTTCTTGACTTCCTAACACGGCATTCCCAGGCCTCCCTAAACCCTTAACCTTTGTTGTCACTGCCTGATATGCATTTTCATTTGCTTGTGTTTCTCTCGGCTCTTTCCTTCTTGAAAAACTCCCTGAATCTAGTATGTAATTTTTGTCCATCGCTGCAGCCCTTGGCATAGAACGGTGCCTGACTCCCAGTGGGAGATGAGTGAATACGCGAAAGTATTCTGCCTCTGAAACTTTCATCAAGTATGTAGAAGAAACATGTAGACGGCAGTCCTTTCTGCTCATTATCTTGGATTTTGGGCCCTAGCATGAGCCATTATGTGGACTTTATTTTAAAGGAAAGATTCAGGCAGGAATAAAGGCAAGTAGGCAGACAGGAAGAGAGAGGTAGAAGAAGCACTTTATTTTTATTTAGTTGCTCATATTTGTTGTTCCCCCAGCCTTGGGTCTTGACCCCAGGACCTTAGGATGTATGTGGGACTGCTCCCAGGGTGCACTAAACCACTAGGCCACCAGGGTGCCCCCTGGATGGACTTTGGACTGGGTCCCCAGTCTGGGCTGTTTCAATGGGAGAACTGGAGAACAAAGGTGCACCAGGAATAATAGAACGAACCACTTCGATTCCTTGAGTCTTCACTTATTAACGAATATTAATCTCTTCATACCTGTTCTTAATTCTTTTACGTCTATTTTGATGTGAATTTTACTTTTTTGACAATCCAAAAAAAAAAAAAAATAGGGCTCTCTCTCATGGTTTTGAGGTATTTTGGATTTTGAAATAGGCTTGAATTCCTCCACTCTAAAATTTTGAGTCAAAGAGGGCAGCTGTTTTGTTGTGAGTTTTGTGTGTTCACGAAAATAACGCATCATGAAAAGGGCAATTTCACTAACTCCCTGCTGTGAAGATGCCGCTTATTCTGAGTGTGAGAGGTGGGGCGCGTGCTTGGTGTGGTACCTGCTGCTCTGTCCCGTGTCCAGTACCACGGCTGCCTGACTGCTTCTGACCCGGGACACATGCATCCCATGCTGACCTCTTCTGCTGTGCAGAGGTGAAATCCCAGCTCCCCTGTCTCTTTGCAAGTGCTGCCTCTGGTGGTAGCCTTTCCCTTTTCTCTTCGTCTGGGGCGCAGGAAGTGCCCTCTGCAGCTGAAAGCCATATGCCAGGTGATCGCGGACAAAGGCCGTGGGAGCTGATCATGCTGCCGTGTATTAATAGTCCTGTCAACGTGTGGCCAAAGTTCAGTCACAAGAGGGGATAAGTATTTGCCCGCTCATGAATTTGCCACTCAATTGGGACATTCCCCAGGGAAGCTTGTCTCTGCACACAGACACATTTTCAGAGCTGACGCAGAAGATCCCCTGGCCTCCCACCCGCCCCCAGCCCCCAGCAACCCCCCACCGCCACCCAGTGCTCCCAGCCGGCACCGCCGCCCGCAATGAATGCCTTTGAAGGCACTTCTCTCCAGGCAGCCCCTGGTGTAGACCAGGGTGGAGGGCAGGGTGGCAGGAGCGCCCAGCTCTGTTCCTCTGTGCAGCCTACGTCTCGGCTGCCCTCCAGCTCCCAGATGCTGACGCAATAACATGAGGGCACTGGGCTTTGTCATCTGTCACTATTATTCTCTGGAATTTTCTGTTTGCACTGAATTGTGTGTTTCCTGGTCCCCTCAACTCCTGGCAAACAGACATGGAGATTGTCTTACAGAACAGGCCATTCCCCCTGAATGCCAGCTCTCCATCCATCCCATGTGCTGTGTCCTTGGTGGGGGGTGACGGCCGGGGGCCAAGGAGGAACAACTGCTCCTTCAGAGGTCAGTGCACAGAGAGGAGAAGCAGAAGCCACAGGGCTTCACTGGCAGGAGTTCTGTTTACATTCACCACAGCAGGGGCCAGAATTACGTAGAAATATTAATAGCATTCGGCTTCCATCCCAAATGGCAAAGCCAAATTTAAAAAACAAATTTTTAAATGCCTTTTGCTTGGAACAGAATTTTCAACTCTGAGACTTTTCTGGAACTCATGATTTACTGACATTCCTTGAAGGATCTAAAACAAAAGCAAAAAGCAAACCTATTCTGGAATTCCGGTTTTTTTTTTCCTTTTTTTTCCCCCCCCGAGTAGGGGAGAAGACAGGGAAACATGTTTCATTTTTATTTTAATATGAAAACAACATTGCGAAGTCCTGGACTTTCCTCGTGAAGATTGTATATAGTTAACAGGAAAAATACCAAGTGCACACATACTTGGCGTGTGAATCATCTCTTAATATGTCCCGTGGCCTCTCTTCTTAAATAATGAAAAGCAATGAGCATTAAACCTCCTGAGGTTGCCAGCAGCTGTTGAAACTTGATCATTATTTATTATTTCTGTTAGATCTTTGGGATGCAGTGTCTCTGCACTGCAGTTTGGGTATGTGCTATGTTTAGCCAATCTCAGCACCTGAGGGGAGCCAGGCCTGTGATGTCTCCCTATTTAGAAAGATTCAAGGTGCTCTCTCCTTAACAGGAGCCTCAGAATAACCACATCCTGCAAGTGTTCCCAAGGCTGAACATTTTGAATTCAAAATCTATTGCAAATTCTCATTCTTTCCCCCAAGGCAGGGATGGCAGGATGTGCCCGAGTTCAGCTTCCCAGCGTGATGTTTTGTAATTCTGCCTGACTGGTAGCGCCCAGGCGGGTTGAATTCTCCCTTTATTTTCAGAGGAAACTCAACTTTGCTTCCATAGCAAAGGCGTCACTGTCATGGTGCCTGGGCTGGAGGAGGGCCCTTCGTGATGACAGGAAGAATGCGTCTCAGCCAGCGATGCCCTTGGGACGTCTTGTTCAGCCTCTCTCTGCAGAGCCGGGCCTCTGCTGGGGGTCCTGCTCTATAAGGAGCACTCAAACATCCTGGGAAAAGAGGGCCATGGAAAAGTTCACTTCCAGCCTTCTTCCCAGGAGCTAAGTCTTAGTTGATGGGAGAAATGGAGAGTGGTTTAGGGGGCAGTGTCAGAGGGATAGATGGGGTAATGAAGGGTGGCCCTTCAGTGGCAGAAACTAAACATGTCCATCCTGCCCTCAAAGAGGGGAGCCCCCCTGTACTCTCAGGGCTGTGATGTGCAGGTTTGGGGCAGAGCTGAATGTCTCAAGACCGCAGAGGAGACAAAGCTGAATTTTACCCCCAAAGACCAATGGTCATTACGGGGCAAGCCAGGTGCAGGCTGGCTTGGAACCACGTTCAAGGCCATGCTGCACCTGCCTGGCTGTGGTAGAACTTGCTGGTCTGGTCACTGCCTGGCCGCATCCAGGGAAGGTGGCCCCTGCCAGGCTCCACTTGTCTGGCCCTGCCCTGGAAGCTAGGCTGACGGCAGTGCTGGTGCAGTGTCAACAAGACCCCTAAAACACTCACACTTAGCCAAGAAAATGAGGAAGACCACAGAAGCTGGTCCAGACGAGGCCCCACATGATTTCTCTGCCCCCGCACACCCCTCCACAGCTAAGCCGGTGTGCAGCAAGAAAGTTGGGGTACTCTTAAGGTCTGTCGTCTCTTGCTGTTTCCACACCCTCAGTGGGGTCTCCCCAGAGCCTGTCCTTAAACATTTACTTGTATACTGTTTTTACCTCAGAATCTGTTTTTAGAAAATACTTTATCCCTGTTCCTTTTCTTCTTCTTCTTCTTCTTCTTTTTTTTTTTTTTTTTTAGGAAAGATATAGGCAGGAAGAATGAAGGTGAGTAGACAGGCAGGCAGGAAGAGAGGGGAAGAATAAGCATTTTATTTTATTTTTTTACTTAGTTCACACTGGTGGTTCCCCCTGGACGCCCGGGTCTCAAACCCAGGGGTATGTGGCACGTGCTCCTTTGGAGGCGGTTGAGTCAACCGCTACTCCAGCAGGATACACCATCCTTCTGTTTTCAAAACTACTTACTAATGAGCTCTGGGGTCTGTGGAGGACACCCATCCTTTTATTCCCCAACCCCAGTGTCACAGGACATGATAAAATTTCAAGGAAAATGTTGACATACGGTATCCATGAGACTTGGTGCAGATACTCAAGGCAGGCTGCGAATTCTGCGTTGCATCTTGTTACCTCCTGTAGATGATGCATATCTTCCCAAAGCTGGTTTTGGGGGGCTGTTGTAATAAAAAGTGTGCAAACCAGGTGGAAGAGGCAGCAGAGATGCTGGTCTTCATTCTGATTCTAAGGATTCAGAAGTTATTTTGTGTGCGTAGCTGCACATAGCTTGTTCATAAGTACATGTAGTTATTTTAGAACAAAATAAACCGATTTTAACTTGTGTACTCTTTTTAAAATGGATGCTAAGTATTAGGACTATAAGAATAAGGATACTAAGTATTGTTCTTATGAAGTTGGACGTAATTCCTGGAGTTTTTGGTTGTCTCTTCTGGTCGGGGCAGCCTGTGTTGTTAACAGCACTGTGAGCCCAGTCCTTTGGGGGCTGGGGGGGTTCTCTTCTTGTGATGCAGGTGGTCCAATGTGTGGCCATCAAAATGGGTCAAATGTTCCAGAATCAAAGAACAGTCCCCGTTGCCGTTAAATTGGAAATAATGTATGTGTCTTCCTTTACATGTTCTTTATTCTCCTTAATAGATAGGTGCCGCTCCTGGGTCTCTCAGACACCAACGTATTCTCTTTTCTTCTTTCAGGGAGTGGGTCAACCGAGCCCCATCTCTTCATTTTCTGAGAGTGTTAATCTGTCTGAGACTGCTGATGAGGGATCCATGTTACCAGGTTGGTTGGAAAAAATGAAAATTTTTTTGTATTAGTTATGAAGATGAAACTAAAAACCAGTGGCCTTTTCTTTGAAGCGGACTGTGTCAGCCTTTTGTAATCTGTGAAAACTCAAAATACTGCTTCCATGTTTGTGCTATTTACAAAGATCAGACAGAAGCGATTTAGTGTAGACAAAACAAAAACCAAAAACCCCCTTGTAGGTTCTGCTCTGTCATATTTATGGGATGAAGTAGACTGAATTTTTGGTCTACGTTTTCATTATGACCTTCCATTTTAAGCCATGGACTGTTGAGACACTTTTAGACTTGGCTGCACCTTTAAGTGTGTTCAAGGAAAAGCCACTGACTAGGTCAAAGTCAGCAGTGAAAATGGGGGCCTTTTCTTGGGGCACCAGAGGTAGCTAGTGGGAAAGACAGAGTCTGTGAATTTAGTAGCTAGTCCAGAGTTCATGAGCTTCCCAACCTCCAGCGAAGACCCTAAGAGATGAGCAAGGGACCTCCCACTTTCTGAGTTGAGGGTTCTGGGGTCAGTAATCTTCCCCACTCCCACTAGTCGAATATGCTGCCTCAAGTTTAGTGCCTCTCAAACTTAAATGCACAACGCAATTACCTGGGGACTTTGTGAATGATGATTCATTCATTCATTCACTCATCATTTATTCAGTATAAACTGAGACCCAAGATTCTGCCTTCCTAACAGGCTTCCAGAGGAAGCTGCTGCCACTGGTCCATGGCCCACACTTTGAGTAGCAAGTAGTAAGTACTTTAGCAATGCAGATCTAAAGAAAGCTTACCTAACACTTTCCCTAAACCTCAAACATTATTCCTTCCTTTTCTACTTACAAAATAGCTGTTCCCATAAGGCAGCAGTTCTCAAAGCATCAGAAACACCTGGAGGACTTAAAGATTGCTGCCCCCTGGGTCCACAGTACCTCGTTCAGCAGATTTGGGAAGGGCCTGAAGGTCCCCATTTCTCACACGCTCCCAGGTGATGCTGCTGCTGCTGCTGCTGGTCCAGGGACCACCGTTTGAGAACCGCTGTTCCAAAGCATCGATTACTTATTGATCTGTTTGCCACTGTCAACTATCTAAAGAACGTTCTTAGTATTCATTTATGCCTCAGTAATTTCAGATTATTTTTCCCCTAAGAAACCTCTCCTTCTGTGCGTTACGCTGCGAGGAAGCCCACACCAGTCTGAGGATCTTTTGTTTCAGATTCACTTTCATCAATGACTTCTTACAAGAGTCAGAATGTGTTTCCTTTCATGATCTCAATAGCTGTTTTTTTTCCAAACTTGGCACAGAAAAAAGGGTTTTGACACCAGTCAGCTGCAGAACCTGCTCTGACTGAGTCTCTGGGAGCCATGGAGTCATGGCGTCTGCATGTCTTTCCTGTAGGGGAGGCTTGTCCTTCAGCCCCTTGTATTCTAAGCTGGCTTTGTGCTCTGTTGTGGGTTAATGAGCCATGATCCCTTGAATATATGACTCGGAATATTCCAACTGGCTTTCTGTCCTGGTGGCTCACAGTTTTCTGGGCTCATAGCTTCTTTTCCCCTATGACCTACACGACAGAACTGAGCTACCATTTGCAATTCAGTGTGAGAGGGGTCAGCCGTGTGTTCAGTTCTCCCCGGATCGCTCCGTGCATGCTCATCGTTCCTGCCTAATCACAGATTGCACCGTCTTTTACACTCCGAGGTGTCTCCATTTTAGTAAGAACCTTGTCAAAACGTTCATGGCGCAAGATGGGTTTTCAGCAGCAGATCCAGTTTTGTGACCAGCAGAACTTAGCAAAATATTTGCCTTAGAGCTGGCAGATCGTGGATGACAATTGTGTCATACTTTGCTGACCTCATCTAAGCTGCTGCCTTTCTTAATCTCATTGTTGATGGCCTGGAACAGTGTTGGTTGTGCTTGCTCTCCAGAGGGAAGGATTCAATGACTTCTTTGTTTCTGGGTTTTTTTGCGGCCAAAACACACATTCAACAAAAACTCTCTGTGCTTTCCAGTTTCTCCGTTGAAGGGGAGTCTCTCTGAGTCTCTCCTCCTGACACTGTTTCTGGGAGAAGAACATGGGCTCAGGCAGTTGTTTCACATCTTGAGTTGCCAGGAATAGTTAGTTGGCGGGCACTGCTGGGTTTACGGCAGTTCACGGCGGCGAAGTCAGTCGGCCTTCCCCACGGTGGGCAGGTCTTTCCTCTCCGTGAAGCAGCATTGCAGGGTCCAGGCGGCTGTTCAAACCATCGCCCCTTCTCCCAGCCAGCCCCCTACCCCCTGTCCCTGTCGTACTGGAAATTTCTAGCAATGACGTCATCGCCCATTTTATAGGAAATCCGCTCCTGATGTCTTTCCTTTGTGACTTGAGATGTTTGGATTGTCATGCAATTTTGAATCTCTTCTCGTTTCAAATATCCCTCCTCCTGGCTAAGCCTGACCTCCATCTGTTTGCTCTCTTACAGTTTTGGAGGCTGGTCCCTCTAGTTTCCCTTGTTGTAAGAATGCCCTTTCCTTGACCCAGATTTTATCCCTACAAGTCATCGTCTTATCTTCCTACGGCCTTTCTTGAAGGGTCAGGCCTCTTGGTCTCTTGAACCCACTTCCTTTCTGTTCCTTTCTCTCAGGACTGATGGATTACGTAACTTGCACATGTTCTGTGTACAGGGTCGCTCTGGAAGCCATTTAAATTGACCACAGGGTGCATGCTCCCCTCCCGACTCCTTGTCACTGAGATTGTGGACTGGTGGCTTAGACGGGCCTGCCAGTACACAGAGGCTTCCGTATGCTCGATGGAGAGTCCAGCCCCAGAAATGGCTGGAAAGAGTAAAAGATAACCCATCTTTGAAGATATATTTGCTTTGCGTTTTCCATATGTTTTCAAGAAAAGGTACAGGCAGGAATGAAGGGAAGTAGGCAAGTAGGCAGCTGGGCAGGAGGAGGGAGGAAAGCTTTTATTTGTATGCAGTGGTGCATCTTAGTTGTTCTCCCTGGCTGGAATGCGAGCCAGGGCCTTTGCGATGTATGTGGCCTGGGCATAGCCAGAGGCAGTTGACCAAACCACTGCTCCACAGTTTTCCATAATTTAAGGAACACACATGTTCTAAGATGTCAGGTGTACTTGGAGTCCCAGGCATGATGAAAATAAATGCTCACCTAGACGCATGGTAATGAACCCACAGGACCTGGCTTATCAAGGATAAAGAGAAAATTGTAAAAACTGCTAATCTGTAATTATGTTAGAAACAACCATGAAAAGATAGCCCAGCCTCGTCTCAGGCCTTCGTTCCCCAGCCTCTCCTTGCAGCACACGCCTGCTCCACATTTTCTGTCTCCTGGCATCCGGAGAACCTCCGGCGTGTTTTGTTTTTCGTATTCCTTACTTGCTCCTTTTCTTAATTCTGCTTTTCTGAATGTGACTCTTTCCCAAAGTTCTTTTCTTTATCCTCTTTCCCACTACCTTCCACGTTCTTGGCTTCAACTATCATTTTATTTTTGTTGTCGTTGCTTTTTGCTCGCAAATACCTATATTCAACCTCAGACTTTTCCTTTTATTTAAGTCTGAAATTTCCAGGGCTGTGTGGGGCAGCCATCTCCATGACACAATAGGAACGTTCTCGAAGGACTGCCTGGAGTCAGCTTAGGGGTCTCTGAAACCCACTCGGGGGTCCCACTGGCTTAAAACTGTCTTAGAAGTCATGTTAAGATGTTATTTGCCTTTTCACACTCGCTCTCTTACAGGCGGGCAGTTCGGTTTCCCGAAGGCGCCAGGGTGTGTGAGGGGAACATGGCACCGCTGGCGGATGGAACGATGTGCTTGTGTGCTCTTGTGTTGTAAACTTTGTTCTACTCTCTGCCATGTAAGATACCACCCATATCAACACGGTCTCTAGGGATTCTCAGTAATGTTTAAGAGCATGAAGGAGCATGGAGACCAAAGTGCTTGAGAACCCCTGCAGGAGCCCTTGACAGTAAATGCTTTAAATTGAAGCTCTCTGATGCTTCCCCGCTCCTCTCCTGGAACGCCTTATTCTTTTAATGCCGTTCCATTCCTTTGGACTTCAAAGGAGGAAGCTTTGGAAACATCTTAGGCTTATTTTTTTAATGTATTTTTTATTGTGGTAATGATTATACACATTAAAATAATTCCCCATGTATAGCTTCCCCATTTCTTAGATACACGTCAGCACACCCTGCCCTCCAGCGCATCAGCATGTGTTCTTCCCCAGTGTCCCGTGTGCTCCTCCACCATGTGCCCCACCTGCCCCATTCCCTTTTGGTCACCTCAGTTCTGTTGCAAATGTTTCAGGGTTGGTTGTGTTTCATCTGCTCCTTTGTTTCGTCTGTTCACATTCCTCTCTTAGGCTTATTTTTCACTTGCCCCCTTACCCATATAACATGCCAAGTCTTTAGAAAATTAGTTATTATTACGCCTGGAAGGAAGTCAGGGCCCAGAGGAGCCTTTCAGTCATGGCAGAGGAGCGAACAGTGTGGCATCACTGAAGACTTTAGAGCAGAAGAGTGATAGGATCGTGTCAACAGTACCGAGGGCTCTGCCGTGTGTTGAGCAGAGTCGTTTTAGATGAGAGTGTCTACTGGCGCTGATGTTGTCGGGCGTGACCAAGACAGTGGTAGGCTGGCACCACCCGTGTTGACACTAGTGCGCTCTGTTTTACTTTTTTATTAGCACCGTGTTTCTCATTTAGTTGTGCACATTGGCTGCTCTGCCAGCCTGGGTCTTGAACCCGGGACATTGGGAAGTATGTGGGACTGCTCCTAGGGTGTACGAGACCACTAGCCACCAGGACGCACTCCTGTAGACGTGCAGGTCAGCTAACCAGGGGACTCTCTCCAGGTCACTAGTCTCGGAAGCGCAGAACCCAGTCTTGACCTTCCAGACTGGGGCCCGAGAGGAAAGGCAGAGGTCAGGCACCCAGGAGGTGTAATCTAAGCCTGCAGTCGCGTTTGCTTTTCAGCTCAGTGACCTAAGTGCGAAGCACAGGCCTGCGCGTTCCTTGTGGTCTTGGCTTTCCTGTTACTACTCTCAGGTTAGAGTGTTCGCTTCCACCGGTTCTACGAGGATGGCGGGGGCCTCACACCATCTCCAGACCCTGCTCCAGTCAGTCCCCACGGGGGCCTGGGGGCAAAGCGTTTCTTTCACGGACGAAGCGTCAGTTCTGCAGCACATTGCGGCACATAGCAGCACCGTTCTCGGAGCGGCAAAGCCTGCTTCCCCCGCCTGCACGTTAAAACAGAGCTTCTCACACTGTTTCCCCAGGGTAGTGAGTTTTCTGAGAAGAAGACCCCTCTGATTGACGCTGGTGAGGAAATGCTGCCCGTTAGTTCTCCCGGTGGAGACGTAGCTCGACTGTGGAGTCAAAGCTCTGAGAAGCCCTATGATAAAATAGTCCATTAAACTCTGTGGCTACCTACTAACTTGAATTCTTGTCACTACTGTTCATTCTGGAAGAGATATACTTAAAGAACATAAGAATATTGGATGTATTATCCTTGATTAGGTTGGCTATTTCACACAAATAAAAATAACATTTTTAACTACTTATATTCTCAAACTAATTTGAATTTGACCCATGAAACTTTTTTGTTTGTAATGTTAGAAACTGACTACTACCCACTGCACAGAACAAAACGTTTACTTCCAGTACATGGTTTAGAAACTGAGACGTAGTCCCATGTTATTAATATTGACTATTGGATTGATACATTTCTTGTCAAGATAAACATTTAAAAGTCATCATGATGATGACCAGTTATTTAAACATTATTTTCTCTTTTGGTGTCTTCTTGCTTCCAAGCTTCACATTTAAGTCTTTTTTCATGTCGATGACTCCCAGGTTTCCTCATCTCATTTTCTCTGACCTCTTGTCCCTTTTTTCAGTCTTGGTACGACTTGGTAGCTATTTACACTGTATGCTTGTCCGAAGCTCAGTGAAGTAGGCATCTGTCATCTACATATTTGTGTTCCCTTCAGAGCCTAAACTGGGGGTTTTGCCTAACAGGAATGAAAAAAAAAAAAAAGTTGAATAAATATAGTCATTAAAATGCTATTTTTGTTTATAAAGAAATATCGAACCATAACTGGAGATAATAGAGTCAGTATTCTTCATGTTCTTTAAGTATAGCTCTTCCAGAATGAATGCAATGATGAGAATTTAAATTAGTAGGTGGTCACGGTGCTGTTTAGAATTGAGCCATAGGTGTCCTTCAGTCTTAATTAAACGAGGGCGTGTGCACTGTTTCAAGTGTACTTCACATGGAAAGAGAACCCTTGATCCAGGGGACCTCAGAACCTGATTCTTTGTCCCCAGCCTGCCCACCGGGCCAGCGTCCTAGTGGACCTGGGTTCCTCTCACTCACACTCGTGAACTCCCCATGCCGGTTCCAGAACTGAAATGATGGCCAATGTTTATATTTCACAGAACTTCCTTGTGTGCATGTTAAGTAGGGAGAGCGCTCAATACGCTTTCAAGAGGTTAGAGCTACGAGGAACACATTTCCCTGAAGATACATGTCCAGGTGGATTACCCAAGAGCATTGCTATTAACAGAGGTCCAACATGGTCCCCTTCCCAACTCCACCCCCACTCCCCCACCCCCAGTGAGTGCTTGTAGGGCGGCTTCAGAAATGTAGTGACATATCCTCTTGGGAACTGGATTTATAGCCCTGTACCAAGAGACGTTTTGCAACGATTATCCTTACTGTCTTTTGGAGTATGCATTTTTGCCAACACAGACTAATTTTAAGGAGACGTCCTATACGCCACTAGAGCGATGCTTCTCTAACTTTCCCGTGCATGGAGCTTCCCTGTGGATCTCACTGACCTTCAGAGTGTGACTTGGTGGGGCTGGGGTAGGTGTAGGAGTCACATTTCCAATCTAGTCCAGGTGCTTCTGCTGGTCCACACGAGGCCGAGGCCTAGGGGAGGGGCCTGCCTTCTTACCCAGGCTCCGTCACATTTAGGCAACGTGGCTGACCTTTCTGGGTCTTCACTTTTCCTGCTCTACAACCTCAGGGGGTTAAAGGGAATGCTGTCTGAGAGCGCTTTCCAACTCATATCTTATGACGCCTGGGAAGAGGCAGCAAGAACAAGGAGGCGGGCTACAACAGTTTGCAGTATTTACATTCTCTTAATCCCAACCCAACTTTCCTGTTTAATTAACAGTTTATCTTAAATGTAGTGTGAATGACAAACATGAAACTTTCCGTATTTGTGGTAGAATGTGTACCTTCAGTAATTTTCTAGTCTCAGGATTGAACAAAGAAATTATATATAAAACACATTTCCCTCATTCAGGCTCATCTTTTATGTGTGTTCTCTCATTTTTATTTTATTAGGAAATTCTCCATAGCTTGGGTGGGATCGAAAACCTAGCTCAGGTAAGATTCCTTTTGTGATGGTTGATCTTGCCTTCCCTTTTGTGCCATGATTCTGGGCAAGGATTACATAGGTGTGTGACAGAAAATGGTTTTCTTACCTTAGGCTGCCTGCCCCGGGGAGGAGCAGGCAGGGTTAAGTATGGGCATGGGAGCAGGGAGGGGCCCCTGACATTTTGTTCTGGCTAATTGGGATCCCTTTGCCCAGGCTGTTAAAATGAGAAAGTGCTATAAAAGATCACATGTCTTCAGTCAGTAATTAAAAAAAAATGAGTGTTGACTGACAGGCGCAAGTCCTTAGCATTGCCGAGACCACGTGCTGGAGAAATACTGGTTACAGAGATGTTCAGCGCTTTTCCACAGCAGAATGCGTGTGTTCACTAAAATCTTAACAAATAAATGGCAGTGTGAGGCTTGACCCTGATGTCATTTATTTTTCTGCTTTTGTAAATGACTGAGGGAGGGAGCATAAGCTCATGACTGTGGAGCCAGTCAAATATTTGGTGCATTAATATAATAAAACAAAATTTCTGGGCATGCCATTGAGTTGGAACAGTCTGTTTTCCACAAATATAAAGCATGCATGGAAAGAATGATTTTCATTAAAAACCTGTGGTCCTGTACACTCACTCTGAATTATTAATGCAAGACTTGCCTTTAATGGCAATTTAATGTTAAACCTATCTTATCATATTTTGATTCTTGGGGAATTGTTATGACATGTTCAGCTTTTGTTTTTATGATTTTTTTAAAAATTGATTGGCAGTTGACTTCATTTAATGAAATAATATTCATAAAATGATATTATACAGGATCTCTTGTTTTTCCTCTTTATGTGTGTTTCTCTGAGCCTGTTTCATATTATAATCAGTTTTCACAGGGACTATCAGATTATCCCAGAGCCCTTTTGTTTGCATTTATACTGCTACCCGTGTCTATGCTGGTTAGATGTGATTTCGTGTATTTATAAAACGTAGTGTCGATCGCACTTACATAGTATGCTATTAAAGCTCTGCTAAGCATGTGCATTAAAGAATTAAAATTCTCTGTATCGTAGCGCATGCAGCTGCTTTGTGTCTCGTATGTCTTACCCCATGAACTTGTGCAGTTACAAGTCATCTGGGGACATTTGAGAGTTTGCACAGCCTGCCCAGGGCCCGCCCTCCACTTCAGGGCCTGCCAGGAGGGCAAAGAATCCAGAGGCCCTGCCGAGGGGGGTCTTTGGTGAGCCAGCTGCGCCACCTACCGCTGCTTCTCAGAAGCGCACCTGCTGGTCCCGCAGCTCTTCGCCGCGTCGCCTCTGGGGTCCGCCCTTCTCATCTGTTGTTGCTTTGCTCCCTCCCGCAGTGCATGGAGATGGTGGCCCAGGAGTATCTGGGCTACGGAGAGGAGCAGCACAGCGTGGACAAGCTTGTCAACATGACGTGTAAGCGGTGGCGCGGGCACAGCCACCTCTCGGGCGGCTGCAGTGAGCTGGGCGGTGTGGGCAGCGGGAAAGGGGGACAGGTTGGACGTTTGTCAGCTCGCCCACACGCAGCTGCCACTGCCCCAGTCCCCGCCGCCCTGTGCTCTTCAGTAGCAAAAGCAACCAGAAGGACTCTGAAAACCACGCTTTCGCCCTGAGAAGCCCGATGTCCTGTCAAGATCGTGATTGAGCTTTGTTTAGTGCAAGAGAGCCTTCCTTACAGGCCAAGTTTAACTATATGAATATTCAGTTCTTGTCTCTAAGGTTGGGTTGATAGTGATATCTGCACCACAAAAATCAGGAACATTCAGAACAGGAAAAAGAAACAAGAAACCACTCTGGTCTGTGTGGGCGAGCTCCTGTCACCACTCAGCCTTCTCCGCTCTGTGGGCTCTTCCCAGCCCCACCTGCCATCCTCTTCAGGCTTGACGAGGCACAGCCCTGCTGCCACTGCGGGACGTGGGGCCGTTTTCTCTGTGTGTATAGGCTGGTTTCCCACGCTGTCTGCCCCTCGAGTCTGTGAAGAGCCCTGGGCACGAGGACATGTGTCTGAGGACAGCCATTCCCTCCGCCGCTGAGGACATGTGCCAGGCCCTCCCGTTTGCTGCCTCTCCTCTCTGTTGCTCTTTCACAGGGAGGCTCTTTGAAGAAGAGGTTGCACTTTGAACTTGTGAGGATGTCCAGGAGCTCATTCGATTTTAGGAGGAGCGAGAGGTTGCCTTTCTTGGGGTCTCCATATTTCATTATTATAATAGTACTATGTAACAAATACTAGTTGAGCTTGAAAGATAACTCTCAGAGTAAAAAAAAGAAGCCTGTTCATCCTCCCCACTATTGTTCCTTTGGGGTGACCTGATCGTCCTTTGCCCTTTCTCTGTTTGCCCCTCAAGACTTCACACCTGAGGTTCACTGTGTGCTGCCATCTTTAATCTCCAAATCCCTTGCTGACTTACGTCCTTCCCTCCTAGATATTTTTCAAAAACTTGCTTCTGTCGAAGACCAAAGAGAATGGGTCACCACAAGCGGAGCCCACAAGGTGAGTGGTCCCAGGAGGAGTTGATGCGTCAGTGTCAGCGCACAGGGCAGTGGCTCACAGCTGAGGGCTCAGAGCCTGGCCGTCAAGGAATGACAACTGACAGTATAAGTGATAATGATAAACCTGCTCACCCAGCGTCAAAATGAAAACCTCTAACAGTCCTCTTATTGTCCTTTATCAGCCTAATGAGTAACTGTAGAAACAGCAAATAGAAGTTTTCTGAGACTCCTTTTTTTCTCTTTCATGCTAGTGAATAGCAACTGGGTATTTTTGCTTAACTTAAATGTTGCCTGAAAAACACTGGGAATATGCCCAGTGAGCCGAGGTGGGACTTTGCAAATAAACAAATAAAATGTACATATATTGATAAATACATTCCATGGAGCACAGGGGATGGTATTCGTTTCGAGCCCTAGAAAGTTGTCGTGTCCATAGGCCAGTTTCATCTGGCGCCACCCCATAATAAGGTGATGCAGTATTTTGATGGTGAAGTTACATGGGTGCTGTCGGAGCCACGTTTCAGTAAACTACGGCGCGCTCGCGTCCCAGGCAGCCACTTGGGAAATGCTGCCGAAGATGTGTTAACACACGCAGATCATCGTACAGCGGGTGGGTGGGTAATGCAGAGCTCAGTATTTTCCCTTTCAGCAGCTCTGTTTTCACTGGTATTGTTGCTGAGAATTTGAAGAACATTGTTGAGCTGCATGAAGGTGTTAAGAGTGGGATATGGCAACCTGTGCAAATGATCTGTCAGTGACTAAAGTTGGGGAGACATGTTAGAAGACAGAGAAGAAAAAGGGATTCGAGAAGCTAAGATAGCACCAATTTTATAAAAGAAGTGAATAAAATCATAAAAGGGACGAATCCACGTGACAGAAATAAATAAATCCCAGCCGTTACCACATGGCTTGCAGCTCTGGTCTGAAAGATGTTTGGGTGTGTGCTTTGGGGGTGGTCTGAGTTCTAAAAATGAAGACAGAAGAAGAGGAAATGAATTTGCATGAATGGGAATTCTGAGAAAGCAATGGAATAGACTCAGAAAACTTCATTTTAAGTCATGTACTTGGGGCGATGGAGTCACTGATTCCTGTCATTTAATATCACTATGAAATCTGAGAGGCAAATGGAGTGTTTGGTCGTGTTGACTTATCGTGTTGATTGCTGTTGGGGAGAAATGTCAGCTTTCAGTATTTTGGTGAAAAACAGTTCCATAGTTTGAAAAGTGTCTTAGCACAATTGCCCAAATCAGAGGAAGCTCCCCACTCTGCAGTGTTTCATGTATGTCCTTAGTCTCTCCACTTCTCCTTGGGAAAGGGACAGATAAGGCAGGGGACCACGGGCACATGGAAACAGAGATGTCTCAGAACCAGGCTGGCCAGGTAGTTGGATCCCTTTGGACTCTGGTCAAGAGCAAGCAAGGGAAAGATGGAACCAGTCTCAAGATGTAGTCAGTAAAGACCTGGCTGTTGGGAACGCTTAACGGATCGCCTCTGAGGTTAAGCACCTGTGATCTTTAGCAGAAAACAGTGTGCCATGCAAAGTGTTGGTCGTTCTGACATAATTCAACGTTCACTTTGTTTTTCAGACTTTAGTAAATTTACTCGGAGCTCGAGATACTAATGTTCTGTTGGGCACCCTTCTGGCTCTAGCTAGTTTAGCTGGAAGGTAAGTATACGTTATGACATTTTTCAGTTCTGCAGTGATAGCAGTTTAGACAAGAGATGCAGACCAGAAGGCCAGTCTCTTTAGTTGCTTTGCCACCACCTTAAACCGTGTAAAAAGAAACACGAAAGAGCATTAATATATTGAACAGGATCCTGACTGGAAAAGCATCATTTAAACATATATTGGAAAGACAAATCACAGTCTAACATTTTCCTTTCTTGTCTACTGACTAGAAATATTTACCTAGTATTTGTCTCCAATTCATCGTTACTTCTGCTTTCAAATTTCCACGGTGTTTCTTTGGCAATTGAATCTCCCTGATCTTCTTAATTCTCTTGTGTATTTCACTTTCACATAAACACGTTTTTAGTCATTTTTTTCCATTTAAAACAATTCTAGATAAACACTCCCCATAGATGTCCTATTGTTTTAAATAAAAGAGCTAGAAAGACATTATCAGTAAGTGAATCATTGCTATTTTGTTTTTTAAGTTGTTTCCAATAGATTGAGAAATAATTGCAAATGCAATGTACAATATGGCGATTTGATATGCATGCATGTCGTGAAATAATTGCGAAATCGAGAATATGTCCGTCAGCCTCACATAGATAATTTTTGTGTGTGTGATAAAAATGCTTCCGATCTGCTCTCAGCAACTTCCCAGCATAAACACTGAGCTATTAACCCATGTCACCATGCTGTCCATTATATTCTTAGCACTTTTTCTTCTTATAACTGGCAACTTGCTCCCTTTGACCTGCACCTCCACTTTTTCCTGCCCTCGCAACCTCTGTCAACCACCCACCAGTTTATTCTTCATTTCTGTGTAATCAGTTTACTTATTTACTGGAGAGTCCACCTAGAAGTGATGCCATATGGCTCTTGTCTTGGTCTGTCTGGCTTATTTCACTTAGTGTGATGCCTTCCTAGTTCACCCCTATTGTCCCAACTGCCAGAATTTTCTTTTTATAATGGAATCATATTCAACTGAATATTTATACCACCTTTTTGTCATCCATCTCTAGAAGGACATGTATGTTATTTGCATATTTGGGCTATTGTGAATAACGCTGCTCCTGATCAGCATGTGATTGCCTTTGGAGAAAAGAAACCAAGTTATTTTCATACTATTATGAAACAAATATAAATTTATGACATGTAGCATTTATTAGATGTTGGAATTGGGCCCATGTGATATTCCCTTTTGTTTCTCCTCTTGAAATAATATGAAAGCTAGGATGTTAAGTAAGTGGTTCTGGAAATTCATTTATGGAAAAAGGCAAGTTCTGCTTTTAGTGATTCCTGATAGTTTTCCATTTATAGCCCAGAATGCAGGGAGAAGATAAGTGAACTCAACATCGTGGAAAATCTGCTGATGATTTTACACGAATATGATTTGCTTTCCAAAAGGTAGGATTGCTAACAGGGGAGACAGACCATGTCTTGTACTTGATGAAAATGATTTTTATTGTTTTTGTTTTGTCGTGTCCTGTATATTGTTAACTGATATCATGAATCAAGTCGGCATTTATCTCTCAAGTTTTAGATAAGGACGTGAGAGCAAAGAGGTGTATTGATTTATCTTGGTCCTGCATTACTCTAGATCTGGGCATAGAACTGGGCCACGTAGAAATCATGATCACCTCTGTACTTGATGCATGTATTTACATCCTGTCTCTTTAAAGAAGAACTCTGAGGTGGCTCTCGTTAGTCAGTTCAGATTACACATGGAATAACTGATTAGATTGCTGAAATCTGTTTTGTTTAAAGGAAGATGAAACAAATAAGATAGCTACTGGCTTGTTTCATGATCATCTGTTATAACTTACAAGCAGAATCTAGAGTAACATGGATTCATTTTCACTTGAATTGTATGTTACTTGAAAGAATTATTATATCCAGATAGTTATGATGATGATGATGATGGTGGTGGTGGTCCAGGCACGAATGAAGCGAGCAGGCAGACAGGCAGAGAGAGGAGGCAGGAGCATTTTACTTATTTTATTTAGTTGTTCATCTTGGTGGTTTCCTCTTGCCCTGAGTCATGAACCCGGGTCCTTCTGATTTTGTGTGGACTGCGCCAGCAGAAGGCTCTGGACTTAACCACCAAGCCACCAGGGCACACCGGTTTGGTTGTTTTAAAATAGAATTTGCAAACTGCATTATTAATATTTGGTTGAGTAAGTCATAATCTTCCAAGGAGGCAAAATCGATAGCATTAAGGGCGGTTTTGTGGAACATCTGTCCTCAAAAGTTTTGAGAACTCAACTGAACCTTATATCTTATGCCATAATCATTTTTATTTTACTCTCCAGGTAGTCACTGAGCACTTTTGATTTAATTTCTCTTCACTGTAGTGTTTTTGCCATTTTATGTGCATGTCCTGTTTTCTGACTACACAGTAAGTTTGTAAAGACTAGAGTAAGGTTTTTATATTTCTTTGGTCTGGAGCACAGTGCGGGGCGCGTGGGGTGCACTTGACACCTCCTTAGCAGGCTAGTGGTCTTCCAGGCAGATCAGTGGGTTCCAGTGAGGATCTGACTTAGAATAATGGTCAGCAATCTGTTCTGCAGCCTAAATTTGGCCGGCTGCCTGCCTTTTGCGAATCAAGACTTAGGGGAGCACGGTCACGCCCACTTATTTTCACGTGTTGTCTGTGGCTTCGGCCTTGTGTTGGCCCGGTTGGGTGGGCGTGGCAGAGACCACGGTTCCAGCAAAACTGAAAAACTGTGGCTGTGCTTCAGCCAGCCCTTTGCAGAAAATGTATGTTGACCTGTGACCTGGGAAGCGTGGGAGTGACTGTCCCCGCGGCGGTGGTGGTGGGAATGCAGTCGCTGACCGCCCTGTTACGCTTCTCATCCTGCCGTCAGGCTCACCGCGGAGTTGCTGCGCCTGCTCTGTGCCGAGCCCCAGGTGAAGGAGCAGGTGAAGCTCTACGAGGGCATCCCGGTGCTCCTCAGTCTGCTGCACTCTGACCACCTGAAGCTGCTCTGGAGCGTGGTCTGGATTCTGGTTCAGGTTTGTGAGGACCCGGAGACCAGTGTGGAAATTCGCATCTGGGGCGGCATCAAGCAGCTTCTTCATATTTTACGAGGGTGAGTCAGAGTGGGCTTTGGTTTACTTGGGCCGGATCATTGAAGTCTGGGGACTCGGCCATGTGATGACATGCTCAGCACACTCCTTCCTGCCCTCGGGCTTCTTTGGTCATTCAGTGTTTTGCAGAATCATTTATACTAGTCACAAACAGGCTCAGAATCAGTGCCAGGGCCATTTGTCTTTTAAGCTCCTCGAGAGCCCTGATATATTTGTCTCTGCGTTACCAGCCTCTGCCACAGGGCCAGGAGTGTAGGCAGGTCATCAATCTTCAAATGTAGGTCGAAAGGAAATCCAATAACCTAAAGAAAATATTTGTCTCACCACCTTTTTCTTCAGTCAGTCCATACACGTTATAATGCCAGCAAGTACAATAATGACGACTATTTGTTAAAATGTCTGCGTGTGGATATATGTCACTCATTGATAAAGAAAAAGCAAAGCCTAATAGTTAAAGGAACAGATGTATCAGCCTTAATTAAAGTAAGAGAAGGTGTCATTTATCGAATGATTGCCATGTTGCTATAAAACCCTGGTTCGGTTACTCTTTATTTTATTCTCTGATCTTTCTTGTGGTCCTTTAAGATGGGTCAACTCTTTGTTACTTGTCTCTTAGACTTCTAGTGACAGAGAAAGCCAGGGGAGAGGGGAGGGAATGATTTGTTAAAATAGTTTCAAATTTCGGGGGGTAATTACTCTATTTTGTTTTAGATGTACTGAAGTATTGAAGATAACACATTTTGATGCCATCAATGGGAAGATTGTGTTACAAAATATTATTATGAAGCATAACTCAGTCCTATAGGTGCTGTATCAAAGTTGGAAAGGAATATGATCTGCCTGAAATGGGTCACATCTCTGGTCTGAAGAACATGAATAAAGCTCGTTCTAATAAGAGCTGAGTGACTTATCACTTTTGATATGACGGGATGTTGTCATATAAATATGATTCAGACTTGTACTTCTTCTGTAGAGATATTACGAGACTGTCTTATCACCTTTATTTCTTGAGAACAGACTGTTGAGATGTGAACTTGGCTTGGCTAACAATTTCTGTCATGACCAAAACAGGGGAAAAATGCAGACTGTTGGCAAACTACCTGCCATTTTGAATATCACATAAAAGCCTCAACTATGTTCAAGTGTAAATGACAAGGCGTTCCTTAGTGCTTTGGCATAGAGTGAGCTGGCGCCCTGGTCAAACCAATTATAGTTTTGCCAGAGTTGTTTTTCCTCTTGAGTTTGTAGGATGATGACGATGATGACGACGACGATGATGATGGTGATGGTGGTGGCAGTTATTCTTACTGGTCAATCATACCTGTTACAACAGCTGTGGATCTCCTGCCTGAGAGCAGCTCTTTTCTTGATAACATTTGACCTTTAGTGGTTAAGCAATACTCCAAAGACAACATCCAACTTTTGACCATGGAATTGAGTTTAATACAAGACACCGGTTTTCTCCTTTTGCTCAAGCCATAGTTATCCTTGGTAGAAAAGAGTTCTTTTACATATCAAGAGTCATTTTTCCAGGTCCTTCTCTATGGTGCAATGTCAGAAACCTCTTCCTTGGGAAGATGATTCATGTCAACACTTATTTTTTGTTAAATATGTCTTTGCCCTCAGAGAACTGATTTCCCCAGCTGGGTAAACCACTCCTTGCTGAGCTGTGTCTGCGCCTGTGCTGCCCGGGGGTGGAGGTTGGCAGGTTGTCTGATGACTTGAGTATCAACAGGCACTGTTGTCAGGCAGCTTCCAGAAAACCTGTTCATGCCCATTCACCTGCAAATCTGAATCAAAGTTCGTTCTCAAAGGGTCCCAAACTCTTGATTAGCTAGAGTAATCCCTAAAATTGCAGTTTTAGCAGAATTTTATTGACAGAGGAGATCAACCATTGTGACTCTCCCCAGACCCAGCTCCGTGACCATCCTCATGCTCACGAAGGATGAGCACTCATGAATGCAGATGACACAGAAGGAAGCCAGAGAGGTGCTGTCCATCTTAGATCTGGGCACACAGATCCAGACAGAACTGCTACCATAAAATATAAATAAATGAAGAGCCCCTCTCTGTGACTCAGCTGGCGAAGGTGCAGACTTTGAAAGCTGTGGACCCAGGTTCAAGACCTGGGGCCAGGAGTGGCTAAAAAAAAGAAAAAAAAAATCGGTGAAAAAAATGTGGTAAAACCATGTAAACCAAAAAGGGAGCAAAACAGGCAGAAGACAAATAAAGAGTCTTTTGTGGAAGATGTTACCCTAAGCAAACAAAAATAAATGCTTTATTATATCAGAACATGAAACTCATGAACTGGGATTTAAAATGAGATGATGGGATGCTAAGCAGGGAAAGAGAGGCTGCAGAGCTGGGACGATCGGGACTGAGCGACATCTGCAAACTGATGAATTCACTGGAGTACAGAATAAGTAAATGGGAGGCAAGCTTGAAAAATGCCACCTAATAGAGGAAAAAAGGCAAGAATGAGAGCAATTTCATAATGAAAGATGCCAGTTTTCAACACGTGGATAAATTGATATCCCAGAGGAAGGGACTGAAACAAAAGAAAGTTAAAGAGTTCCATGACATAAGGGAAAGTAACTGTTGTCAAACAAAGGAAGGTTGGCATTTCCTGGAAAAAAAAGAGTTAGAATGATGAAGACTGAGATGTATCTGGGTAAATTGTTTGCAGCAGAATAGAATTCAGAAACAAGGGTGGAGCAGTTGGGGAAAGATATCTTTTCAGTGCAGTGCTGAGTTAGCGCAGTGATACTATGAAACATCAAACATGACTTCTGCCTCGCACCAGATAAAGCAATCGACTCTAGGTAGGTTGTCAGGTGAAATAATAAAGATAACACCAGAGAAAACTTTATGAGCTGGGGCTGGGGCCTGGAGAAAAGCCTTCTTTAACAAGACCCAGAAATCACTGACCTTGAAGAATTGAGAAATTGATCCGAGCATTAGCTTTTCTTTTCCAGGGATAGGAATTTTGTTTCCGATCGCGCTTCCATCGGAAGCCTGTCCAGCGCGAACGCAGCCGGCCGCATCCAGCAGCTCCATTTGTCAGAAGATTTAAGCCCCCGGGAGATACAAGAGAACACGTTCTCTCTTCAAGCAGGTATTTATAGCATATGATTACATCTTCTCATGTGATATTGTATAAATCATGTTACTACTCTCTGCTATCTAATTAGCATGGTGATACTAATTACGCATGACCTGTAAGTTTAAGAAAAAAAGGTGAAGTTCAACCCACAGGGCTGCATGAAACTTTTTGATACCAGTGTCGGACTAGCTTAATGATGCCACCAGCTTTCTTCTCCCTCCCATGTTCTGAGCACATTGAGAAGTAAGTGCAGAGGTCAGACATGAATAGAGCAGGATATTAGCTTCCATACAGGGAGACCTGGGCTGGAGGATGCAGCCAGAATCGTGGTTCCTGGACTTGTCTCGATCTTGGGACACCCTCCTTGAGGGGGCACTGCAGTGCATGTCCCCTGCCAGGAGCAAGGGTGAACCTTCCACCCACTGGTGGCTCCCCAGGAAATCAGAGAGATGCTGTGCTGTGTGGGCTCCCCAGGCGTGAGCGGGAGCAGGCATGGGCACATATCCTTGGGGGCATCTGTATGCGACCTTGAAAAGTTGTGCCGCCAGGGTGCTGTGCAAGGGCAGGTGGCATTTGGCACAGGGCGCCACAGTGCTCCTAACACAGCGAGGTGCCCTGCAGTGGCCTCCTGGAAAGGGAGTGAACAGACACCCCAGGGAGATGTTCTTTTCTCCCTACTGTTTCCTCCAGGAGAATGGAGATGTTGCTTTACAGACTGATGGGAGGGAACTAGGATTGCCTCCTTTGTGGCCTTTCTCCTTACTCCGAGAGGCCTGTCTCTCTGGGATGCCTTCTGTGGACGCCTTATTTGTAAGGCTCCCAGGAATTTAATCCAGTTCAAACTTGAGCTCCCTGTATTTTCAGGCCTCTCTCGAAGAGCGGACGAGGTGATGGTAAGCAGGCTCGGAAGGGCAGGGACCCGTGTGTGGGGTTCCGGGGGGACGATTGTCTGGGAAGGGTCACACTGGGCGTCTGCTGGGACTGGAAGTGTCTTCCTTGGAGTGGCAGCTTTTACAGGGAATGTAGGTGTGGACTCTCATCAAGTGGAACACTTCATCTTATTTTATGCCTCGGTGACGAGGAAAGCTAACTAAGAAATAGAAAACGTAAAGGGTTAGGGGAAGGCTCTGCTTTTTGGCTGGTGGCCATGTGCCCCTGGACATGTTCCGCACCCTCTGTGAGCCCCAGTTAGCTCGTGTGAGACAGTGA
Organism: Solenodon paradoxus; assembly: GCA_004363575.1. Taxonomy (NCBI): domain Eukaryota; kingdom Metazoa; phylum Chordata; class Mammalia; order Eulipotyphla; family Solenodontidae; genus Solenodon; species Solenodon paradoxus. Next base: position 149,743 of record RJWH01002981.1, read on the forward strand.
CAATGATCATGGCTCCTGGGATGCAGGGTGGCTGGGAGTCGTGTGAGGATATAGGGACAGTCATAGCACAGGGCAGGGACAGAGGCAGTGGCTCAGGAAGGCGGCTGTCCTTTATAGATTGGGTCCAACAAACTGGTTCAGTGCAGAGGCAGCCTCGCGGCTCTCAGGAGGCAGGGAGGGTAGTGCTCAGGGCTGGGACTAATGTCTGGCAGACTAGAGTTAGACACCTGGCCCCTTCCACCTACTCGGTGTGTGTCCTAGTCTGCTGAACTTCTCTAAACCTCATCGGTAAAACCTATGCTCACAGTACACACTTTTGATTGTAAGGGTCAATTCACACCCATTCCTACTCAGCCATCAAGAAGCGTTTATTGAGCAACTACTGAGAGCCAGGGGCGCGTTGGGCACTGGAGCCTACAGCGAACGGCAAAGAGCAGTCCCTGCTCCTGGTCAGTCCACGCTCAGTGACAGGCTGCTGCAGGGATAAATGCGCACGAGTTACATGAAGCGGGGATTAGCAGCCACCACGAGTCAGTGTTCCTCCTCCCAGAGGCTGGCCGGAGGGAACAGCGGTCATTTTTGAGGCGCGGCTTTGTAACGAAATCCCCCGGGAGTTGGAACGTGGATCGGCGCGTGTAAACGTGCAGTGACAGTAACCACGATGCGTTTGGTGGCTTCTGTTCCAGCCTGCTGTGCTGCCCTCACGGAGCTGGCGCTGAACGACAGCAATTCCCACCAGGTGGTTCAGGTGAGAACGCGGCTCCCCAGCTGGGGCCGCACCCCCGTGCGACTGCCGCACGCGGCTCCTGTCTGCTTTCTGGTAGAATTCCGTTCCGTGCGCTTACCCATCCTTTTTCGTTTTTGACTCACTTGGCCTAAAAAGAACTGAGCTGAGATTAATTGCTGCTGTTTCTTCCCAGCTTATATATAAACGCACACATGCATACGGCACTCGTATGACTTTCTATTCCAAAAGGTACCCCCTGCTTATTGAATTTTCCAGAGGAAACTTGTGTGTGTGGGGGCGCCGGGCAGGAGAGCGATTCAGTTTACCAGCTTCACCTTCAAAATTCATAAATGCGTAAAGTGAGTAAGGGGTCGGGTCACCAGTGATGAGAGTCCTCGGGGAAGCAGCAGGGCTTGTTGGTGGAGCAGGGAGCTTGCACTTGGCCGATTGATGTTCGGTTCCTATTATCACAACTTACTGGTTTGGCCCCTGGAAAAGTGACTTAACCTCTCTGTTTTGCTTTTCTCACATACGAAACAAGGAAACTATAGATCGTTTACAGAACGATAAAGCTTAAGTGCAGTTAGGAGGTAAAGGTCTGTAGAGTAATGGTGTGCCCCGCTCAAGTAGCGGTTGGGTCTGCTGCCTTTGACCCAGGGCTCAATCCAAATACAATCCAAGGACCCGGGTTCACATCCCAGGGTTGGAGGCGGGGGCGGGAGAACGAAGATGAAAAACTAAATAAAAATAAATAAAATGCTGCTTCCTCCTCTCTCTTTCTGCCTGCCTGCTTGCTTTCATTCCTGCCTGTATCTTTCCTTAAAAAAAAAAAAAAAAGAAGCTCTCTAGAGTAATAATAATAATAATAGAGTTTGGTAGATCTTACATTTAATAGAGAATAGGAAAGTGACGATTAGTTTAATGCTTTTTGTTCATTCCTTGCTCAGTATGTTTATGTGACAGTAGATCCAGAAAGATATTATTAACTGTTTTCATGTGACTTTCTTGTTCTTTTTTAAAATACGTTATTCTTGTTGCTGTCGTTTCTATTTTTCTTTCTACTGTGATTCACTATATATATTGTTTCATTATTGTTTAATTAACAAATCTGTAAGGGAGAAATTACACTTTATAATTAGATATTAAAAGCGCCAAATATAAAGCCATTTGAATCCCTTTACTCTGTGTCTTTCATCTCCTACTCTCTGTTCTTAAAGTATTTCGATAACTTGAAATGGATACACTTTATAATATCGACTTTTTAAAGATAGTTGCAGATTTGAGGTTACGGTTATAGTCGTTGATGTCTCATCAGCATCACATTGACATTTCTAGTATTGTCCTATAACATTTATTTAGGATTCCAAAATGATGCTGGTATTTCCCCTTTACTGTTAACTGAGGTTGCTTCTTCACGCATGTCTCTCTCTGTCATTGTCACTCGGCACTGATAACACGGTTCTTGTGTTTTTCCAGGAAAACGGTGTCTATACAATAGCAAAACTAATTTTACCAAACAAACAAAAGAATGCTGCAAAAACGAATCTGTTACAGGTAATAAATATATCCATTCGTCTTCATATTAAGTTAACACTGTTGGGTCACTTTGAAAATATAATTCCGATTTTTAGAAGCTGTAGGTGACAGCTGCCCCTTGCACGAGCCATGAGCGACGCACTCCCGGAGCAGTGAAAGGGGACGGTGGTTTCTCTGCTGGGAGACTTAGGTGGCTGTGTTTACGTCTTTCCTTATCAATAAGTTAATTTAAAAAAAACCCGTGTCGCTTGTCTGTCACAAAGCAATGCAAGAGGATCGTTGCATGCCTCCTTTGAGCGTGGACCCCAGACACTAGCATTTCAGCTTCCCCAAGGAGAGCCTGTTACATGGATGTTGATGACAGAGCAGGACCCGAGCCTGCTCTGATGCATCCGCGACGGGGGAAGGGCACCCACAAGTGGGAACGGCGGTGCGAAGTGAGAGCCCCTGACAGCTCGGAAGGTGCTCAGGCAGTGGGGGTGGAGGGCCTCAGAGATGAGGCCTCAAAGGCGGAAGGGACCCATTATGCAGCGTTCTGTAGGCCCCTAAGTGGGCTACCAGGGGCCAGTATCCCCAAAGACACTGGAAGGATACAATCAGATTTAAAGGCAGCCTTTATAACAGTTGCAACTCTTAGTCACTTAGAAAAAGAACCAAGAAGCAGCCTTCATCTGCAGCCGTCTGATTGCAGAGCTCTCGCCCCGGCTGGGGGTCCGCACCGGACAGAGCATTTCTGGTGGGATCTGTGGGCTGGGCGGATGGAGGTTTTAAAGATTCCAGATGCTGGCACACGCAAGCGGCTTCCTGTCTTCAGTGACATAGCCGGCTGACACTGTGCTGGCACACAGGCAGAGTCAAGCCCACTCTGCCGGTGCGTTTTGCGTGACCAGGTTTCGAAACAGTGAATCCGTGCGGCCCTGAGGACCAGCCTGTTCTCCACGTTCTCGGCCTCCGTGGCTCTCGCCCCAGACTCGCTGTCTTCTGTCTGGCTTCTCAGGGCAGAGCCGTTGCTCGTGACCCCTCTGTCGCCGGCTCCGTGATTTCAGGAAATGAGTCCAGTTTCGAATTCAGCAGGCGGCCACTGGACGTCGACCCCTGCAGCTGGGGTCGCGCTCTCTGCCGGCACCGGCCAATGTCAGAAGCTTGCGTCTCCGTGTGAATTCTCTGCAGTTGCTGCAGATCGTTCTGTTTAGGGAATGCTCAAGACTCTTTACTCAAGAGACCAATTTGTCAAGTTTGAGTCGAGTGTGCCTGTGGCTATTTTTATATGTCATCATTTCTCGTGTTTATTTTCTCACAGAAACCATATAAATATTGAGGCCTACATAGCAGGCCAGAAACAAAACAAACCGTGAGCTCCTGGAAATCTCTGGACGTTCAGTTCCCTCAGCCTGGGAGTCTATGGGTGGTCTCCGTGCTCATTTTGTCCTTTCTAGAAAGGAATGAATGACAAGGACTCGGTGAAACGAGGCCAACCAAGAGCCTTAGCATTTGCCCAACGCAGATGACTTTCAAACGCGACAACTAGCCTCGCGGTGGTTGTCCTTTGTTTTCTGTCATACACTTTGGCTCCCACGCAGGCCAGACACACAGTCATGTTTGCCTCGTGCCATCCTGTCCTGGTAATGCTTTAATGGGTCGAGCTGCCATCTGAGAATCACGTCTCCTGTTCTTTTCTAGTGTTATGCTTTCCGAACCTTGAGATTTCTCTTCAGTATGGAAAGAAACAGACCGCTCTTTAAAAGGTATGAGCTTAGAGCCCTGGAAGAGACCAGGAGCCCTTGCACCCAGCCCTTCTCCCTCCCTGATTCGGATGCAAACAGCAAGAGGAGAATGAGTCAGCAGCCCAGACACATGCTTTCACATTGCTTCGAACCCACAGATAGAACTGAGCTACCGAGATATTTTGATACGGAAAATTAAACGATGATGAAGGAGCGTGAATCATAATGGCTCTGTAACTCCTTAATTATATGTCTCTTGCTAAGGTTTTAAGCTTTAAAAAGAAGTTAGTGGTCTTAGCAATTTCAATGGATGGCATCAAAAAATGTTCTTGTTTTTGCTCCTTTAGAAATTCTAACATTGACCTGATCATTTCTTCCTAATCAATGGGGACAAAAAAGCCAAGATGTGTCTGCCAGTCCCCCGCAGGGCAGGATGCTGGATGTTCTCGGGTCAGGAGGCTGTGCCAGGGAGCAGGCGTCTGTCACCTCGAGGGTGGTCTGTGCGCTGTTGAGCTGGGTGGGGTGACACAGGCCGGGTTCTTACCAGATTCTTATGGCCAAGACAGCATGGAAACCCTCAAGTCAAAATAACGTCTTTTGTTTGGAAACATGGAACATTGTGCTTTGTTGCTTTGTTTCCATGTGATGCTTGTATTTAGAGGATGAAAAAGAAGTACAATTAGTTGATCTTTTTAACTTTTCATTTCAGGACCCTAAACCCACCCCTGTTAGTGAATTTAAAGATTTTAACAAACTCCTGAAACCAGGACCTTGAAAACAATGCACGTATCTCTTCACTGTTTTCATTTATCTGACCTTTATTTTATTTCCATGAAGCAGTTCATAAATACCATTTAAGTCAATCCTCGTATCAACCCCAGGTTAATATTTATCACCAGGGGTAAATGGCAAATGGCACTTAAGAAAATGGTCTGCACTCAATACATAATCATCCTTCCTCCCTAATACTTTTAATGCCTACACCCCAAGTGTCTGACAGATGAGGTCTTTGTATAATCAGTGGCATATCTATATTTGTTTGTGGTTTAAAAAAATACATCACATGCAGTCTGCCCTTTTAAGAAACATCGAAGTGGACAGTGCAGTATTTTATGAGCTTAGCAACTACACTGTTGGACAGCAGGCCTCTAGAACTTTCTCCCCATTTGTTTCCCTTCCCCTTTAAGCACTGTAGCTATAGTTTACTTTTGTCAGATACATTGTTATTTTCCCTCTCTTTGTTGATAACTGAAAAAAGTTAAGTTTGTTTAATATAATTATCTGTGAGTCAGCTAGATCCAAAAAGGGAGAAATGACCAACAGTTTCCAAGTCAAACCTTAAGTTTAAGTGTTTATTTTTCCCTGTAGGCTTTTCCCCACTGATTTGTTTGAGATCTTCATTGATATAGGACATTATGTTCGTGATATTAGTGCTTACGAAGAACTGGTGTCAAAGTTGAATCTGTTAGTGGTAAGTCCTGAGTTTTAAAGGTTATGGCAGGCTGTTGTGTGGTCGGAGTGGAATTCTTCATAGAAACCATTTCCTTTTTCTTTTTTTTTTTTTTTTTTTTGGTTAGGAGGATGAACTGAAGCAAGTTGCTGAAAATATTGAAAGCATTAATCAGAATAAAGCACCTTCCAAATACATAGGCAACTATGCAGTTTTGGATCATCTTGGAAGTGGAGCGTTTGGCTGTGTTTACAAGGTGACGCCCCCGGGGAACAGCATTTGTGACAGTCCCAGGCAAAACAGCTGTTCCTCTTCACACCCACCTGCACGTGAATTGGTGCCCAAAGAGATGGAAAGATATGAAAGTCAGAATGATTGTTTTTTCCCTAACTGATGGGTACACTGATATTGTTTTATCTTCTCTCTCAGCTCTTGAAAGGACCAGTGACCTTTGAAAACAAAACTGTCATTAATTTCTCACAAAAGAGAGTTAAAATGACTGTCCCAATGCTTGACACATTTTCTAAATTCACACCAGTGTTTCAATATCGACCCTACTGAGCACTGCACACTGATGCAGGAGATGCCAACTTTTTGAGCTGAACTTGGTAGAAATACAAGAGTTTTAAGAGTTCTTGGACTTATTTAGATGATTTAGTTTAATCATACGGTCTTATTAATCCCCCCCTTTTTGATCATTGTCATTTCATCTTATTTTAGGTTAGAAAGCGTAGTGGTCAAAATCTTTTAGCGATGAAGGAGGTCAATTTACATAACCCAGCATTTGGAAAGGATAAAAAAGATCGAGACAGCAGTGTGAAGAATATTGTTTCTGAATTAACCATCATTAAAGAGCAGGTAAATGTTGTTCTTGTTACTGAAGATGTTTTTCTTAAAGAAGGTAGACTTGTCTGCTATTCTCGTTCATGCTCTTTAAAAGCTGGTTCTATATAAAACAAGTGACTTTGAGATGGTGGTGTTTTGGCCAGCTCTCTTTCTAAGCCGTGACACTGAACCACAGAAACGCTTTCTGGAGTTCCTACGAGGGCCAGGGCGCAGCAAGACTGAGTGCCTGGCATAGAGCACATCATGTAGGAGAAACCCCTCTCTTTTCGTTGTAAAGCATATCCATCTCCTTCTCACTACACTGTCGAGTATTTGGTTTCTTAGTTCCACGTATAAGAATATGGCTAAGAGTTCCCCGACTTTTGTCAGGTGGAACTAAGCTGTTAACGTTCCTCAAATATGACTTGTTAAATCTTAAATGTGGATTTTCAAGATGGGCTATTATTTATTGGTGAAGCAGAATATTCTGACATCATGTAGCAACTCAATTAACTGTCATTATGAAGGTTTGTTTGGCAAAAAAGAATAAACATGGCAGAAGAGAAAGGGGATTACTTTTTGTGCTCCAAGAACACACTGGCTTCTTTTTCAGCTTTGCTTATTGGTACATTTATTCCGAATACTGTTCATTTATACTCCAGTGGAAAGCTGCCTGCTTCACCGCTCTGTGTCGCCACCAGTCGAATGTGCATAACCTCCATTCTGGGACAGATACGGTGATCTGTATTGGCTGTGATCCACAGTTCTCCAATTCATAAATGAAACATTATTAATAGCTTATTTTACAGTTGACTTTTATACACGAATGGATTTCAGAATTTAGTGTTTTGCGTTACCCGGCCTTTGGCAGTGCTGTTTCGTTCTAGCACAAGGCTAGCACATGGCTTTTGCCGTGAACAGTGTTTTCCTTTGGACCCACATGTGGACATAGACCGGGTCAGTGATCTGGGTTCAGAATTCGGTTCCCTTGTTTGCTGGCCCCATTTTGTTTGAAATCTACTGGCTGCTTGCTAGTCGATGAGGCAGGAAAGAGGATCAGGGTGCAGACATGTGGGAGGCACCTGCTTGAGCCTTGAGATACGCGGAACTGTACACCTGCAGTCTAACCAGAGGATTGAGCCTGCGACACAGGTAACAAACAGCAGGGAGGCCCAGCAGGAAGAGGGCGCGGCCGACAGAGCCCCAGAGTGGGAGAGCTCACATTTGTTCAGAATTGCTCAGATTGAGACTGAGCTGCAGTAACAAAGAGGCTTCAGTCTACGCGGGCTTGAAAAAGAGGCCCCGCCAAGCAGTGGGGAATTTCTCTTTCCTGTAATGACCCCCGAGTGCACTCACCAGGTGGGTCGTGCTGTGTGCTCCATGCGGTCATTTAGGGACATGAGTTCTTTCTCCCTTAGGGCTCCGCCACCTCGGGGCATTTTCTTTTTCCGCAATGATGGAACTGCCCCAGGCATGTTCATATGCAAGGCTGGGAGAGGAAGAGCCTGGGCAGGGGTGACGCCCGGTGTTCAGGGCTCCGGACAGGAGCACACACGTCTCCCCTCACGCTGTGGGTGAGGGCTGGATGGTGGCCCCTCTGCTGCTGCTGCCAGTTGGCTGATGTCATCTCCGACTGGGACACAGCCCAGTGGATGAGTGGGAAGCAGATTTTGTAGCTGCTGCTCCTTAAAAAAAAAAGCACAAGTGAAGACCAAGGGAAAAGCAAGTCATTTACAGAGGGAATGGTGACTATTTTGAGATAAAACAGAATTCAATTAGAGACTAGAAAAATTTTAGCATTCTTATGGAAAGTCTTTTGTTTTTAAAGTAGAATTTTCATGTTAAATACTGGTGTAAACTTGGGTAAAAGAGAAATCGTACTGGGTACTTATTTTCAGAAATTGAGATATCAGTGACAGATATGACATTGTATTACTTTTCAGGGATAGTGCAAAATGGTCACATAATAAGTTTGACTAACATAGTGACTTAGCAGGATTTTTGCTAAAACTCAGCAGACCAAGGATGAGGCCTAGTCAGGAAAAAGGTTCTGAGAAGCCTGACTAAAGTTGATGAAGGAGGGAGTCCTTGCCAATGACTATTATGATTTCCGTTTCACACAGTTAATTTGGAGAGCACAAATGTCTCTGCGTAAAACAGATTCCTAAGCCACTATTTATGCATGTAGTCTTCTGGACACAAGCAGTGTCCGTACATATTTAGGTGGTAGGGAGACGTAAAGAGCCATCTGTGTGTGTTGTTGGGACGAGACATGTTAAATGGATTCTTAAGTTTCTAGTCTGTAGTTCTCTCTTTTACTTAAATTAGGTGACCAAGCACAGCCCATTTTTAATTCCATTTGATAAAGCCATAAAGGAGATCGCTGTTTTCAGGTTAGTTTTGGAAGGCGCAAATAAGAAGAATCCTGAAAAAAATCTCAGATGTCATCTTGAAATGTTTACTTTTCTAAATAAATATAAGATGCAAAAATTTCTTTGCTGTTTTCAAATATAAAGTCCAATTAAATTGTGAGAACAAGTTTGGTTCTTGAAAGAGTATAATGTTTTTTGTTTGTTTTCTTACAGCTTTATCACCCCAATATTGTGCACTATTACAAAACATTTCTGGAGAGTAAGTATGGGTTTCCATCGTATTCCTAATTAGGAAAGTATCTTTGTTGTGTATTTTTATTTGAAAATGTCACCTAATAAAATGAATAAGCTACTTAATTTGCTTTTTTTTGTTGTTTGCATGACAGTGGATGAACTTGTTTATCACTTCTTGAGCAGTAAAAACAGTGTTGTAATAGTGACAAATTACTACACTCCCATATGAAAGACATTGAATGAACAAACCAAAGTAGTTATAGCTATTTTCACACATAATAAAAGCATGTAACTAGGAAGAGAGAAGAAAACTGAAGTACAGTGTATTCTTTAAGAAAGAAGTGGAAAATGCTTTTGTTGAACCTCATGACGTGTTTTCACCCCCCAAATAAATTGGAAGGAGGCTAGCACTTTTGTTATCTTACGTGAAATTCAGGTAGTTGCCACCAGGTGGCGATGGAGCCACGGCTGACAGGCAAGCGGACTTTGCGAAGGGACTAGTATGGAATCAAATCAATGAGATAAAGCCAGCCCGGTCACTTTGTAAAAACAACGTAAGGACCTTTGACTGAAATGACGGCAGTATTGATAAGCCTTAACAATGAGAGTCACATATCAAATTTAGAAAAAAAAATCTCCATTTGAAGAAATCTTTACAGAATTGGGACTTCGGCGTTTTCTCTGTCAGCATTACTTCAACCAAGCTTCTTAGGTGCTTTGTCCAGTTGTGGTTTTGCTTCATCTTCATGACTCAGAGGAATTCAGTGCTGTGACTGTTCAGTACATGCTGCCTCCCTGGCCATTTGTTCTTGATAGCGGGATAATTTCCTGTTGTTTAGTGCACATCTCTACAGATTAAGATCGCCTTCCGATCTGTGCTGATGTGACTGAACTTGTCTTAATTTAAAAGTAAAAAAATCCTTTTTTTACAAAATCTGACACCTTCCAATAATGGCAGCTGATTTAAAGGACGATGGTAAATATGATAAAGGTGGATTAGGAAATTTCAATGAAAGGAAATAAAGGGAGAGGAAATTAAAAAATAAAGTTAGAGCTAAGATTTGTCCAGACAATATTTCTTGGAATTATGAAGAAATTGGAAACAATATTAATATCTCTCTTTAGGAGAATGATTAAAAAGATTATGGCCTGTATTAAATTTTGTTGCTGCTCAAATTTAATGCAGCTAAGAAAAAGTTCTACTTTTAAAGACTAGAAAGTTCTAAAAAAAATTGTGGTCCATCTGCCTTGTGGAGTACTGGTCAGTGAACAGAAGGAATGGACTCGATCTGCGCGTGTTGACATGGAAGGCCATTGAACAAAAAATTAGAAGTTGGAGAACATATATAGCATTTCATTTTTTATGTATTGTGCACATACGTATTTTATAGACACCCGTAACCTCACAAGAGGTGCATACCATTGTTAACAGTGTCATAATAGTTTTGGAGGAGAAAGTAGAATTTGCTTGTTTCTTGGCACCCAGAGCAAAGAGACAAACACAGTCGGTTCTGAAATTCCTGGTCTCCATAAGCTAAAACCAGGAGGAGGCCATCTTTGTTTGCTTTCAAGGGGCGTAAGGGGAACTTCTATCATGGTTGGGCTGTGTCACGGCAAGACCATGGCCTGATTCCATTCTAAAATCCTGTAAGTTGAAGAACCAAGGGATTACAAAACAATGCAGCTTTAAAGAGTGATTTTCTCAATGTCTTATGTGGTGTAGGAGCACTGATAGGCTGTAGAGAAGAAAGGCGGTGCACACATTCTCCAGGGAATCCTTCATCTGCTGGGATCCATTTGCTTGTTCTGTCAGGTTCCTCCCATCTGTCCCGCATCCTGGTGTACGTAGAGAATGATCGTTTTTGCCAGTGCAAACTCATGCATGTAGACAGAAGAGATTGTTGCTGGGCTCCCGATGCCCCCAGGCCTCTCACCCCCAGTCCCTCCAGCTTGAGTAGATCCACATCTTAGCACATCTCTGTGCTCTGCACATACCTGGGAAGCTTGGGACACTCAATTTGCAAGTTTTTTTCAAATTGTTTGCATTGAACTTAAATTTCTACCACTGTTTCCTTGCTTTCTCTCTAGATGATAGGTTGTATATAGTCATGGAGCTGATAGAAGGGGCCCCTCTTGGAGAGCATTTCAGTTCTCTGAAGGAAAAAAAGCATCACTTTACTGAAGAAAGACTATGGAAAATATTTATTCAGGTACACTTTGATCTCCATTGCATATTTCTGCAAAACAGCAAAGTTCTGAGCTAATTTCCTAGGGACATGGGTAGTAGTCAGTGGTTATTGGTTTATGCGGGGAAATGACGTTTGTTTCTACTGCTGCCTCAAGCTGTGCTTAGCTCTCCGGTACTTACACAAGGAGAAGAGGATCGTCCACAGAGACCTGACACCAAACAACATCATGCTGGGGGACAAGGACAAAGTGACAGTTAGTAAGTGGAACTTAATTTTTACTTAAGCATTTCCGATTGTGATTCTGGAGCAGGCCTGATTGAGAGGACGTTCTGCAATGATACGGACTCAGTGTGTTCCTGGTGGGCGTCGGAAGTGCGGCCAGTGTGACGGATGACATGAATTTTAAATTCTATTAAATTTTAGGTGATTTAAACACCCCTTGGTGTTTTTTTTGCCCATGTGAGAGACTAAAGTCCTCCTCGGATGCGTGAGGATTTAATTCTCAAATCAATGATTTCTAGGTGGTTTTCTTTCTGTAGCCGCTCTCTCATCAGCAGAGGCTTTGTGATCACCAGGTGTGCACGTCATGCGGACCGTGTTCACCTGTCTGTGTGATGTGGATGACAGATGTATGTATCTGGTGATATAAACAATTCCAGCCAGTTGTGCAGTTCAACATGTTTTTTTTTAATCAAGTATTTTTATGTGGAGCAGGTAAGCCTAATGTTTGCTACAATTTTACATATGAGAAACTTAATTTTTTTCTGTCCAGTCGTCTAATTCTTAACTGTATGATTCATATGATTTCTAATAATAATTAAAAAAAATTTTTTTTTTGTTTAGAGTGACACGTTAGCCTTTTCTTGCCGCCCCCCCCCCCTTTTTTTTTTAAACCAGCGAACACTTCGGTTACTCTCATGAAGTACTAAGTGGTTCACCAAAAACAATTAGGCCACATAAATCCTAAATCAGTGGTCTCCAGATGTTTTCGATTATGACATTCCATCACTAAACAATTTTGAGACTATGTTTCCATTTTATATTTGCTTACTTATGAATTATAGATCACTGTACATTCTCTAGTACATCGTCTACTGAAAATATAAAGGTATGCATTAAAATAAAAATAGAAGTTCTGTTTTTTTTAAAGGCAAGGTGCAGGCAGGAATGAAGGCAGGTAGACAGACAGGCGGGAAGAGAGGAAGAAGCAGCATTTTATTTCATTTCCGTTTTAGTTGTTCACACTGGTTGTTTTCCCCCCTGGACCGGGACTCGAACCCAGGGACATGGGGCCTGGTCCCTCGGCATCGGTTGACCTAACTAACCACTCACTTCTCCACCAGGGCATGCCCAAAATTGAAGTTTTAATATTTTTTCCTTCTCCCCAGTTTGAGCACCCAGATTTGGAGATCACTGTTCTAAATGTTTGTCATGTGAGAGACATATGACAGTATCTTGAAGGGAGTCTATTAGTTTTTGAAGAATATAATTCTGCATGAAGTAATTCCAAATACACACATTTATCATAAGCAACTATCTTTAGTAAGAGTGATTAGATTTACTGTATAGATTTTTGTTAAGTAGAGAATCCACATTAGTTAAAATATTAAAAAACCCTAAAACACAAACTCCATTGACAAATTTTCATGCAGTTACTTAGATCCAAGCCAGTGGTTTACGAATTATAAAATAAGACCAAAAATTATGACTTCATTTAGAACACATATCTACTGAATAATTAATTATAGTTTACCATAAACTTTTACCTTTTTAATTTTTATGAATTAGACTTGTGTTTCCTCAAATATCTTTGCTATTTATTTACTTGTAGGTTTTTCAGTTTGCAATCTAGTTTCATTCTCCCCAAATAACCACTTTTAATTTTTTTTCAAGTGTTTTCTTCTGAAACTTTTACTTTTCATTTGATCGTTGAAGCTTTGGTTTTAAGTTTTTTCAATTACTATCCTGCCAATAGAGGTATAGCACAATTTTGGGTTAAATCGGTGTTCAAGATTGTCATCATTACCCCTGTGAAATTGTTGTTCAGTATTGATTACCTTTCCTTTCTTGTAGACCTTTTTATTGGAGTTAATAATTGCCTTCTTCTTTGTTTCTTTTCCTAGTTCTCTGTACCTATTGTTGCTTCTTCCCAAGTCGCCCGACATTCTTATAAAAGCTCACCCTGTACTGTTATCACAGAGCCGACAAGGAGCCTACTGCCAAGTGTGTTTTCGCAGGCTCTCTGCTTTGCAGCTGCTCGTTGCACCGCAGACCGGGCTGGACTTAGTTCTTTGTTCTGATTAGTCTGGAGCTTTCATTTGCTCTGCTTCTGACTGGAGTCTCCCTTCCTTATATCTTGTACCTTTCCCTTTTTTTTTTTTTCCCATCTTTCTTTAATCCTTGATTTTTTTTTTCCGTCAAAATGTTTTTATTTTGCAAACAAGAAATGTTAGACTCTTGGTAATGTGTGGAGACCTCTAATGCCAATCAAAAATAGGTTTTCCATTTCATTTTCATAATTTCAGAATCATGGCTGTCCAATTTAAATGTTTTTACTTTTATTTTTCATTGTGGTGATTAATAAAGACTTAAAAATAATTTTCCATATATAGATTCTCCATTTCTTAGTTATGTTTCAACACACCCCACTGTTCACCAAATCACTAAGTGTTCTTCCCCACTGTCCATGGGCTCCACCACCATTTGCCTCTGCCTGCCCCATTCCCTTTAGGTGACCTCAGTTCTGTTGCAAATGTTTCAGCATTGGTTATATTTCATCTGTTCCTTTGTTTTGTCTGCTCACGTTCCACCTATGGGTGAGGTCATCTGGTCTCTATCTTTCTTCTTTTGACTTATTTCACTTAGCATGATTCCCTCTAGTTCCAGCCATGCTGATTCAAGTGACAGAGTTTCATTTCTTCTAAGGGCTGTGTAGTGTTCCATTGCATATATGCACCACATCTTCTTTATCCATTTCTCTGATGTTGGGCACTTGGGTAATTTTCAGTTCTTAGCTATTATGAATTGGGCCGCAATAAACAAGGGGACACATACTTCTCTGTGGATGGTGCTTTTATATCTTTTGGGCAGATGCCCAGAAGTGGAATGATGCGATCATATGGAATTTCCGTCTTCAGTTTTTTGAGGAATCTCCAAGTTGTTTTCCACAGGGGTTGCACCAATTTGCACTCCCACCAATAGTGCAAAAGTGTTCCCTTTTCTCTACATCCTCACCAGCATTTGTTGTTTCTAGACTTTTAAATAATAGCCAGTCTTTCATGGGTGAGCTGTATCTCATTGTTGTTGTAATTTGCATTTCCCTGATAACCAGGGAGCCTGTTGGACATCTGTATGTCCTCTTCAGAAAAGGGTCTCTCCAATTCTTCCTCCCATTTTTTGATTGGATTGCCTGTTCTTCAGTTTTTGAGTTTTATGAGTTCTTTGTACATTTTAGATATTAAGCCTTTGTCAGAAATATTGAATGCAAATTTCTTCTCCCAGTTAGTAGCTTTTCTTCTGAATTTGGTGATGTTTTCTTTTGTTGCGAAGAGCTCCTTAGTTTCATGTGGTCCCAGTTGTTTATTTTTCTTTTTTTTCCCCTTAATGGTGGAGTTGAGTCCCCAAAGGCTTCTCTATGACTGATGTCATGGAAAATCTTGCCTATGTTGTCTTCTAAGAACTTTATAGTTTCTGATCTTATGTCCAAGTCTCTAATCCATTTTAAGTTGACTTTTGTGAATGATGTTAGAGAGTGGTCTAACTTCATTCTTTTGCATGTGGCTGTCCAGTTTTCCCAACACCATTTGTTGAAGAGACTTTCCTTTTTCCATTGTATGATTTTGGCTCCTTTGCCATGGATTAACTGACTATGTGAGTGGGTCAGTTTCTGGTGATTCAGTTCTATTCCACTGAT